>JAVKLA010000027.1:27163875-27196156 GCA_034782735.1 Sagittarius serpentarius | reverse complement strand
GGTCCCTCTGGATGGCATCCCTTCCCTCCAGCATGTCGACCGCACCACACAGCTTGGTGTCATCGGCAAACTTGCTGAGAGTGCGCTCAATCCCACTGTCCATGTCGTCAACAAAGACGTTAAACAGTGCCAGTCCCAGTACCGATGGCTGAGGAACACCACTCATCACTGCTCTCCACTTGGACATCGCGCTGTTGACTGCAACTCTTTGAATGCAACCATCCGGCCAATTCCTTATCCACCAAGTGGTCCATCTGTCAAATGTATGTCTCTCCAATTTAGAGACAAGGATGTTGTGCAGGACAGTGTCAAATGCTTTGCACAAGTCCAGGTAGATGATATCAGTTGCTCTTCCCTTATTCACCAGTCCTGTAGGCCCGTTGCAGGCAGCCACCAAATTTGTCAGGCATGATTTACCCTTAGTGAAGCCATGTTGGCTGTCACAAATCACCTCCTTATTTTCCATGTGCCTGAGCATAGTTTCCAGGAGGATCTGCTCCATGATCTTGCCGGGCAAAGAAGTGAGACTGACTGGCCTGTAGTTCCCCACGTCTCCCTTTTTTCCCTTTTTAAAAATGGGGGTTATGTTTCCCTTTTTCCAGTCAGTGAGAACTTCACTGGACTGCCATGACTTCTGAAATATGATGGATAGTGGCTTAGCCACTTCACCTGCCAGTTCCCTCAGGATCTCTAGATGCATCTCATCAGGTCTCATGGACTTGTGCACTTTCAGGTTCCTTAGATGGTCTCAAACCTGATCTTCCCCTACAGTGGGATGTTCATTCTCCCAGTCCCTGCCTTTGCCTTCTGCGACTCGGGCGGTGTGGCTGGAGCACTTGCCAGTGAAGACTGAGGCAAACAAGTCATTGAGTACCTCAGCCTTCTCCATATCCCGGGTTGCCAGGTCTCCCGTTTCCTTCCAGAGAGGGCCCATATTTTCCCCAGTCTTGCTTTTATCACCAACATACCTATAGAAGCTTTTCTTGTTGCCCTTGACAGCCCTGGCCAGATTTAACTCTATCAGGGCTTTAGCTTTCCTAATCTGATCCCTGGCTGCTCAGACAATTTCTCTGTATTTCTCCCAGGCTGCCTGTCCTTGCTTCCACCCTCTGTAGGCTTCCTTTTTGTGTTTCAGTTTGTCCAGGAGCTCCTTGTTCATCCACACAGGCCTCCTGGAGTTTTTGCCTGACTTCCTCTTTGTTGGGATGCATCACTCCTGAGCTTGGAGGAGGTGACCCTTGAATACTAACCAGCTTTCTTGGGCCCCTCTTCCCTCCAGGGCTTTGTCCCACGGCACTCTAGCAAGCAGATCCCTGAAGAGGCCAACGTCTGCTCTCCTGAAGACCAGGGTAGTGAGCTTGCTGTACACCCTCCTCACTGCCCTAAGGATCTTGAACTCCACCATTTCATGGGCACTGCAGCCACGGCTGCCCTTGAGCTTCACATTCCCCTCCAGCCTCTCCTTGTTGGCGAGAACAAGGTCCAGCATAGCACCTCTCCTCGTTGGTTTGTCTGTCACTTGGAGAAGGAAGTTATCATCAACACATTCCAGGAACTTCCTGGATTGCTTCTACCCTGCTGTGTTGTCCCTCCAACAGATATTGGGGTGGTTGAAGTTCCCCCATGAGGGCCAGGGCTTGTGAATGTGAGGCTGCTCCTATCTGTCTATAGAGGGCCTCATGCACTCCATCTTCCTGGTCGGGCACTACAAGGTCACCTGTCCCTGCCCTCCCTTTAGTCCTGGCCCATAAGCTCTTGGTGGGCTCCTCATCCACCCCCAGGCGGAGCCCCCTGCACTCCAGCTGGTCACTGACATAGAGGGTGACTCCCCCTCCTTATCTCCCCTGCCTGTCCTTCCTAAAGAGCCTTGGTCCTTTCATTCCAACACTCCAGTCATAGGAGCCATCCCACCACGTCTCAGTGATGCAATAAGATCACAGCCCTGCACGTCTCTAACTCCTCGTTTATTCCCCATGCTACGTGCGTTTGCATCGAGGCATTTAAGGTGGCCCTCCAGTGAAGCTGACTTACTGGCTGGAGTGGCTGGGATTCCCTTGTACCGCTCTTCAGGTGCTCTCTGGCTGACTGGTGGTTCCTCTCCAGGCTCTGGGCATCTATTGCTGGCACTGGCATCAAACTGGTAGGAATGGGATGGATTGAGGCTCCCCTCCCCCAGCAACTTTAGTTTAAAGCCCTGTTCACTGAGTTTTATCATCATCTCTCCCATTTAGATGGTCAGGGATTTGAACTGGCTGCTATTACATGGTTTGCAATTTTCATGCCAACTTCTAAACACCGATGTATCTGTTTGGGCGGTAGTTACTGTATATCACCAATATGTGGCTTAAAATGTACATGAGCTATTTTTCCCAATAGGAACTTATGTAAACAAGTCTAAGGACAGATCATACTTTAAATTGTAAAAACGAGATAAATACTGCTGAATTATGATGCTCTGGTTTTCCTATTATATCAATATTTCTGTCAAGTGCTCAAAACTGAAAAGTTCTCAGAAAATCTAAGCCTTTCTATCATTAACATGTTATGCGATTTCAACATAATTAATTCCTATTGGGAAAACAGTGTGAAATAGAAACTATGTTTATCACGTCACCATGTAATCCTTCTCTAACTCTATTGCAGTACTGTTGTAACTTCTTCCCTCAGTTTCATTTACACTTACAAGTATTTTTACTTAGTGTAGGTTTTCTAATACCAACATTTGTTGTTTGTTCATCAGGTTTCCAAGCCCTTTATACAATGGGAATAATTTCAAGATTGTAATGATAGACCCTGAAATAAATTATTTACTATATTTCTTGAAAAAAGAAGTAAAGGAACTCTTCTGGGTAATTGGTGTGCAGTAAGCCACAGCACCAGTTGTATATTCATTTTTCTCCAATGTATGCAATTATCCACTCAGCCTGTATCCATTAATATTATTTTTCTTCCTAAGCTGGAAGTATATAAAGCCATTAGAAAATAATCCAAAGAATTCTATTTGCTGAATAAATTTTAATTTGCATGGCACCAGGAATTTTTTATTAATGGGAAATAAATTATTGCAATCTTATGGAAGGCGACAAGTTAATAGCTTCGTGAAAAGTAATGGAGAGAAAATGATCTTGAAAAGGTCAGGTCTCCTGTCACAATGTCTTTATGCACAATTAAAACAAGTCAAGAAAGTGGCTATATAATCAGGACCATGAATATGCATTATAACCTAACGAGAGTATGAAGATGGAGATGGGTTAGTGCTAAAGTCATGGTGGGGTGGTGACATAAAAATGGTAATTTGTGATGTAGTATTTAACTACGTGCTTCTGTTTCCTTTGGGAGAATTAACTCATTGCTACCTGGCTATTCATTATTTTAACAGTATACTAAGTGAGAAAAGACTTCTCTGCAGGAGCACATATACACATAGGCTGTGATTTACCCTTAAATAAAGACTCACCCCATAGTTATGATTGTAAATCACAATGTATCTCTGATAGCACTGCAAGAAGAACTACAGAACATTTGTTATCATTGCATTTTTAATTACAGAAGCTGAAAGGCATTTTCACATCATGTTATAGGTTTAATATAACATGGCTCAGCCTTTCTAAAAGTATTTTATTTCCTGAGGTGCTCCTGTGCCAGGGAGGCACTCACTTCGAGGTGGAAGCTATCATCATCCTCCACAGCTCTGGCAGCATCCGTGCATGGAGGAAGAAGTTCTGCCCTTCCACGTGCATGTTTTATGCCTCTCCCCTCCACTCCCTCTCAAAAAGAAGAGATGGGACTTTGCAAAAGTAGAAGAGGAGGGTCATGCCTTTGTTTGTGACTACACCCCAATTCCTGTTAGGAAACTTGTTTTGAAATATGCCTGGCTAGAAACAAGCATCTGCAAGAAGAAATTAACTTACCTTCTTAAGCACTGAATTTCCTCCTGGTAACGGCCGTTTCAGTGGTCCCAGTGCTGCTAATGGGTGCTATTGAGTCATGGAGACTATTCTACATTGTAATTGAAAATCAGTATGAACATTCTGATTCAGTGGTCATTTAATAAAAGATAATGGTCACTGAACAATGATTCTGATTAGCTAATGGCAATTTAAAGGTTTATAACACCTCTTACAGCACTGCTTATTTGGGTATGCTATTAGAAGTTACTCCTTAAGAGCTTGGTTTGTGCTCAAAAATAGGAATAACTAGGGGGGAAAGCAGATGCAGCTGGCATCCTATAATGCTCTGTTTGGGTGGCAGAGTCGTATTCAGTCCGTGCTGATTAGATTTCCATAGATGGGCATTCAGCCCGCAGTTCTTCCCATATATTGGCTCACTTAGCCTATACTTTTCTTGTTTGCTGCTTGCTTTTTTGCCCATCATACTATAGGTTTCTTAACTATGTAATCATTGGATATTATAAACAAGAATAGAATTATGTGCTTTTGTGCTGAAATGCTTGTCAGGATTTTTTATATTTTTGGTGTTATGAGATTAAGCTCTAAAACTTACACAGTGAGCAGAAAATAGGCTACATATACAATTTACACTTTCATGTCCTGTCTGGTCACCAGGGGTCAGTGAATTAAGGAGCTGGACCTGTCACAGCCTAACTCTTTAGCCTTGAGCAGGCTTCACCGTCTCCTTGTTTCCAGCTCTTCTGTCTGTAAGAAACCAGTCAGGATGTGCCTTATCGGGAATTAACAAATTTCAGCCTAACTGTGGCCAGAGCAGATGTGGTACGGCACCCACGTTTGGCTTCTACCACAAATATGAGAGAGTTTCCTCCCTGGGATCAGACCTGGTAGCATTTGTGGGTATTTAAAAAGCTGAGGCAGCAGGTGCAGGGTAGTAAACAAAGTACCTGTAGCACTGGTGGGGTTTGTCGCTACAGGCCCTCAGCAGGGGTTTTGCTGTCCGTATAACTGTGTGGTTTTGGTTTTATGTTGTCTCATGACTGTGTGGTTGGTCGTGATGACTGCAGCCTCAGTCCGTGTCATCAGACCTGGTTGCAGTATCCAGGCTTCGAGGTTTCCAAACAGGTATGTGGAGCTCGAGCTATCAGTTTAATGCGTGCTTTGAAGATGGAGGGCAGCGCTCTTATTGAAGGAAACACTGAATCAAGGAAACCGGTAAAAGTGAAGTGCATGAACTTGGAGAGTGCATGGCGTTTACGTGACTCAGCACTCTTCCAGAGGTCCGCAAGATGATCTGAGGCTGATCTCCAGCCTCAGACGGGCTTTCCGCAGAGTATGTCTTCGTGGTACAATTTAGCTGCAGAGGTTACTGATTCTAACCATTTTACCCAGGTCTGGAAGTAAGGCAGTCACAGTCAGAGAAGCAGGTTTTATTAACTTGGAGTGAGAGCCAGACAAAAGGTGTCTTGCAAATTCTTGATCCAGGCTGGCATAGGTGCAGGCACACAGGCACTGTGGGTGCCTCAGCACCCCGTGCACATGCACACAGGCATCCTGTTCCCAGCTTGGCACGGGGAACCCAGCAGGAGTGCCTCCACTCTCTCTGTCTAGACAAGCCCCTCACTATAACACTCCTTGGCTTCAGCTTGGTTTGTTGATGTGCTTCAGGAGGTGGATGGGGATAAATGGCTGCTTATGCTGCCTGCCCCTGCCTCCCTCCAGCAGGGCAGGGCAAAGCACTCACTGGGTCCCCGTCACATTATGCCAGCTTGAAAACCAGGTCTGTACCCTGGGATCTGATAGACAGATTTTCTAAATGTCCACCAGTCACTGCAGCAATGGGCTCAAACTTGCTTGGAAATGTCTCCACTGTATGAAATGGTATATCAATATGCTGGTAAAGGTCAGCTGCATTTCTCGTTTTCTACTGACCCTGTATATTTGGTTTATGTGCTGTTGAAATATGTGGATGGCATTTCCAGGTACCTCGGTTTTGCTGTGGGGAAACAGAATTCTCACCAAGTAATGCAGGCGGGAAGAAATCATCTGCATTACTCACACTGCTGGTTTTGAAATTAACTGTGGTGACTCAGGGAAAAAAAAAATCCGAATGTTTAAATGGATAGTTGAAGGAAAAGTTTCAGGTTTGGTACGGTTATGGTAGAAAAAAAAGAGAGGAAAATATTAGATGCATATAGAATGCCACAAAACAGACCTTTATTCTTTGCAGCTGTGATAACTTTCCCTCAGATTAAATCTCATTTTGAATTCTTGCCATCCTAACTAGAAGAAGTGATAGAAAGAATTCAGAGGTGGCCAGTGAATGTCTCTAGGATGGTGGAGAGGCTTCTGTAAATACCAGGTTGGTTTGCTGTTGCTGCTGCCAGTGGTAGAAGCAAGAGTAACATGCATAGTCCTGGTGCTTAAGAACTGCAGCTATGCACCAGGACCCTGAGGTTGAACAGCATTGTACAAATACTAAGTTCTGAGTAGACACGTACAAAAAAGCTTATGAGCTAGGCATAGAAAATGAGTGGATTACAAAAGACACATAAAAGGCTTTGAAGAGTGAATTGAAAAGTAAATTAAAATACCATCTTATCAAACATGAGGAAAGAGCTAAAAAAGTTGTAGGGATAAAACATTTCATCTAAAACAAAAAGATATAATTTATGGAATATGTATTGACCTTGTGAAACTTATTGCCCAAGATATTGTTTATGTGAAGAGTTTAACAGGATTTTAAAAATTAAGATTAAACCTCTATATAGGTAAAAGGGAACATGTGTGTCCCTTAAATGGGTAAAAGAGAATCAGGAAAGAACTTCCCATTAGAGAATCTCACAAAACTTCATGCCAGCAGCTGCTGCCAGGAGGAACACGACCGTGAGCTATTTCACAATGTCAGCACCTATGTTTCTATACAAAAGAACTGTTCCTCATTCCCTGTTTTTTCTTTTCCTTTGCCAACAGCCCCTCCTCGACTTTCCCAGCACATTTTCCCTAGTGATGTAGTTAAATTTTTTGAATGTACATGAGGAGTATAAGATGACCTGGTAATAGAGAGGAACTAGAAACCAGAAGAAGGCTGATAGCCAGCTATCTTGAAATAGCAACTTGCCCTATCTCTATTTCATTTACCGTTGAACTTCTGACATACTGTTCTGCAATTTCCACTCATCTTTTTTTTTTTTTCACGTGCAAGTATAAAACAGCTGTACTGAAGTCATGTCTTTTCCCTCTAGATAAATGCTTTTCATTTTGTTTCTAAAATCCCTCTCTTTCAAGGTGAATGTGTGCCGGTTAGGCACAGTCAGAGGTAACAAAGTGCCACACCACTGTAGAGACATCTCAAGAAAATATTGTGGTTAATAGAGTAACCTTTCCGTGGGTTTCAGCTGTCAAGAATTATAACATCCCGCTGTGACACAAACTTAGATTTTTTGCTTTGGCATAAAACAAAGTCTAGCTTTATTTCAGAATAATAAATAACTTAGATTTTTAGTGCTTGCTAAAAATTTGTTGATATGATCAAATATTTTCTAGTGTTGAGGTCCTGAGAAATGCCAGCAAAAAAGCCTTATGAAAATAGCATGCACAAGCTAAAAAGGAGAGCGTGTGTGTGTATGTGTGTGTATATATATGTATACATATGTGTACATACATGTGTATGAGTGTGTGACAGTGTGTGTGTATACAAATATAAATTTCCAGTTCCTGGCTCTTTCTGAGGAACTAATTCAGTCTAATAGATGAAGTGTTTGAAATCTGAAAACAATGTTTTGATGGTCAGAGCAGCAAAAGGGGAAGGTGTTAAATATGGCTTATTAGCATTTTATGGAGAAAAAGAAATTCAGAATCCTCATGAGACCAATAGAGAGAGGGAAAAATACAGTACACATGTAAATTAACAGCCAGCAATCCTTGTACCTAAGGAAATATCCGCAGGACATCTTAAATCATCTAGAATTTGGGTATACTCATTAACCCATGGGAGTTAACCATCTGGCAAGAAGAATACAATACCCTAACTAGTGTTGTTGTGGTGTTGTTTTATAAATCAGGCTGGATCCAACAGTACTGCTTGCTGAATGGAAAGTATATAGTCATTAACATCATGTCCACTGCCAGATCGCAACACATAAAAATTATATCTAGCACAAACAAAGAAGTCATCCTCAAAGCATTATTACAGTGTCCATAGCTTTGATAGATGTGATACAATAACTTTGTGTTTAAGTACATTCCTGTAAAGATTTCCCCTTTTAAAAAGTAATGACAGTGTTTACCAATGCACATGCAAAGATTTATATCTGATATCAAATACTGCAAATATAAAACAAATGCAAATGAAAGTCATACAATGCCTTCTCCTTCTAGATTGTATTTTGACTGAAAATTAATCATATAGTAAATACACTTCAATTAACTCAGCTCATATAAATGTTATACTGACATGGACACAGAAAGGGGTATTTATTAAATTTCATTGTAATTAGAATCAATGTTGTTATTTGGACTTTGTTGTTGACAGACAGAAACGGCAACCGTTTTCTATTTATGTGCATGAAACATCAACGCATCCTCCTGAACAAGGTTTGCTGATACTTGTGAACAGCTGAAAAACAAGTTGGGAGCACCCACTGTGCTTCTCCATGAACTGTCATGGGCTTGGAGGAGGCTAGTGTGAGGCTGGTGGCAGGTCTGAGACCTATTTCTAATCAAGCACGCGATAACTGAAATCATATTTCACCATCTCCAAACATTTTGTCAAGGAATTCAGAGAATTCAGGTTTAGTCTGTGTTTGTGTGTGCATGCACACGTGGGTGTGATCAGAGCCGCAGCAGAGTGAGACAACCCTAAACAGGGGAAAACACACCCACGCCTCACTGTCTGCTTCTGTCCTGCTCCAGGAAGGGGGACTGGAAGGCTACGGTGGCATCATAGTCAGCAGGGTCTTCGCAGGACGTGAAACAAGCCCGGTGGAGCAGGGCCTGCCCCAAGCACCAAGGAATCTTGGTATGGTTTTGCTTGTTGTCATGCCCTGTCTTATCGCGTGTCCACTTGGTGCCATACAAGCATAGGACAAAATGAGCTTCCTGGCCCCAAAGAGCTCAGACTCTGAGAGAGGATGCAGGGGATCAATCCAGACAGATGGACAAAAGAACACATGAAAATAATGTGAAAGCCTTGATCTGAATGATGCATTGTGAGCATAACACACTAACTACGAGAAACAACGGGAAAAGCTGGATACAGAAAGTGCTACCGTGAAAAATGAAGAACTTTGTCCTATGGTGACCGTACGCAGTAACCGCGTGACTAGAATTTCATTCTTGACACTGTCTGTAGTCTTGATTGGATTAAATTCATTTTTAAAGACTTACCCAATTTCCCCTTTCCCCATTTCCTTTCCCTCGTGATGTTGCCATTCTATTAATAGCCTCCCTAGTGAGATCCTAGGGCAAGAAGTGAAGAAAAATACTCAGCCAGATCCTCATTGGTATAAATTAATATAATTCCACTGACCTCAAGTTATTCCACCAGAGTATCCCAGTGTATCTAATTATAAGGATAGGTTAACTTTAACTAAGCAGCAAATGTATTATCCAAATTGGAATTTGTCCAGGATTTGGTTTTGGATACTTAAGTCATTAGTAAAGCTCCACATCATCTTCAGTTAGCGTTTATCTTCTAAAAAAAAAATCCCATTTTATCAGAAAGGTATCACATTCAGTAGGAATATCTGTTGGAGCAAAATGCAAGGACACCTGTTTATTATTTACTGAGAGAAAAGATGCACCTTGGAAAATTCTGAGAACTTTCTCTTCAAGCATTGTTCCAGCATTCCTCAATTTACACAGTTAATGCAGAGACTGCAGGCTCCTCACAAAAGTGATTAAAAGCAAACAAGTGCAAACTGTCTGATTTTGTGAAGTGTGACTTTTCGTACCATGCAACTTGCTTGTTATAAAGCTATGGACTTGCTAATAGGATCATCACTCCAAACAGCACTTACTAGAAATCTCACTTTCCATATATCAAAGCTGCAATGACTTTATCCCACAAAGGACTCACTTACATGCTTTACTTGTTTCATAAAAATAGTTTTATGGACCCTCTTTAGTATTTGACACCAAGATCTCCAAAATCTGAAACACTCTGCTGATCATCTAAAGAAGCACATTAGAGTTCATCATTTTTCAGAAGTATTTATCATAAGCTACTAGGAGGAGAATTAAAAATGCTAGTGGAGCTGACTGGGCTTTTAAGATTTGTCACTAATCTATTTGTGTAAAGAAGGATCTTGTAATATTCACTGCCTGCACAAATATCAGTCACCTGCTCTTATTTTAATCTGCAAAACATATAATTGAGAAGACAAACAGAAGGCATAAAATGGAAAATCACTTTTCCATTGAGTCTATAAAATTAAAATTATTACAACGTAAAACTGTTCTTAGGAAAATAGGTCCTAGGATTTGAATATCATAAAATATCAAGTGCATTCTGCCTTGACCAAAATAAAAGGTCTAAGATTCCCCTGAGTCTTTGGATCTATCAAAGTCCTCATCCAGTTCCCAGAGTACTATGACTTGGATGCTTTTGGGTGCCATCATTCTTCTTACACCACTCTGTAACTGTCTGTAGTTGAACTGACACAGGGACTATGACGAGAAGATAATACGCCTGCTTCCTCTCAGCACTGAGGAGGCGATGCTTCTACAAGCCCTGGTTTCTAGAGTAAACACTGAGTTCGAACCACTGCAGGCTGTGATGAATGCAATAGGGCGTCCTACAGCTGGAAATGCAGTGCACAGCACAGCTAATGGTAAAAATAAATGCTTCTGGTCAAGATCATCACTTCCTTTCAGCTCACAGTTGTGGTATTGACCGAGTTAACTTTTTTTAACGGTTTGTTATCTTCATGGATGAATAAGATCAGTTTACAGGAGATACCATTTCTGTAATCTGTACAATTAACGTATGCACTAAGAGTGGCAGAAATTAATCCACCTGAATCCTTCAAGGAGCAGAGCATGTCAAGTAAATGCACGAAGGCAGCTAAGCAAAAGGTTTTATAGAAATCTCCTTTAAACCCACCAGGGCCAAGAACTTTCCCTTGGGGTAGATTTTAAATTAGTTCATCTTTTCTCTTTTTCTCTCCTAACTACAGGGAGATTCGAGAAATCTCCCATCTCCCATGCAGATCACTGAGAGAAGTTGAGAGAATAGAGAAATGTCTGTTCATCTGTGCATAATGCCTGGCTGTAATTTTCTATATAACTGCTCATAGCATTTCTGAACTATTAAGCTTAATAAGGTCTCAGGGGTCTGTATGTGTGTGAATGTTTTACCCCACAGAGCTCCTCTAACTGCTATTATGACTGTAGGCTTACACGGAGAAATCAGCAACCAAACACATAACCTCCTCATCTTATCCCCCCTACTGGTACAGGCACTACCTAGTAAAAGTGATGGATATCTGCGTTTTGTAGATTATGAGTGAGTCGGCAATGGTCTGTAAAGTGGGTCCTTGAGGCAAAGAGAGGGGTTGGCTAAGTCTATTATCTGTTTTCCTAATCTTCTAACTTTGCTCTCAAGATCAATCCATTTGCTATAGCACTCATTCTTCCTAAGAATGGCAGAAAGATAGGGCCCCAGACAAAAGTCTTTTCAGAAGCTTATCAGAAGCTGAGACAAGAGGAGAGAGGAAATTCTGGGAATATATTAGTTTCCACATATAATGGATATGAAATTCAATGTACTGACAGATACTTGATCTTTAGTTTCTAACTTTCACTGTTAAAATTTAGCTTTAAAGGTTATAAAAAGACAAGATCTACCAAGGCCTGGGTATTTACTTAACAAAATAAAATACAAATAAAACAAAATCCAGCAAGAATTATGGGAGAGCTGTCTGGTAATTTTTTGTATAAATTTTTTCCCGCATAAAATAGAATATTCACAGGAATGATTTCTAAAAGAAATTTTCAGTTTTACCAAAACATTTCAGTTTTTCTACTTAGAAAAAGCAAACTACCTCACTGCAGATTGAATCAACCTAAATCAAAACACCTGCCTCTGAACACATTGACACATTTCATGTGAGGCTGGTTCAAAATTAAGTTTCAGTCTGCAGAATTGCACTGCTGCTGCTGCCTAGGCACCTTTCTTCCACTCCTGTTAAAGCAGCAGACTGCTGCTGTTTTCCTTTTAGGCCCAATCTTGGTTTGATGATAGGAAGCACAGATCATATTCTACCAGGGGAGATGTGTATAACTCCTCTGATTAAAAAAAAATCTTCTAATTGTCTAGTGAGTTTTCTTGATTACAAAGTAGAAATTTAGTCTGTTGGCACAGACTTAGTGAATTTTTTCCATCTCAGAGCAGCAAGGAGGAGCAGTTAATTTCAGTTACAGTAGGATAAATCAATTGGAGCAGTGGATCCAGGAATATTCAGTCATACCAGATTGAGACAAAAGTGGACAAGATGCCAAGGGGCAAACCTCCAGGAGGAAAATTTCTGGTTTTTTCCAGATACCCTTCAGTAAAAGGGTGGTCTAAAGTCTTTGGTGAGCAAGTACTTTCTTTCTTCTGGAGGATTCAAAAGATAATGTGACAAGAGTTTAGTCTAAGCTGCAAGTTAATACCAGTGAAGTCTCTGCTTCAGATGCACTTGAATACTCGAGACATTAATTTGTGGCATATCATTGCAGCCACCCTCGTGTCCAGCTGCATTCGTCTGTATGTCCTGCTCCAGCCACCTTCAGATCTGTCCTTAATGCTAACTGCTGCTATGCTTCCCAGCATAATATACCAGAAAAACATTTGCAGCTGGTAATGTCTACATAGTCAGTGAGCAGAGATTTTTACCAAATCTCCAAATTCCCTTATTTCCCCTTTTTTTTCCCTCCATCTGCTTATTTAGACAGACCTAGACTATGCGCACTCTCAAGCATGTAGTTTTCTTATTTGTTTGCACTCTGTGAAGAACAACAACATAATCCTGTTCCTTGGGTAGTCCCCTGGGAATTATGTAAAAGAAATATAAATATGCCCATTTCACAGGTTTGAAATTTTATAAAAGTACTCCCAGATCTTTGTACACTGTAAAAAGCATGTTTGCATAAAGTATGAGAAGACTACTTTTCATCAGCCCCATAATTTCAGATATGAATTGTCTGTAACCATATTAGCAGAGTAATCTCTCACTATCTCTAATGCCAAAATATTTTGAAGTATCATTTCCCACCTTTTTCCTTTCTATTCAAGAGGAGTTCCTACTTTTTGAATCATCAGATCCACCTACACACTTGCCAATCAAGCATAAGATCTCTTAATTTCATTTATTAAAGAAATTAAACTCTCCTTCCCATTGAAATAACTGTTCAACATCCAAACTACATCTGATTTCAGAGAAAAATTAAGTTTGTACCTGGTTTGCCAACAGTGACTTTCATAACAACCCAAACACTAACTGCCTTGCAGGACAAGCTTCACTGAAAAGCAAAGGTAAAGCCAAGAATTCCTTGCAACTGGAACTCCACCACGACTTAAAGGGGTTTAGTTAATTTACTGAAAAAAATACATAAAATAATGCAATCTGCAATGTTTATTCAGGCTTCAATGGGAAAGATCCTCCATGGATTTTATTTTCTTAGAAAGATCTGTTTGAACTCATTTTAACATGACTCAGCAAAGATGACTTATTTTTCTGTTAATCCCATAAACCTTTTACTGTACCTACAAGAATACCAGCTGAGAGAGAGAGAGAGAGAGAGCATCTGTGTGTGTTTCATTTGCAGTTTGGAATATACTTTATTAATTTGCTTCTTCCTTATAGCTAACAAATATATTGCCAGTTTCCCTTAAAACCAGTTTGATCATATCAAGCAAGCTTTCTTTCCGCTGTCGTATGATTGAAAATGGTATATTTCTTCAATACCTTTTTGCAGGGGTGGATCCACAGGCAATCTTATAAATGAGACCTACTTTACTCTTCTTAAAGACATTGAATTTTTTTGAAAGACCCAGAAATATGAAATGCTTTGAATGATTGTTAGCTTGGGGCTGGATGCATATTTTAATTAGAAATGACCCTGATCCAAAAATCTATGAAGCAAATAGTCTCAAATACTTAAAACATTGTAAAAACTAGCCCAGGTTTCACTCCTACAAGTGATTTCTCTCCTGATGAAGAATCCAAAAATTTCTGGATCCAGATCCCATCTTCTTTCCCAGCCTGAACAACACACCATTCAAAACCTTGATGGAAGCACTACTTGAGCCCGAGCTTTCTGGGCAATTCATTCTTTGTATAATTTTATTAACTTTATTTCAGGGTACTTGAAATGCACACTTTGTCATTCTTTGAAGTAAAATCTGCACAGAACATGAACTGGCATCTCCCATACTCAGAGTGAATTAGTGACACTACAGTCCAAGTACCATTCTCATTCTCCAGTATCACTGCAAATAACTAACTGCATGGAAGTCAAGAGCTGTGCCAGTGAAGAGCATAATAAAGCAAAATCAGCGTGTTTTTGGAGAGTCAGGTGTTTGATCTGCATCATTTCTTTTTAAAAAAATAAAAAGAAAGTGTTAACATAACCATCAAACCCGACTGTCACCTAGTGATTGCTGAATTATTCTCTGTCGCCATTCTAATCCACAAACAACGGGAAGGAAGAAAAAGAACAACCCCCCCTCGTTCCTCTTACAAAGGCAAATTAGCCAGATTGAAGTCAGCCACTGAAGGAGGGGGAATATGCTTTTGCCATGTCTTCTTTGCTCCTAGGTATGGGTCCTGGCAAAGATCACATCAACAAGATCAGTCCTTCCTGGGGTGCTGGATTTTTGAGTGGTAACACAGAGGAGTTGGTATAAGGAGGGCAGTGGTCACATATGCCTAGCTAGCTCGCAGGAGGAAGCATATGGCTACCATTTGTTCCACCAACAGTGGTGTGCACACACCGCGAGCCCACAGAAGGAATGCTATTTCGCTCAGCCAGACTTCCTCGCGGCTCTTCCAAGACACCCGTTTCCGCACGCCTCCCGGGAAGCGCGGCATAAGCTGGCCAAAACACTCCTCAGAAGAAAGGTTTCTTAACAGTGCTAAAGCCTTTCTCGCTTGTCCTTTACTAAGTCAAGCAAGTGCTTTGTGCTACATTGCACAGATGGCTGGATGCTGCATGTGCACAAGTACAGCTGTTAGATTTGGGGTGGGTTACACGGAGCTGGCAACTCCATGTTTCAGTTGATATCTATGAAATTAACCAGCAGGCAGATTTTTAGGGAGAGGAGAGGAATAGCTGTACAATATTTAAAAGATAAGATAGATGCTCACATCTTTGGCACTGGATGCAAGACAATAATCTTGCCCTCTGACAGATCTCAGTGCCTGAGGCAAAGACCCTATTTTTTTTCTCTTTGGTTCGTTTTCCTGACTCTGTCACTCACACACTGCAATTGGGTGTCAGATTGTTTAGTCTAGTATTGGGACAGCGCAAGTGCTCTCATGTAGAGACTTTACTTCTGGTTGGCTGTAGATCAGCTCTTGGTCTTTTTAGGAGTTGTGTGAGACAGAGTGGGCGAGAAGGCACGCAAAGCTCAGCGCAAGGCTGGCTGTGCTAGCTGGTGCGTGCCTTCGTTCCGGCTAACCCAGGCAGGTATTTGCATGCTGCCCCCAGTCCTCACCTCAGCACACCCAGTTTGTAACCCCAGCTTAGCACTGATTTCATTCCAAGCAATATGGCCACCTGCAGCTGCAGGTTAAGTGAGACTGTCTTGAGTGAAGGAAATGTGAATTTTAGGGAGAATATACATTAAGCCACCTGAGTGTCATTAGTTCTTTGTTGCCATTCCCACAGACCCCCTTCATGCGAAGAGGATCAAGCTCTCCCCACCTTACTGAGAAAGAATCAGAGTTGTTCAGCGTATCTCAGCCCCCAAACTAAGGCATATGTTTTCTGATGTTTTAGTCCCTTAGTATGTCAGGTATTGAATTTGCAATGTATCTGCTCTCACTTGGCCTTGACTGACCCGGGTGGTCAGAATTCACATTAACTCTGTTGTGAAAGAATATGTCTATTAGAAACTTTTATCCCACTGACAATCTAGCACTAGGTTTCACTACAGCAACTTTGTAACAGCAGACCACAATAGGTTTTTTTTAAACATTGATGTTTTAATGGACCTTTATCATTTCATTTTAATAAACCTATTTTTTTCCCATGTACCTGTATACTGACTTTATTGAAACTAGATACTTTCACTATATTGTTTTGTTACCTATTAACTTGATGCAGTTAACGCATTCTTTATAGGCTCTCCTGTGTTCTTGGTCCTCAACCTGCTAATTCTTGCAAAGGCATTACCTGCTTCAAGTAACTGGCAACCTATTACCTGGGTAAAAATACTTCACACAGGTCTACCTTCAGAAAAGCAGCACTGAAACAGTTAATTCAAACATATATGTGGCCAAGGTTACAACAGTGCTTCTGAACTTTAGAATATTGTTCCCAAACCTCAGTTAAAAAAAAACAACTGAAAGAGAATACCTGCAGGGCTGAACATCAGTAAGCAGACATAGAGAGAAGATTGGCATCTACAGAATATAAAACAAGATTTAGTACATAAGGTGAAAGAGGTATCTAAGGTTCTCAGGGGACAGACTATTTCAGTCTTTTGAAATAAGTGGTTTAAGTCTTCAGCTCATCTCCCTTTGTAATAGAAAGTCTATGTGTCCTCTTTAAGTTAGTCCGTACGGTATTAAAATACAAGTACATCTACTTCATATGGCTTTGTCACTATACGTGGATGTAGTTACATTTTTATATTTTGTATGCTTTTATTTTTAGAAAAATATTTTAAATGCTGTAACGGTGTAATTGAAAATATATAGTAATAGGGGAAATCTGTAAGTAAAAAATAAGTAAAGAAATATAACTAAAAATCATAATTGCAATAAACTCTTCAATTTGACAGATAGCAATAGTCACAGGTTTTGCTTCCTCCTTGCCTATACCTTGAACATGCATCATGGTGCACAGCTGTATGTTCCTGCCTTTCTGACTCTGCTTTTCACAGGCACAAGTGCAAAGTGACTGGTCTCTATGAAGACTGAAAAGAAAATCACTGGCTTTAGCTGGCTTTGGTCTGTGTCTTTAGTATCTTTGTTGCAGTGGTGACTCGGCCAAAATCACTGTGTAGAGAGCATGAAATATGTGCTTAGCTGGGTTCATGAACATTGCATTTGACGTTTCTAGACACTCACATTTGTTAACACCTCATGCAGGGGCTGGAAGTTTTAGATATGATGCATAAGTGAAAGTTTTAGATTCTCTTGTATCTCAAAGTTAAAAAAAAAAAAAAATGAAGTGGACAATGCAATTTTCAAGACCTGTATTTTTGACCAGGTTATTTAAGAAGGCCAGAAAAAGCACTGGTTCTGTGCTCTTGACAAAATGAAAGAAAATATACCGAAACCTCCCTAGCAGTCATGATGTGACTCATTGGTATGTTGAAAGTAAAGCATTATACACTGCCTTAGAAACTCAGCCACCGTGAGGATCAAACTTGGTCCTGAATCAATAAAGATGACAGGACTGTTCATAGGATGAGTGAGTTCAGAATGACACCCTTCCAATATAGAGTGAAGAGGAGACATTTGTTTCAGCTGACAGGAAGCCCCAATTAAAATAGCCTCTGTCTTTCCAACACTTAGCTGTGGGAAGTCATTAGTCATCCCAGGCTTTAAATCTGACAGTCAGACAGTACTAGCTTTACTAAGGAGCAGGTAACACAAGTTGAACTCATAAATATAGTGCAAGTACTTGTACCACTGGCATCCATATGAAACCCAGCATGGATCCAAATATAACAGGAATTATCAGTGGCACCAAGATCAAAAGAAATATCGACTGTTGGTGAAATCCCTGTTATCCCCAGACATGGACTTAGAGAACGCTGACGGATGCCTATTTACCGCTATATGTTAACCTTTCTGGGGACAGGTTACTTTCAAATCCCGTGTAGGATAGTCACACTAATTGATGTGAAGGGTAGCTCATGATGTGAAATATCAAACCGTCATAGTTTCCAGGAAAATGGATAAAGACGAGTTAACTCTATCACAAGTTCAAAGGTATGACAAAGCTATCTCACTTTTGCTGAATTGTCCCATCCCTCTGAACCACACTGGATGTGTAGTAGCCAGCCCAGAAACACCTCCACCATGTCTGAACACTTTGTGTGTTTTGCACTGGAGGTGGTTCACTTACTGAAGAAGGAAACTGTCAGTCCTTGAGCAGGCCTCAGTGACAGAGAGAACAGGGGAGGTCTGGGCTTTGGTTTTGTTTACAAACTGAGGAAGAGAGAATTGCTGAGATGACCCCTGATACTTTTCCAAGAATTTTAGTCTAAACATACAAAATGGGGTATTTTGCTGCTTGCTAGGTCTGCGACATTCAGAAAGTGCAAGCAGAATGCAAGAAAGCAGGAGACAATGTTCTGCTATGATCCAAGTGAGTGACGTCACGGTTTGTGCCTGTTACATCGGAAGGAGGCAACCCGGCTGAACTTTTGAGTCCCAAAGGCCAGTCTGTAACAAGAAAGGGAAAAGAAGAAACCAGGTTTCTTCTCAGCCCAGAAGCAGCTCGCTCCTGCGGCCCATCTTGAATTCAGACAGTAGCCTGTGCCTCGGGGGTACCTCAGAGACACTCCTAGCTCGGCACTTTTACTTTCTGTACGTTGCCTCCTCTATCAGTTTGTTACAAGATATTCTTGTATAGCCAGTCCTTTTCTGTGGGGATTTTATCTATTGCTATAGTTTTAGTTTATAGTAGCGTATATGTAGTTTATAAACTTAGGAAATTTAAAAAGTAAAATGTAGATAGTTTATTTTATTATAGGCTTTTTCAAATATTCCTTTTCTCATGACATCCCAACTTGTTACGGAAATAAATGTGACAATACAACTGTATTTTGTAATAACTGGGAATCAAGCCAAAGGAGCTGACTGATTCTGAAGATACTGAGACACTGTTTTCACAGTGTTAGCCCAGAAAGAATTTGGATAAAAAAGAAAAAATAAATTCATAAATTATTTAAATGGTATCTAGATCAAATATTGCTTTTCCCATTTTATCACGTAGTGCTGATGGTTCTTTAGGGCAGTAAATCCCTTTCTAGCTCAAATCACCTACATGCAGGTATCTAGTAAAGGTTCACTGAGACCTGCACCGTTCCTTTAGCTAGAGGCTGAATGTCACCAAAGAGATTTTTGTAATAGAGGAAAAAACAGAACTCCCACAAGACAATTCTGCCCATAACAGTGACTCTCTGGGGGAATATTGCAAAGTCAAATGGGCAGTGAGCTTGCTGTCATTGAACTGGGTTTTACATAAGACCCAGACCAAATTCCTTTCTGATATATTACTTCCTTCTGGAACACATATCTATTTATTTCAAAGACTTCTATGAGGGTTCGGCGGGATTTTTGCTTGTATTTATGCAGCAGTGTGGCAGGTGCATTAAGAATGGACAGAAAAGATGGCAAAAGCAGTGCAAAGTATCCTGAACAAATTCATTCAAAGTATAAATGAACAGAAACAGGATTCAAATTGCATAAATTTTTGTGATTAGTTATTAAAGTTCCAATTAACTTGAGATCCTCTTGACAGTGCTTAAAAGTCACAAAAGGCAGGATTCTTTTGTCTTCAATTATGTCTTCAATTTTGTCTTCAAAATAACTAACTGCCTTAGACATACAATGAGTTACTGCATCTTAATGATTTATCAGGTTCTGCAAGCCATGGTACCTGACTCCATCCGTGCTGTTAGCTCATGGCAAATGTAAGGTAAAACATGGCAGCTCTAATTTTAACAAAAAAGGCTTATTATGCTTATGCACTTTACCACACATCCGTGATATCAGACCTGGAGGGTGTAAGCATCA
Source organism: Sagittarius serpentarius (assembly GCA_034782735.1). Classification (NCBI taxonomy): domain Eukaryota; kingdom Metazoa; phylum Chordata; class Aves; order Accipitriformes; family Sagittariidae; genus Sagittarius; species Sagittarius serpentarius. The sequence continues at coordinate 27,176,286 of JAVKLA010000027.1, read as the reverse complement.
TTACAGTAGCCCAACAGATGTATGGATCCTTCGGAGCACCTTCCAGCCTTGACAACTCATTTCTGAGCCATAATTACCCAGCTGCTATTTTAAGCACTGCGACGTTGTTAAGTTTTGAGAAGGGAAATGAAAAAAAGTGAGCAAGGTCTAGGATTTTATGTGCCAGTTCTATAAGGGACAATGAAATTCAGCTTCAGAAAGAGAAGGTGACAGACTGACAGACTAAGCCAGCAAGAAGAGTAGAAAACCAAATACTCAGGTGTGCACAGCGAAAGGCAAAAATGGTAGGTAGGAAGTCCTGGAGCTGATGAGGTCTTAAAGGGTGGCTAGATTCCCTCTGACATCCATTAGGTAAGAAAGCCAAATATGCTTTATTTTCTCTCTCAGTTAATCAAGAATTGCACAGTCTGCATATGCCTGTGAATTATTATTAATGTATACTGTATTTTGCATATATTTCATGTGGACTAAGTGCCTGCAGGTCAACAGTGTTTAATATCTTTGTCTGTTTAAGTTGCTTTTCTTTTGCAAACTCTCAACTTGAAGTGCAAGTGTGACCTCGTACATCCGTAAAGTCAAGCCCATGCTTAAGTTTTTATGGGATCAGGTCTTTCTGTAATCTTTATTATTTATGAAGCAGAAGTCTCAAAGCCAAGCAAATTCACTTTGCTTTCTCCACATATTTTAATGCAGAAATACCATAGAATCGAAGCTTAAAAAATATTCTCAGACTTAGAGGAAATATTTTCTTTCTAGATCAATGTTGACCTAACAGCTTTATTAATTTATCAAGAGAAGAGCTATAACCCTATTGTAACTTACATGACAATAAATACTATGGTAATTTCCAAGGACAAATATTTTTTGTTGATCATTAAATACTAAATTTTTAGTCATTTCTCCCTCTGGATTAAATAAATACTATTAGTTTTTCAGTTGTGTACAGTAAATATGGATTTCAAGACTTGTTTGTCTGCATTTCTTAAAACATTTATGAACATTGAACAGATGAATTTGTTTTAAGCATATTTTTTCATTTGAACACTTTTCCCTCTGGTTTTTAATATGGATACCGTTCATCACATATTGAATAAAATAACTTTTACTTTATTTAATGCCTTGACCCAAATCACATTGTCTCCATAAATATTTTACAGTCTGTGTGCAACAAAAGCACGATTACCGAACTCATGTCTGCACTTGTAGGTAACATACTATAAAAAATTGATCATTTTCCCTTCTCCTGTTTTTTAACAGAGAATTGGTGTTAGTAACTGTCCAACTGAATAGGAGGGGTTGCATGTGCATATATATGGCCATATATGTATCTCAGTATGTATAAATGTGTGTGTTTGTGAGTGTATACATATATATTTTAACACTTAGTCTAGAAGAATAGGATGCTGGAAATGTGGAGCAGGTTCTTTTGCCAGATTTCTGTCTATATTAAATACATACATACACAAAACAGAAAATATTACTCATTGCATGTCTCTCCAGTAGATTTTTAGTGAGTCTGGAAATGAATTTCCAGACTTGAATCACGGCTGCAAGTACAGCTGCATGTCTGGCAGAGGCAGAGTCTTTGCTGGTGGTTGAATTGAATGGGCAGATGTAGCTTAACAGCTACTTTAGAATTTGAAGAAATTATCTTCCTTTTTTTATTTGTCCTGAATTTTGCTAAGCAAGCACAATAAAGCCAGATGGATGTTCAGAAAGAAGTAAACTGAACAGTAAGGAGAAAAATGGGAGAAGTGGTGAATCTCGGCCTGTTAGCTTAGGGATGACAAGAGGTGGAGAGTTTTACTGGCACAGGGCTCAGGTCATCACTCATGCATTCAAGGTTCCACCCTTCAGAGATGTGATTGACTGAATTAAGTGAAATAGCAGACTTTTTCTCATTCTGAATACAGTGAATGAGATCTGAACAAAGCTGGATGGTGACATGTAAATCCTAATTTGATTTCTTTTACTAAGCGTTTCTTTTTGGATTATAAAGGCACCAAAGAAGGCAGTGCAAAAAAACAACAACCTGAAAAAAGGATCATTTCAGCTTAATGCTGCTGTCAGCCGTGAGAGGTGGAGCATCACGGTTCAGGGCTCAGCCTTCCACCACAAGTCCTGGCTTCACACCTCAGTCCTCTCTGCTTTTCCTAAGAAAATAAATATTTACTGGAAGCCATTGGTGTCAGCACAGACAGCTTTTTGCACACATGAAAAGTACGTCAGACATTTCATTTTAAAACTGAGTACTCTAGTATTCCTGATCCTCTTCTAACAACCCACCCTCAGGAAGCTGGCTCCACCAACTAAAAGTGATAACAGTTTCCCACGTGTTCATGTAGAAATGGCATTTTGCAGTAAAGCTATTTTGATATAAAAATATGTATTAGCATTTTTCTCTAGCTATAAACCTGGCTTGGTCTGACATTCCCTGAAGCTGGTGGAGGTTTTCCATTGACTTATTTGAGGCTGAATCAGGATAGAGCTGAACCTGGACAGTTTAAGGACTTGTATTTAGTAATTCTTCCTGCTATTTGCTGCCAAATATACTCGGGTACTTGCCCAAATGTGGCCTTACTGCAGCCTGGAAGTGTTCCCATTAGGAATTACTCCTCTGAAGCTGCTTTGGCTGGCTCCTTTGGTGCCACGTAGGTAAATGCCCAAGTCTATAAGGAACTGTGCAGTCCGTTTGCCATGGTTAAATGCGGGCGTCAGTGTCCCCTGTAGTGAGTTTGGCATTTGAGTTTTGTTGGGGCTTTTTTAATAATAATAATAAATTATTAGTAAAAATTAATTGCATTACTTAGTGTTCAATACCTAACTAAAAAAAAAAAAAGGAAAAAACCCCTAAGCCACATTTAATCCCATTATACACAGTAGCAGACTAACGCTAATGCTTTCTTGTGAATCCAGACTTCTCTCTCTCCTCCTCCTGCTCTGTTCCAGATCCCAACAACAGGCAGCCTTCATCTGCTTCTAATAAAAGGTAAAAAGCCTTCTTCCTTCACTAGACAGCACTGCTGGGTCCACCATCAGCTTTTCTGCTGGGGGAAGATGTGTAGTTTTTCCTTCTTCACTTCCCTGTCTCAGCCAGTTCTAGTAATGGGGCAACCCAAATCTCTTTTCAGAACCTAAGACTTACAAGAAAACACCACAAGGGAAAGCACGGCTTGAGCTTCTGGAAAGCGCAAAAGCAAATCCAATCAGAAATTGCCTGGTTTAGGTCCATCCCAGTTCAGATACAAACCATAGAGAGAGACTGTTTCAAGAAAAGTATTCAACTACTTCAGATAAATAAAACTCTGCTTCTGTGACTGATGTGAGCTGAATAATCAGGCTGTTTATAGCAATGCATTTTGCAGATATCTTTGTCAATAAAACCAGAGTGAATGTGAGTAGTAAACTGCAGTTGAGTTGCGGTCTCAAACAGTGGGTAAAAGCACTTAATTCTCTTGCAAAACTTGAAACCCTTCCTTTGAGTTAACTTCTCTAATTATTAAAATAAGCAAAATTGAATTGACACTAATTAGATAAACGCGGCTTAAAACTCTTAGAGATCCTAAAATGAGGGTAATATTGTAATGCAGTATGAAGTATAATGATAATTACTGCATTGGACACTGCACAATAATTAGTAGGTATGTACCAGGGTTTAAATATGAGAAGAGCATGTCTGAATGTTATTCCTAAGATTTTAGTAATTTGTAGTCATCACAGTACCGCTATAAAACATGACTTAACTTTCATAGTGAGCTTGGGTGAAAAACACTAGTTATCCTTAGCTGCTTGTCTGTAGAGCTGTGTCATATGAAAAGCAATTATTACTAATAGAGGTGATGTGAGTAAGGAAGACGCGGGGAGGAAGGAGTCCCTACAAAAGGCTCTCACGTTTGTGCGTGGTTTGTGTACCTTCTCTCTCGCTCCCACTTTGAGCTATGGAGTTGGGGAGGCGCTGGCAGCTCGTCATTACAGGCGCACACTGTCCCATCTGCACTGCTTATGGTGGTGAGGTCGCATGGGGTTTTACCCGAACAGCCTCTCAGGGGTACAATAACATACCTCTTGATTTGGCTGTGAAGTTATACTTATTATTAATAGACAAGATAAGAGGCTGGGGCTCTATTCATCCACTTTAGTGCTAATTATTCAGTTTGATCTGAGCCGATTACGATACTGATAGATAACTACACCACATTTATAGCTATAGCAAGCAGTGGCCAAGAACTTTGGCTCATGCTGCTGTTTGGTTTATCTGATAGGAAGGGAGGAGAAAAAAAGAAGCTGCTCTGGTTGATTAGCAATGTGTTGCATGGGACCATTTATAATGAAGCATATCATTTAAATTTTCCTTTACAAATGAGTCCAACTCTCTTTGCAGGCTGCAGGCTCTGTTAATTGTCACAAACATTGCTTTTTTTTTTTTTAAACATTATTAGCTCTTTGGCAGGATCTCCGTTGTTGACTAAAAACTTGGCATGATCAGGGCTTGCTGAATAATTTAGGTTGTTGGCAGCTGGAGTAAGAGAACACACACATCTAGGCAGGCAGACATGCTGCTTGAGCTCTTTATATAATAGCATTGTATACAAAGTAGAGTATAGTCAGCAATGACTTCTGTGTCTGTTTATAGGTAAACACTGATAGTTTTAGAAAAAAAAACTGAGGGATGCTTCAAACTGCATATGATACGTGAGACAGATGCACTGCTGATTGTTCAGATGACCCCCTTAATCTCTGACTTTCACAGAATATGATTACTGCAGATTTTGAGGATCAGCACTTCAAGTATGTTTCTGTGCACTTTGGCACTTTGGGTCTTGCGTATAAACACCACTGCACATAATAATGATGCTGTAAGCTTAGCTAGAAAAAGAACTCCTCGCACTTTTCCTTTGTGCAGCAAATGGCTCCCAATTGTACTGTCAGTCACAGGGAAAATGTGCGGCTCAAGAGATGCCCATTTTGGAATTACATTTGTGTGCTGTATGAACTCCCACTTTTATCAAAGCCTCTAGAAGAGAAGTAAAATACATAAAACCTGCTGTGTGCATCCTGATGCAAGGCACCCAAATCATTAACGATGAGCACCGGGTAGGTTTTCCCAAAACAGTTATCTCCCACAAAAATTCCTCCTATAAACTGTGTGTAAGTAAGTGACACCTGTCCAAGTGCACTTCTTGTCTCCTTCATGTACCTTTGTGTTGTACTTAACTGTCTTTATTGCGATACCTATAAGATGGAGGCTGGACTTGTTTGTTTCACAGTTTGAGCGGCACTGAATGAACCGGAGAGACATCAAAGATAAATAAAACATGAGGGCCCAGTACTGGATGTTTATTATCCTTTTGTTTCATAAGCCCACTTGTGCATTGCCTCTCTTTTTTTCTGAGTTGTCGTTCTCTTCCCGGGAAAGCCTTCTCCCTTCCAAGCTCCTCACTCCCTAATTCCACTTTAAATCTTTCGAGGCCTGCTGCTTCCCAGGCCTTTTTCTTTCTGCCCTCAAGCCTGCGTCCCTGGGGAGGGAGGACTCCGCTAGAAAATGTCTCATGGATTTCTGTGACAGCCACTTGACAGGTATGATAGAACATAATGAGAAATGAATAAAACACTCTCATAGCAGTCTCAACAGAGGGAGAGTAACTGAGTCAGGCTGAGGATGAACAGGCTCTCTTCCTCCCCCGCGCGCATCCTGGTCCCATAATCAGTGCCGGAGCGCAGGGTGGGAAAGGTGGCTGCAAGGAGGCAGTGTGCTCTCTTGGTTATTAGCTAAAAAAGACCAAGTATTGTTAAAACTGGAATTTCCCCCCAATTATGCTGTGACACTGCTACGCTTAACAAGACGGAATAGCAGGGTGAATATTACCTAAGCACTATAATACAGACTCCATTTAGAGATGTGCAGACCTACATGTTTCTGCGAGCAAGCATCTGATAACTGTCAGAGTGGTCTTCCTGCAGCATGACAACTTTTGCGATCATGTATGGGAAGCAATTCTGAATTGCACCTAGTGTATAGCATTCCAATTATTATTTACTGTATAGTTTTCACTTTCATAATAATAGCCAGCACAAATCCATGTATAAATGTACTATGCAGCTTGGAAGACTGCTGATGAACCCATCCATCATCATAAAGAATCTATTTTATAAGACTGTGTTACGATTGCATACTTAAAAGATCATAAATAAATGACTTCACCAATACCTTTTTATATTTCCTAGAAAACTGCACAGACATACCCATCATTTGTTAACAGATTTCTAAGAATTTCTTCTGTTGCATTAGTGTGATTTTTGTGCAGGAACTAACCGTTTATGTTTGCCAGTGGCATGTTAAGGGATATATCAGCAACACCTACCTGTGGGTAAGACGGAATGTATGTGAAAGGCCCAATCCACCTCAACACTAAAGCATGAACTTTACTCCAGGTATATGGAAAATCCCAGTGACTTTAATCTGAATACTTGCCCTGACAAAGCTTAGCACATGCCAAAAAGTACTTTGTGGGATTGAGACCATATTTAGCAGCTGGTTGTAGTTAGCTGTGTTGCAGCATAGGAAGTCAGTGGGCTCAACAGCTGATAGACTATTAACAACTGATAGCAACTGATAGACTCTCTCACAAACAGTTTAGAGGTCTCCTTTCAAGAGGACAAACTCAGGAAAATTTCCTTTCATAAGTTCAGAATTTTTGTAGGAAAAATTATGGTTTAGATTACATTAAAATTAATAGATCTGAAGTAAATCCTACACTGTCTCTACAATAGTTTCTTAAAATGAATGTTTCTCCAGATTTTTCCCCATGAGTTTCATGTACTGAACATTTCTGCATACAATTATTTATCACCATCATGTTTCCCCAGACAAAAAATGCGACTGTGTGCCCACAGTTTGAATTTTGCAACACATGACCCATTCAATTTGCAGTCAGAAATATCTGAGTTTTCATTCTTGAAAATATTTGGAAGTACTGGGATGCATTAGATTTGGGTTGGAAGTTAAAACATCAGGTCATCAGGTAGTGTTGAAAACATGCCCCACTATGTTTTATAATTTAACATAACCTTAATATTTTCCAAAGCAAATGAATGAAAAATACTAACACAATGACAGAAATTACCATTGGGCTGAGTTGAACAGTAAAGCAATTATGTGTTTGTCAAAGTCAAAAATTTTACTGGTAAAACTATGAACATAGTTTTGTACAAACTAATCTCTAGAGAAGAGAAAAGAAAGAAAATCATGGAAAGCCAATGACTGATGCACTTTCCCTAGTTCCTTTTGTGCCAGTGAAAAGCATATTTCTTCTCATGCAGCAGTGGCAGCTCTTATCTGTTTGAGCACGAGAGCCTCTAGAGCACAAGAACCTTTTAATAAAGAAGACTATTCTTTTGTTATAAGTCATTGGGTAAGAAGAGACTCTTACAGGATTAGCAGTGTTACTTAGTTTGGTGAATCTCATAATGCTGGAGTTTTAACAACAGACCCATAAAAAGGTTGCTGCTCGTACTTCAGCCCAAAGCACGGCAGCTACATACCGGCACACAGCTACAAAATGTCCAGGATGAAGAATTAAAAAGTGTGGGGTTGATTAGCATTTACAAGAAACTTAACAACCAAAGGCTCTGTAATCTGTATTGGAGTAACACAATGTTGAGTTGATTTTCTATTTTTTAATGAGTACTCCACTATGATCCTAGTGTCACTGTGACAGAGATGTTTGATGTTGGGGTGGAATAGACTGAAAGCATCATTGACTGTGTCTGTTCTTTCATGTGTGTCTGCCACAGGAATGGTAAATAGAGTTCCTTAAAATGAACTCTGAGGTGAGCGCAGGGCAATAGAGAATCACTTCCAAGACAGACTTCATCCGTGTACAAATGCAGGACTTGTCTACACTACCCTGAAGAGTTTTATTGGCAAAAATGTAGACAGGTTGCACAAATAAATCTAGTGGGTTTGGGGTTTTGGGGGGGTTGGTTTGTTTGGGTTTTTTTTCTTAATAACTATGTGGATTTAGCCACACCAGCATAAACGTCCACATTTGACACCAGCACCAGGTGGCTATAGATACACTGGAACCTCCCCGTACCAGAGCTGGTCAAATAAAGTACATTCTCGCAGCAGTCTTTGACTTGACATCAAAAAGGCAAGGAGAGAAGATGTTTAAAATAGAGTATTTCATACAGAGGCAAAGAGAAAATTTTCTATCAGTAAAAAAAAGCTATATGCATAAATGCTTTGAAAAGGTCCTTCAGGTTCATTCTGAGCTAAGCAACACAGGCACAAAATAGGTATTTCCTTTCTTTTGAAATAAATGTCAAACTGCAAGTGTTGCTGTAAACTGCACTGCTAATATTTTAATTAACGGACTGGAGAAAAAAATTTGCACGTCCGTAACAGACTCCAGGCTGTGAAGGTAGAGAATAAAGGTGGGTTTCACTGGAGAATAAGGTTAGATTTTCTCTCACCTATCAGCCCCTAGGGTTCTAAGGTCCTATCAGGGTTCACAGATATCTAGTCAGCGTCGTCAGGAGGTCCTAGATAGCCATTCAGACAACCAGCCAGAAACTCAGATGAGCTGAACTACTGTTCCAGGTTCTACTGACTGCACTGGAGGGGTCTCCACTGGCTGTGATGGGAGACTGGACACCTCATGGGAGCTTGGTGCCTGTATCTGTACCTAAACCGGAAGGAACTAATGTCAATGGCTGAACACCATCCCTAAATTTAGCTATTTAAAAATTGTCTGGGAGGAATCACCCTTTATAATCTTTCACCCAGTAGGTAAGATGGCCACTGAATTGCAGGGTCTTAAAGTCTTCTGTGCTTCAAGGAAGAAGCAGGAACAAGAGTGGCCACCTCAGTGCACCAGTGGCTAGTTATAAGACTGGCTTACAAGATGGTTGAAGCAACTGCATAATACATAAATAATTATACAATTAGGGGGCCTAAGAAAGGGAGTAATCCTGCACCCCAGAGACGACCTTCAGAGGTGAATCTGCTCAGGAGTAAGAGGGTACGATGCAAACTGCTGTTCTGCAAAGCACATCAGAGTCTCTTCAGGCTTTTATGGACTTGTCTCGCAATCACGCTGCCTAATAACACTTTGGAAAGGCTGAAAAAAAAGATGTCAACATGACTGAACTTTTTCAGTGGAAACTGTTTGCCAAGTTAGTGAGTAATTCTGGCACTGCTGAAGCAGCATTTTTAGTGAACAGACCTATTCCTTTCTCTTTCTCCAAAGCAACCCATCTTTATTGATGTTTCTCTTCCTGTTCCACCTTCTACCTCTGCTCTTTCACGGTGGCTGTGGCTAAAACAGCTTCTTACATGATGTCAAATTTTACCCTTTAATTTCAGAGTTTAAAGCAAGGTTGTTTCCAAATCAGTGCCAGACTTGGGGAGGTGTTTGGCAAAATTCTTACTCTTCTAAATCAGTTTGTTCTTCTCTAGACAAATTTTGCAGTTTGTAAATTTTTGCTACAGCATGGCATAATTATTTTACTTTCTTCAGCTCATCTAAATTGAATAGTTTGTGTAGTGAAACCTTTGATGTGCAGGCCAGAGTAGCACTTCAGGCAACAACTGTAGATCTGGCGAAGTGGAGTCCCTTGTTCACAGGAGCAGTTTAGGGGGCTGGTCTTATTTGTGTATGAGATTAAGGTAAGGAGAAGGGGTTACTACTATTTTACTGTGGTCTGGATTGGGCAGAAACTGAAATATTTAGAAATTTTAAATGAACAGGGAATCACAGGGGTCTGAACAGCATGATGTGCAGTATGTGAGGCAGTAGTTTTCCAGAAGTGGTAATTAGGTCTAGAGCCAGAGCTGTGAATGTATAATAGAATTAAGTCTAATAAAAGACACTAGCAATTGCATCCAAACAGAAAAACAAAACAAAACAAAACAAAAAAAGACAGAAATATTCTCTGTGTGTTCCTTGTGCTGGATAGAGTCCAGTATTACAAAAGAGCAGGCTGATCTCAGAGGCCAGTCTGCTGCAGGAAAACTGCAAACTGTGCTCTTCATGCCTTGCTAAGGAAAAGAAAATAAATAACGTATTGCTAGGAGTTCAAAGGCTATTTTTTGTTTGTTTATTAATATTTCTTTCCCTTTTACATCCTTTCATGAAGGACCTCAACACACTTAACTCAGACTGAAGTTAATGTACGGGTGAGGATTCTAGGTAGATCATAGGTTCAAGAGCTAGTTAAATAAAACATGCTTTTCATATCCTTTCTCCCTCCCTTTGATAATAATTCTTAAATAGACAATCTGTCATGACATGAGTGTTACCTATAAAAAACTCACACTACATCAACACGCACCACACAGTTAATACTGTTATTTAACTCTCCCACATATAAGGGAAAGTGCTAGAATTTATAGTTCGAGAAACTTTGGTTCAAGGTAAAGATAGAATATAAGCTTTTGAGAAACCAGCCTCCCTCATGCCTGCCTGTTTTCTAGTAACAAACGGCATGTATAAAGGCTGAGATAGCAATAGGTCTTGTGCATAAGCAGTATGCCTGCTAAACCTTGCTAAAATCTCAGCAAAACACTGGCAACTGTCCTGTTGAAATTGGCAATCAGACATTTGGTTTGTGTTGATCTCAACTGTCACGTCATTGCTTTCTCTCTTGCTCCTTGCCCTTGTGTTACTAACTCATAGAACCATTGCAGGGTTTAAGCATTCAGGAGCTGACAAAAGATTGTACCAGCAATCTTAAACAGCAGTGGCCTGTATTTATCTGTGTACCATCCTTTAACTAACATAGATAACTGTAGCTCCAATTTCAAGTTTTCCTGGCCATTAAACAGGAGATGATTTCCCTGTAAGTCAAAGTATCAGTCAAAATATGAACAATGCATTATTATGGTGTGGATATGAGCTGAAGAATGTATGAAATATCTGAAAAATAACCAGTGCTTTATGTCAAATAAATATGCAATTGTTAAGGAAGGCAAATCAAACCATTAATAATGAGAATGATCACACTGACCACGCAGAGAAGAAAGTCTCTCCTTGTGCTTTAGATTTTGCTTCCTCTCTTCCTTTTATTCACTAACTCTTTTTCTCCACCTCCTTCCTGCCTCTAACCACGATAGTTTTGCCATGTATGTAGCAGACAGACCTTACTTTAAACAAAAGGCTGCACTGACTCCAACTGAACATTCTGCTTAGATTATTTGCAACAGAAACAAAACCCATCCAATCCAGACCCTGTGCTTCATTTTGTCCCATCTTTGAAATGAAGGTTGTCTTTCCTCTCTGTTACTCTCTATGAGATAGCAGACAGAGGGAGGGAGAACAAAGAAGTGAGTAGGGATCAGGGAGGACACCCCCTTCCCCTCATCTTCCATGTGCAATGTTGTAGTCTTGGTACTTTTAAAGCTCTCTCTCCCGTGTGCCTACATGCTTTAGTCTCCTCTTTCTTTACTCAGAACTAAATCACTAGGCAATCTACAGCATAACCTAATGATGGGTAGTCTTTCAGCTGGTCTTGGGCACTGGTTTCAGAGCACAGCAAACTGCTAGCAGCAAAATGCTTGAACTCCTGGGTTTTGAAGTTTCAGGCTCCCTATCAAAGTAGCAGATATTAATCATCAGCTAGGAGACTTTCAGCAGAAGGCATACAATTTTCCCAGTGGTATCTTCCTTTTAAAGAAAGTGTAAGAAAAGTGAAAAATCATTTCAAAAGATTTAGGATTGAAGAAAATAGCTAGATCCCAATGGATAAAGAAAAACAGAAAAGTAAAAAGTTTTTTAAAAGCTGAAAAGCAAGCTACTCTTTAAGTCCTGTAAGATTTCTGTTTCATTTTATTAAAGCGACTAAGTAGCCAGAGTCTTAGAGCTCCCACTCTTGGCTTCCCATTCAGGTGCAGACGCAGGCTCAGTTTCTCAGAAGCTCCCTGCACATTTGCCATTTGTAGGCATTTCTCCACTAGTTCTCACGTTTTATGAGTCTTGATCCTTTCTTGTTCTTGCTGCATATTATACCATGATCTGGATAAAGTGGGTTTCAAGATATGAGACTTAAAAGACTACAGGTGGGCATAAATACAAAAAATGTAAGTTGTGTGCTATGAACAGCAGAGAGACTCTATCTAAAGGTTTTATTGAGTATAATTTTAAGGGATGGAGATACTGCTGCTGTTACGGAAATTGGTATCTCCTTCAGCAGTTCTCATCCTCTTCACACCAGTTCACGTATATGCCTTAGCTAGATAGATGATGGTGTATAACCCTTTAAACACCTTTCAGCTGATACAAGCACCATTTCTTTTACAAATCAAAACACTGTCTTCGGGGGGGGGGGGGGAGTGGTATGTAGGTTTACTGCCTTCAATTAACTGAACAAAGACTTAAAGAAATAAACCAACTTCCTTCCTTCCTTAATAGC
>JAVKLA010000027.1:27119548-27163775 GCA_034782735.1 Sagittarius serpentarius | reverse complement strand
CCCCCCCCCCCCCCCCCCCCCCCCCCCCCCCCCCCCCCCCCCCCCAGGGGTATGTAGCTTTACTGCCTTCAATTCACTGAACAAAGACTTAAAGAAATACAGCAACTTCCTTCCTTCCTTCATAGCAGAACACAATACTGGGTAAAGTTAAAACATGGATCTGATTTATTTTCTTCCTCCATGCTATAGCAACTCAAAAGTAACTCTTGAAAGTCCATGAGCAATTACTGATTCAAATCTTTATAACTAATCAGATTCTGGACCAATTAAATTATTGAAAAATTACACTATAAACTCTTTCTGTGCAACATCTCTAGCAGAACTAATTAGAGCCAGATTTTTACTTATTTGTCATAAATCTATTATTTGCTACAAATCTGCAGAATTAATTACAGTACATGAAAAATAGTGAGCCTTGTTTGTAGTTTGGCTCAGAAAGGTTTGAAAAAGCTCTCCTGTGTAATTGCTCAGTTTTATCTTGGAACACCAGAAGGCATCAAGCTAATATCCCTGGTTTTATCACAGAAAAATTGCTATATTGTGAGTTTTATCAGTATGCTTTTTAAGTACTCAAGTGTTATGGCGTTTTGCCCAATGAACCCACAATAGTACCAGAGTCAATCCGAACTTCTTCAGGATTTTTCCTTGTGTTATTAACAGAAAGTCTTGGGTGTTTGAGTCTTTGGAAAGTTTTTGTTGCCATTTTATGCATTTCTGTGAATGATAATGAAGTAGGTTCCCAGCACTTACAATGGAAAAACAAGGTTAGCTTCTGATCACCATTACTGTAAGACACCTTAAGAGCATTTCTATCAGTCAGTAGGTCATCAACAAAATACCTGAATCTAGACCTTTATGATTTTAAAGGGAAACATGGAAAACCTGGCTGAAGTGTCATGTGTGTAAATGGTCCTATGTTGTGCCTGCTCCAGTTTTGTTCTTGGCTTTCAAGTGAAAAAGAAAGTTGAAAGTTCATGGAAAAATTTGCCATGCTCCACAGAAAACAAGTGTCAGGTGAAATCCAGCAAGTCACAGCAGTAAATGTGTCCACTAAAGGAAAATAAACTGTGAAAAGTTATTTAAAAGCAGCGTTTAAGCCTTTCCAAATTCAATATACATTGAACGAGCAAGTACACCAGGCCATAGAGTACTAATAAACTTCTGATACTTCTGCCCAAGCCTGAGTCACTCTGGCCTTTTGCATTTGAGTGCATCATGTTTATGACGCTGCTGCAAACCTGGGACCTCAATTACTACATGATAACAGGTTTTTATTGCATTACCCTTTCCAGACCTGAGAGCTTGGATTTCCCTGCACTTAGGCACTGGGACACAGCTGGGAGATGGTCTGCATAACCAATTAGTAGATTATTTCTGAAAATATATATTCTTCACCGCAAAGGCCTAAAAATGATCCATCAGCTCCAACTACCTGCTGCCGACACTTGAGAGGGGGGGAAAGAGGGAGAAAGAAAAGATTTGGCTACATCTCTATAGTTGCATAAACAATGCATCATTCACTTGACAAACTGTATTAATAGCACCCCAGAGGGCATGCTCTGAACATGCAAAATGCTGCAAAGCACTTGTCTTTTATGGCAAATCTTTTTAATTTTTCAGTTAAAATGATAATAAATATTGATTTTCCATGTACCATTACTGTATCTAGAACACTTCCTGGCAGTGTCCGTGAAATTTATTTAAGTCATTTGGTTTGAGTTTTTAGGCATCAACTGTATCATATCAAAACACAAAGGTTGCCTTCCCAGAATCCTGACTTGTGTGTTGTACCCAGGATTCCTAAGGAAGTGCTTTATTTTTCCGTCCGTTGCGCCTCGCTTTTGTGAAGCAGCTCTGATTTTAGGGTTAGCTGTGGAAAAGAGAAACCGCCAGGGATCTATCAGCAGAGATTTCGGACATGCAAGGACAAAGGGCTCTCCTGCAGAAGGAAGTTTTTGGAACAGGGGAAGCACGAGAAACAGTAAGAGTGTGATCAAATACATGGCACTTTGGACAGGATTATGGAGACTTTGTCCAGCTAGGTGATACCTCTGAAAGAATTTCATCTGTACTGCCCCTCTTCCCCAACCTTCAAACTGTGAATAATAAAGCTTGCCTCACTTGTAAACTCCTTGGAGACGGGTGGATCATAAGCCCTGAAGCCGAGAGCCCATGTTTCTTGCAGGTATTTAATGCTCAGTTGGTTTCAATATCACCTAAAATCCTTCTGGCACCGAGGCCTAGCAGTTATTACTGATAATGACTATCGTATGAGACAAACCAATTCTGAGAGGAACCAAGGGAGAGAATCAGCCCAAATATCACTCAACACCATACCTCTCCCCAGGTTTGAAGAGCTGTAGCAGAAGTCCCTGAGCTCTCACCTGCCCCCAACACGTTAATTTTGTTCTCTTCCAAGAGTACCAGAAAGATGCATGAATCCCCAAACTTGTGTTGCCCCAGGCAGAAAGGGGTGGGGGAACAAAGGACAGAGGGCTGAGAAGCCCAGAAGCTGAATGAAAAGAAGAAATCGGGTTGCCTATGCAAGAGCCCGTCGTGTTTGGGACAGGCAGCACTACACGTGTGCATGAAATCAGCCCCGTGGGCTGGGACACAGCGGCCCCGGCGCACGTTCCCTGCCCAGCTGACTCGCTGTGACTCTGTTCTTCTCAAACAGGCTGGAATTATCATCCGTCTCGAGACCACCTGTGCAGCACATACTCTGCAGGCCAGAGCTCCTGGGATCTGCGCAATCGCCTCTACATGTGCTGGAGGCATCATCTGCATGTGGGCAGAGACACGTATAAAGTTTCCCATCCTGTTTCAAATGGATTGCCAGATGTCCAGAAATCCCTGACAGTCGTCCAAAATCTCCAAACTCCGCCCAGACAGAATTGCCAGGTGGAAAAAGCAGAAGTATCCAAGAAAACTCAGATGATAGCCTAGAAAAAAACCAAAAAGAGCTGTCTGGCAGGAGAGCAGGGAAGAAGAAACAGAAAAATGTAGAGATGAGAAGGGAATGGGAGGAACGGGAAATACAAATTTCTAGAAAAGAATGAATGCATTTTGGGTAAGAAGTCAAATGCTTTGGCTTTAATCCAAACCTTAAATTTAAACATAAAGAGGTTATATCAGTAGCATGAACGCCCAAATAAAACAGCTCAGAAAGTAATGGAAATAGCCAGATAAGAAATCAGTCATCATCTGTGTAGGTTTTTATTTGGAAAATATATAGGAGCAGATTAAAGCATAAAAATTGCAGATGGTCAATATTACATCACCAACAGTCAAAGCAACATTTCTTCCTTCCTTCCTTCCACTGAACCAGAGCTTCACCTCCCACTTCTTAATGTGTAAACTTTACTGTCAGAGGAGCTAGCTCAACAAGCAGAAGCCAAGGATTTCCACAAATAATTAAAGCATAAAAAATAAATAATAAATGATAGCTGCCAGAGAATATTCTCTCTCCTGCAGATACTGAGAGAAGGTACACAGGAGACCTAAGATAATCAAACATGCTCTTTTTTTCAAGTCACAAACTCATTTTGTTTTCTCCATTCCCACTCCCATATATTCATCACATGTTTCACTGATTCTATAACTACATAGAGCTGGACCCCAGGAGGGTCCAACTCTGCCCTCCTTTTGCTAAGCAACGCTTACATGAACAATCACAGTGTCTATAGTGGGATGATTCTCATGAGTAAATTACTAGCCAATGTCAGAAAAAAATGCAGAATCCTGTGATGTGTGCATTGTTTCTGCAGAAGAAATAAGGCACATGAATGCTAAATTAGGAAGAACTTGAAATTCTCACATTTTTGTTAAATGGGGATGTGCAAATAAGGCAGAAAAATCTTCTAGTTACTCTTTTCTGTTATTTTGTTGTGTTTGTTTGGGTTTTTTTAAGTTCAACGTAGACCTACAAGGTGGAAAAAGCCAAAAGAGAAGCCATTCACAGACCTTTATAAATATTTAGGGAGGAAAAATCAATCTCCAGGACTGAGTCACTCTGTTTTCCTTGGGAAAGATAGAGAGCCTTCCTTCACTTTAAGGAAAATTTTCTATTCTTGATTTAAAGCATGCCTGCACTAGAGTATGATACAGGCCTACATAACATGTTCTTATGTTGATTTTTTTTTTCTACTGGACCCTTGCCTTATTCAGCACTCAGGATAGACAATGTGCTGGGGAGGCATCACCTGCAAAGGTCATTTTTTTTAATAGATTCCCTGAATCATCTGGAGCAAAAATAAGATGTTTAGTGAATAAAACAGATTACTTCAGGAGGATGACTTGAAGTCCAACATTTCCTAATGTTTAAATGCTATATAGTGCAATTTTCACTTTTTAGATCAGTTTGCACGTGTTGTATAATTTCTGAGGTTTGTAACAAAGCACGTTAAAAATTAGAAATCTCCTTTCTGACATATGTCATATCTCCTCTGCCCTGCTGCACGCCAGCAGGACCGGGAATCTCACTGAGCTCTGCACCAAGGGAGTAACTTACAGACACAATAGTTCTCTGAGAAACAGTACTGCCAGGGAAGCAACCCTTGGCCAGCAGGTTTCACTGATACTGGTGGCAGATGAACAGTGAGATTCAGGACTCTTGCCTTCTGTTCGGGGCTTTTGAAAGGAGTGTGCTCAAAAAGACAGAGACCCCATTGCCAACACTCCCAAGTGATCCTTTACGCCCACCTCAACACTTCCAGTTTGTCCCTGGCTCTGTTTTGCTCTTTTCCGCCTCTTGGCTCTTTCTCCACTTCCACTTTCATCACTTGTGTTTTCCCAGATTCTCTCTGTAGGCATTTGAACCAAATGTGTCTCCCTGCGAGCTCTAGTTTTACCCATCAGACCTTTCTCAATCCTCGTTTGCCTCCTTTTTTCTGCAACTAGACTCAGTTTTCTTCTCCTACCCCACCCGATGTTCTCCACTTGCCAGCTAGCTGCATTTCTTCTTAGCCTTCTCTTTGCTGCCCCAGCCCACTCTCTGTTTCAGTTTCTTTAAATACACTCCTCATCTTCAGATCCTTCTGCCCCACTTTAACAACCCCCATCATGTCCTAATCTGCATTTCTTGACACATCAAGACAAGATGTAAGCTTGTCTCCTTTAAGTTTGAATGAGGCAGTAGTCCTGCTCTCCACTTGGACCAGCACTGAAAGGACAGAAAAGACAATCTGCTGCTTGTTGGTACCTCTCCAGGGTCAAACTTAACATAACACAGCCCAGACCTGAGCTGCAGAAAAGGGTGTTTTCACTCTGGGATGGGTGCATTTGGACTGACATTTCAGCTGTTGAAATATTAGCTGTGAAATATCTGCTGATAACGAGGAAACTGGCTTCTTTTCAAAAGTTTGTACAGTTGGAGGGTCCTTGGCAAATATTAATTAGGAACAATAAAAGGTATTGTTTAAAGCACATTTCCTTACCCAGTTTCTTAGTTCCTAGTATGAGCATCCTAGGGCACACCAAAGAAAAGGCTGAAAATGTTATTCAACAAGTTCATTTTCAACAAAGGTTATTTCTATTTAACTTCCTGGTTTAAGAGGAGAATTATTCCACAACAGTGATAGGAAAACAGTTATTCGGGGCTACCTAGGATACCGGTCAACCCCTCTGGAAAGAAGCCTTCATTTTTTAACCAGGTCTCTTCGGATATGCCTATGGGGGAGCATTTAGCACCGTACATGCACCCGTACAAACGTGTTCTGGAGTGGGCCTTAATTTCCCAGTGTTGTTTTGGGGTTTTAGGGCTTTACCTGATTTAGTGAAGATGGATGCACATGAGCTAACTTTGTCTGTTTAAAATCAAGTCTGTAAGAGAGTTATCTGTATTTTCTCTGTAGTTAAACGGACAGAGAGTTAGGGGCTCATTCCAGGAGCTATTTATCCCACTTTAAGATAGGTGCCCAAGAGCTGGTTGAAATGGTGGGACTGCCCCTGCTAGCAGTCATATGCATTGATGTTGGCTTCAGGTGACCGTGGAACTGAAATGCAAATATCAGGAGATCAGTGGGGTGACAAAGTGGTCTGCTAGGAGGCCTGGGAGTGTGTGGGGAATGCAGATGTAGCCTAGACTTGAAAACTCACCTTTTGACAGCTGAAGTTCACCAAGTTCCACATTACTGAAAGTGGTCAGAAGTCTAAACATGGAGAAAGGTGAGATTTTGCCTACTTACCACCTGCCTCATACCTGGGTACCTTGGAAAATGTGGTATTGAGACCCAGATTCAAGACCCCACGAATCAGTGGTAAAAACTCCTCTAGCTTTAAATGGACTCTGGTCCTCCATTATCAAAGGAAACCACGCTTGTTTTAAGGGCTAAAAAAATGTATTTTTATATCAGAATTTTTCAGAGTTCAGTTCCAGATGGTTAATTAATGAAAAAAATAAATGTCGCTATTACTTTTTCTTTCCTTCCTTCCAGGAGGCACAAGTGCAGTTTAAATTCTGGAGAAAGAAAAAGATCAATTAAAAATTAAAATATGTCTCAAACTGGCTTAACTATTAGCTGCTTGTTGTGAGCGGACTGCCTCTGTTCTCCTATTTTCTGTCAGCTGCTGAGACCACCTGAGCTACTCAAGCAGCGATTTAAACATCCAGATGCTGCAGCGAGCACCTCCTCGCTGAAGGTCCAGGGCTCTGAAATCCCTTCCTGATTTCCATTCCAAGGAAGTCTGAGTCAGTTGACCTTCAGGGCACACTGTAAAGCTTAGTAAATAGATGAACTTCAGATAGACTCAAATAGGTAGACTTGGGAGAAGGTGTTTCGCGGTGGTAGCTTATGCCGGTATGAGACGGCCCAAGGCACTTGCAGGAAAGAAGTGCAGACTGAAATGTGGGCCATGAGGGCCGGGGAGGGCATGTGGCTGGGAAAGTAATACTGTCTGTCTCTATCACACGGACCCTGTGCAGTCATGGCTGTACATATGTATATTCTGTTCTGTGCACAGAAAGGCCAGCAAATGTGAATCTGACTGGCTTTCTGTATAAGTCCAAGGACTCTGTTCATTGTCTTGCATATTGCATTGCTTCTCAGGCAAGGAGTCTCGTTTTCCTACCTGCACCTCACCCTTATTTGCCATGCTGTACAACCACTTCTACTTAAAGAGGAAATTCTCCATCTTCCTTATCTGCCTTCCAGTTAATCAGCACCTTCTCTTTTTGTAGTTTTGCTGTACCTGGCTTTTTACATTGGCTAGTAAGACCACTCCCTTCTTAGGTATTCATCCTTACTGGGGTTATTTAAGAGAGGTTGAAGTACACAGCAGCATCTCAGCTGTTTGTCTTTCAATCTCCTTGTTTGAGCAACACGTTACTTATTTCACCCACGGGAATGTGCAGAAGAATAATTTAGAAATTACTCACCAGAGAAACCCTCTTCCATCCAGTTTCTCAGTGGATGGACAATGCCTTAAAGAACTCCAGTCTGACAGAAACAAGTAATCCCAGGAGATGCAAAATTAATGAAGCTGCTTTCTGGTGTTTGTGTACAGGGTAGGATCTGATATTTACTAGGACACAAAGACCAGTTTAAGCTTCTCCTGGGTTTTATAATATCTTCGTGTAAATTCTTTGATATCGAGTACACATGAGTTCACTATGCAACTTTTCCTTTAGCAGAGGCACTGATATGCGCTTTTTCTTCAACCTGGCTACTTATGTAACTTTGTATTTGGTTTACATACGTATATAAAAGTTTTAATGAAACTTGTCAGTTCTTACTCTACTTGAGACCTCTAGCCATTTATCAAATTTGTCTGAAGTTGAGTCAGGGGAGCCAGCAGTCAGAAAGGTGGGCATGCACACAGCATGACTCCATAAATGCCGTTTCTTAGGAAATCCATCTGAAAAGAGCAGGTAGCAGCAATGTCTGGCATGATACCAAATGCCTTCCATCTAGTGCTGTCCTCTTTCTTCTGCCACTGGGATGTACATATCCCCTATAAAGGAAATTCTTTCTCCCTCCTCCATAAATCTGTATGTTGTAATGAGGCCACCTTTAGTGGGAGCTCTGAATCCTATAATGTTCCAGTTTGGTCCAAGTGCGGTAGTTTCTGAGAACCTTGCTCTTGTCCACGCTGCTGTGTTTTTCCTAGGGCTTAATGTCCACAGACCATGCAGAAGTAACACACACAGATAATACTGTTCTGATACTACATGAAAGAAAATATAGCTTTCTTTTAATGTGGGCACTGTCCTAGTTGCATCATACGATAACCAGCGCTGTCATAACGAGACAAGCGAAATTACTGTCAGCCTTTTTTCCTACAGAAATAGGAAGTGTATGAAAAATCCTGCACAAAAAGTCACAGAATGGCTTTTTTTTTCACTTCTGCTGATGTTTGTGTGGCTAGCTACCAATGGGTGAAGCCCTCAGAACAAATACTGAAAGGCTTTATGGTTCTCTCATTGTGTCTAGAAGCTGCCACTGATCCTCCTTCTAGGTTTTGCATGAGATCAGGAGGTAAATGGTAGGCTCTCATGTGTACCAGCAAAGGAAATGGCTGGTCTCATCCTTCCCAGGACTGCACAGTTGTGCCTCTTCCCTTTTGCTAGCTTCAGCATGCAAAAGATGGAGACTCATTCAGCTGAAAAATAATCTTTTTCCCCCCCTAGTTAGTCTTTAACTGAAGGAGCTCCTTGATCCCTGTACCTGAGTGCAAAGCCCACAGCAGAGGGTGTGGGGTGAGGCCCCAGGTAAGGCTGCAAAGGCAACAGGCAATTAAGGTCTATTAATGCACTCAGCACCTGAGAGTAGCCTTTACATTTTTGTTGAAATAAATGTCAACATGCACCCAAATTTTAACCACCGCTGTCTTTCTTCTGCAGTATCGTCTGCCGTTAATTACAGGACATTTAGTTCTGCCTCCTTCGTCCTCAGTAAGAAGAGATGGAAGTCATAGTCATTGGGGGGTGCATGCAGTCAGGCCTCTCTCCCTGCCAGAGGGCCAGGTGGACATGTGTCGTGAGACCCTTCAGCAAAGTGACATGACATTAGGGGTCTGATTTGGAAAAGCTTGCCAGGAAGAACGACTTTTTGTCACAAGCACAAAGGTGTCCACCTGGAGGTTATGAATGAATAGGCTGATTTTTTTTCTTTTTCAAAGAAACAGGTGTAGTAATGATTGTCAGGACAAGAGCTGACAAGCATCTGAAAAGTCTCTGCATGCATTAAACAGGAGACAACACACCACTTTTACTGACGGTGGGGTGAGCAAAGTATCACTCCGGTCGCTGGATTCAGACATTGACCCTGTAAGGGACTGAAAGTTGCTGGAGCGGCATACCCTGGCAAAGTGACCTTTTTTATATATTATTTTTTACTGCATAGTTTGCACTTTGTTGACTTGGCTGGGCACCTGCTGTAAACTGCAAATATGTTCCTGTCATCCTGGCTGAAAACAAAAACAGTGAATAGTGTAGTTCTTTGGTGGACTGGAGCTAGCAAAGAGCGAAAGTACCTGTGCAAAATGCTGAAGTAAATCTTCCTGTCCTGTAACCTTTCCCAGCTTTGACCGCGGGCTGTGAGCAATTTCCAGTCATCTATATGGGGCCACTGTTAGTTTTTCTTTTAAACAGCAATTGTTCCCGAATACACAGAACAGAAGATTTCTCCACTAGCTGATCCCTTAGCATTTTGTCCTGCATGGTACCAAATTCACATGCTCCTAGAGCAGCCGAGTAACTGTGTATAGGCTCATTTATACCCTGTGCTCCACTTCTTGTGTTTGTGACATTCTCCACAACCATTAACCGTCATTTAAAAGTGTTGCCACAGTGTTTTCAGTGCAATTTTATACGCTGTGTCAGCCTCTGTAGCTACAGCTGGGTGAGTGTACAGTAAATTCTTTGTCTTTCTACCCCTAAGTAATGCAATAAAATAGATTTCTTGTCTCTCAGTTAAATATTCATCTCCTCTGGTAGCTGAGAAAGTAAGGTTGGAACACCTTTTGCTATTGTCTGCACAGCTTGGCAGAAGCAGAAGCCCCAGGTACAACATAATTATATCTTTGGGTTTGGAGAGGAGTAATTTTTGGAGGAAAAATAAAGACCTTTGATCCTGAAACAAATGTCTTCCATCTTCCATTAAAGTATGTACTGGGAATATATCTAACCTGAAGGGAAAAAAAAACCAAACCTGCTTTAGCAGGATTATTATAAGAAGTCCCCTGCAAACAGACAGTAGAGCTCTCTGCTGCTGGTATTTTTTGCATTCAGAGATCATCATTTGAGACTGGCTCTGTATTTATAGGGGAGAAAGTCTGTACTTCAAACAGTTTTGTTAGAGCATGGGTGCCAGTGAGACGCTTCGGTGCTCAGGATATCTCAGAATTGCCACAATAACAATCACCTTCAGGATATAAAGGGCCACAGAAAATCCATTTAAAATACTGAAAATGTAAGAACTTATTAAAAAAGTATGAAGAATTAAACAGACCTTCACTTATTTAAGAAACTGAGACGCTAAATCCATTCTGATAACATTCTTCAGTGCTTTTAAAAATGTGTAATTAGTGGTTTTTAAAAATGAATCCCAGTCTTCAGAACAAAGGCACTGGCATTTTGGACTTTTGGTGAAAGAAGCACTCCCATTTTTGACCAGTTCCACATGCAATTCACATCTCAGTTCAGGGAAAGCACCTCCTTTGCAGAAAGTATCTCACAGTAAGCCAAGTACTTTCTTAAAACCAGGAGATGCTCGTTGTTGGATACTGTCCCAGATCAGATGTCTGCTTCATAAATAGTGTTTAAATTTAGTATGTTCTTAAATTCAGATTAGCTACAGATATCTAAGCACTTAATTCAATACTGATTAATGTTCAAAATTCAGCTCTGTATTGGGATTTTTTTATTCTCTTCAAAAACTTTAGTTTAAGATTCTCATTTGGGTTCCTCTACAAGGTATTCTTTGTGGTTCCCAAAAGCTCCACCAATGGATCAGAGTACTACTTTGTGAAGCACAGTAGAATCTCATATTAAAAAGTTTGATTTCTGCCCATACCAGCTTACACAGAAAAGAGTATCTGGTTAAACAAATTGGTGAGAAAATGCAATGAGATCTTGCTCCAGCTGCTAACCAGGGATCAGAGCACAGCAGCTGAGACAGTGTGAAGTTTTGACAGGAAGAGCTCAACCCGACTGGACTGTGCCTAGAACTCATTTCTCCAAAATGCAGCAATATTTGGGTCAATATCATCTCGAGAAGACTTTGTAGACAGCCTGTCATAGTAGGCAGCACTGTACCAGGGGTATCTGTGTGAAGAAGGAAATCATGCAATTTCCTAAAGAAGCAAGAAGTTAAAAATAAACAAATGAAAGGGTTCATTTTTAATTTCAGTGTAAGGTTATGCAATCCCATCCTAATTAGCTTTCCTGCTACAATCTGGAGTTTATCAGTTGAAACAAAAAGGGAGGAAGAAGAGGAACTGCCTTTCTGAGCCAGCAAGATGCTGCAGTTAGGAAAAAAGGCAAGTGAGATTCTACATGTGTCACGTGAAGTATTTCCACTGGAGATGAGATAGCAAAGTCTTTGTGCCCTTGTGAAAGGCACCAGCAAGACCTCATCTGAAGTACATCATGTCCATACTGGCCATCCATGAGCAAGATCGATGTGCCTTGGCTGGAACTGTTTCAGAAAACAGCTATGGGGACAGTGGGGAGAAAGAAGAGCCTATCTCAAAGAAGAGAAATTAAAATATTTTGTTTGTCAGCCTTTCAAAACACAGCCTGAATGGAGATGTGAGTGCTATTTACTGTAGAATAAACATCGGGCAGGGATAAGACCTATTTAAAGAAAGAACAGTGTTAGGCCAAAACCAGTTTGATATAATCTAGCCAAGGATAAATTTAGACTGGAAATAGGAAAAATTATAACCACAAAAACCAATGAGGTTCTGGAACAGCTTTCCAGGGGAAACAGGATCAGAAAAAATCCAAATAAATTTTAAGATGCAGTTGTTCAGTTTCTGTAAGTTCGACAGAATTGTCTATTCAGTTATCCAGTCCTAAATTTCTTTGTTCCTAAAATTTTAGAGGCTTGCTAAGGTAGTAGCATAATTAACACATTAAGCATTAAGATCCAGAGAATGTATCCAACATTGGCCACAACTAAAATCCCTGGCAATGTCAACATTGTGTTATTGTCTATTTGTTGACTTCAAGCTGGAGCCTTTTTGTGTGTAAGTCTCCCAGAGCAACCTGTCTCACCACAAGAATTAAGGTTAGAATGTAAATGAAGGACTAAAATGAACTGAGAAGAAAGATACTCCAGTTAAAAGCAAAACGTTGTTTTTTCACTTTGAGAATCTGAGTCCCACGTCAGAAATGTTCCCTCTAAAGCACATACACCGAAATGCGCTTTCCCTGTTTTTATAATACATAACAATGAATTCTTCCTCATAGACACTGATAAGTCCCGAAGCCTGAGAAGAACTGGAGCTGTATGTCATTTTCTCTTCATTCTGTCCATTTTCCTTTCCTTCCTTATCTTTCTTGGCACCCTTAGACACGAGACATAAATACGCATCAGATATTGCCTAGAAACCTTGTTCTGGGGTGGCAGCAGGGTCACAGTGGCAGGCGGCTGCTGGGGGGATGCTCCCCATGCCCTCCCCTCGCCCCCCGGCTCCGCAGCCGAGAGGACGGCTCCAGGAGCTGCAGTGCCTCACCTCTTAGTGCTCTCATTTTCTCATCCTGTTATCATCCATCATCGGTCCCAAGAAACACGTGCCAGGCTGTCTGAAAAGCTTTGTCACTTCGAAAGCTATTCATGAGCTATTCTTTTTTCTTATAAGGGCCTTGAAAATGTACAATAGTCACAATGTCTTTTCTTTTGTTATTAAACTGTCCACAAAGGCCAATTTTTGTATGTTTCTGCATGTGCTTTAACTCTCTCCTGAACAAGGAGAAGAGCTGTATTGAAATCTTTGCCCGAAATTTAAATCCCAAGCTTGTTGGTAGAGTGGAGCCTCTGCCAGCCGGAAGGCTGTGTTTGCAATGCGCTGTCTTTGCAGTAGACCCTCCAATGGGAGGGCAGAGGACAGACCAAGCAAAAACAGTGCTAAAAGGCATTGAGCGGGGCAAAAGGAAGAGCAAAAATAGCACTAGGGGATTCTTTATTAAATCTCAACCAGTCTTGGGGAAAAGCCAGAGAAGCTGAAAGCTGAAGAAAGATATCTGGCTGGAGGGTCAAAAAGCATTAATGATTGACTGTCACGTTCCCTGGCAGAGCTCCAGCATGGGCTGCTCACCATCTCTTGACTCTGCACACTCAGACTTCACTTAACTGGGGCAAGCCACAGCCCTGCTCTGTATTTGGGGCTATCATCTGTTTCCAAGGTACGGTCTCTTCTGGGTACCCCCCATAGAAATGGGACTGCCTAACAGTCCTTTGGCCATCAAGACCACTGGTGACAATCTGGAGGCTCCTGTAGCCTCACTGGTCTTTCTCAGACAACCAGCCATAGGCTTCCCTCCAGAGCATGCCTGGTGCGCCAGGCTCGGGTGAGGAGCTTGTCCCCATCACCGCAACCAGGCGGCTCACTGGATGCTGCTGACACCCTGTCTGTTTTGGGGCTCCCCGCCTGGAGCCCAGCCACTCCTCCCTGGAAGCTATACTTGAAAAGATGGTTTGGCTTGGGCACTGGCCAATGTGTTGTCCCAGGGAACTTCAACATTGCCAAGATCTAGCAGCTCTTCCTACTCACTATTTTACCACCCCCGTGAAATTTCATTCCAGCGCCAATGCAACTCTCAGGGCACAATGAAACCCTTCTTTCAGAAGGGAAGATGCCCTGGAGATGTACAGAACACCACAGGGTGAAAAACTGGCTGTAAACTGCAGGCAGGGTCTAACTGGTCACAGGGACCTTCAAAACTGCGGGAGGACAAGAAATGAATGAGGCAAACTGAGGGACTCTAAGTATTTCAGGCCTTCCTTTTCTTTAAGAGTGGGACCGACTGCTTGGCAGATTTCGGAGAGCTCTCACACAGCTATATTTAGGACTGGAAAGGAGCCAGGTCTCCATTGTTCAAGTTCACATTTCATCTGACTTGATGGAAATTCACATTTTATGAACAAGGTTTCTCTATCAACTGGACCTCGGGGCAGGTCTTTGGCAAAAAAGGCCATAAGGCAAAGGAGAGTTCAGAAAAGAGAACGTGTTTAAAACAAACGCTTTTACCAAGCAGCTTCAAATTGTTTAAGGGTCTTGGGGTATGGAAACTTTTTTTTTAATGGACAAATGGTAATGCTCAATTTGCTATGTGTTCCTACTGCTACTTCTTGCTGGAGAGTACAGGAGACAAGGATGCTCAGCAGTAAAAAATAATGACTAAAAAATAAAATAACTCTATTCAAGTTTTTTCAGTCCCTGGAAAGAATCTGTAGGAATTGTGGACAAAGACTTGCACCATGGGACTTTCTCACAAAACATGGTTTGGCCTTCAAGCACATGCATGGCTCTGAGCGGTTTTGTTTGGTTTTACATTGGCCTATGCAGCACCTGAAGGAGGGAAGGGGAGAACGGACAGTGGTCAGGAGAGCCAGAAGATGTATTATTTTAGGCCAAGCAGGCACAATCTCTCCATGACTGCTCCTAATACATGCAACCTTCTCCAGGTCCCGAGCCACCAGCTGCATTCAAGCAGCCAGGAGAGGAGACAGGATTTCTCAGGCACTTTTCCCCCCTCCCAAGCACCTTAGCCAAAGGATCTAAGAAATGAGTCCCATGTGTAACATGAAACCCCAGAAATTTCCAATATTTGGATTTGGGTTCATTTCAAACGATTATTCTCATACTGGTTCACTAATTTATTATTGTTTTGCACATTTATTCCAAGCTGCATGAGGCCTTTTATGGAGGTATCGGATATGTTCTCCCAAGCCCCTATTAACACTAATGGGCATTATGCAGGTGCTTTAGCACAGCCTTCACCTTACAACGTTTTTGTTACCTTAACTATTGGAAAGTGCATTGCTGTGTACACTGAGTGCCAATTGTGTTTGCAAGAGGTAGGAAATTACCAAGTACAGAATTAGCCCCCATCTGAGCCGCATGTATGAGTTATTTGGAAAATATTTGTTTAGTTGCCTTGGAAATAAATAGCTCAAACTTCAGAACGGATTTTTAAGAGGATTCGATAACATGCTCCTAGATGTCCCCTATGAAAGCCTAGTAAGAGCAAATGCTTTTCCCCCAGTCCACTGTCTGATATGATTTGAAGTGAATGTGTAAAATTTCCCAGCACATCATTTTGTTGAGGATATTTTTACTAAAGCTCATTAGCTTTTTAAATATATTTTCTTGCTCTAATTTTCGTGTAGCAAGCTGAACTATGAGTCAGTCCAAATGAGATTTAAAATAGGTCTCAATTTTCTATGCATGTAACTGCTCTTAATTGCACAGAACAAGTTTAGACTGGCTCTGTCCAATTAAGACAAAAGGAGAAAAGGATAATTAAAAATAAATCATAACAATCAAAAGTTGCATTTGCAATTTTGCTTTAGATGCTCCCTCCTCCCACATTTTTGAAGTAGTGCTTAAAAGAAATGGCACAGTATCTTAAAGATGCATTGTCCCAGATCTGGCAAAGCAAATGTACCCATCTTTGTCAGGCTAAAAGTACCTATTTCCCTGATCAGATCAAACCTAATTGTGTGTAGAATTTAAATATTTCTTAATTATAACTTTGTTCTCAAATTTTTTGCTTATAACCTTGAATGTGCTTTTCTTATTTAAATATGTTTTACAGAGACTGTCTTCAGGAATAACTCACAGATATCCACTTGGCATTTTCAAGTTCGGGGAGGGAGGAAGGAGCAATTTCTGAAATAGTTACAGTTTGCTTCCAAAGGACAATGTTTTGCATGATTATTTCTTCAGGAGAATTAGTTGACAAAAGAAGTCCTGTGATCTCACAGCTGTGATAAGAAGTATTTTTGGACTAATGTATATTTATATGTATGAATGCTGTGTCTAAAACATGCCTAGAACAAATCAAAAGCTACTGGCTAATGTGCAAGGTACTGAGCTGGTTTTAAAAGAGCAGCTTACAATTCAGAGCCATACTGTCCATGCAAGATTTGTTGCAAAATATTCATCAGGTTGCACTACCACAGTGCAGACCAAGGAATGAATTTTACTGAGCGAAACCACTTGTTCTTCATTATCAATGTGTCATTGCTATTGAGAGAGCCAGAATAAATCAGTTTGATTTCTCTCTGACTACAGTATTTGGTATACTTGAGAGACATGGAAGCAGGTGGCATCAAATACATGGAGTTCAGAACAGCTCCATTCTGTTTTCCTGGGGGAGGCTTCATCTCACCTGAGATTAATCACCAGGAAATCAAGCATCTGTTGTAAGTTAATCGACTTTTCTGTCTAGGAGGAGAGAAAGGCCTCATTCTGGAGTCAGTATCTAAAATAAGTAACCGACTGATACATCAATAGATCACTGAGGTTAGATAAATCCCGCTTTTTGACTCCATAAAGTAATAAAAGCTTCAAGTGAGCTTTGGGCAAACTAGCTTCAGGATGTCTGCAATCAGAGGGTTTATCTTTTATGCTTTCTCCCAAGTCATCAGCAGGCAGGGAAGCTCCATTAGAGAGTGAACGCAGTCCTGATACTTAATCATGCGTAGGTTACAAGGGGATCTAGAAGAGCACTGTTTACAGCATTTGCCTTCTTATAACTAGCTATCATTCTAGCTCTAAACTTTTGCTGTTCATCTCAGTTCACTTCCTATAGCCATACTAATGCATGAAATATTTGGGAAACAAATACAATTTCTTTTGAAGAGTACTATTTGCAGTACAGAAGCCAGTGTCTTCTATCAGTCCTGTAGAAAACCACAAGCAAAGGATGTTCTCACTTCCCTGAGAAAGCAATACTTACATGAGATCTATATTTTTGTCTGTTTATTCCTCCGAGATGCATTTTCTCCCATTTTGCTTATTGTTTTCCTTCCTTCTTGCTGTTTGCAGAGAAACACATAGCTCTGTCCTGTCCCTGGGCAGCATTAGCCAACGCTGAAGCTAACAGCATCACCTCTGTCACCCAAGCTTGCTCCTGAGCCTAGGTCTACCATGTGGTGGGGTGTTACACTATGGTACCAGCTGAGCCATTGAGCCAGAATAAACAGAATGCATTTTAACATAAAGGGATATAGTACAAGAAATATATTCTCAAGTCTTGGAACTGTAACCATGTGTTACCATATTGTCTTCCTTCTGCTCCTTCTGTTTCTTATTTTCACACATTGCTCCATTCTTTTGCAAATCTTTCCTCACAGAATGTTAAGAAACTGAGATCTACCTTAACTAAAAGCTGTTCTGCTTTACATCATATTCATGCGGTTGGGCTGGCTGGTATCTTTCTTCTTTCACTTTTCTCATGGCTCTCGACATTTTGTATCTGTCTCAGCTTAGCTTCATTTACTATTCCTTATACCTTCTTTTTGCCTGCTGTGACAGTTCCCTAATTATTTCTTTGTGCTTGACCATATATTCTGACTTAGACTGGCATTACAATTGATAGAGCTATCATATATCTCTGAAATTGTGAGACAGAAAAAGATCAGGCTAGATTCCATTTCCTTGCCAATACATTATTTCCTTGGCTTTGTTTCTTACAGTGTTTTCCACACTTCATTTTAGACAGTTTCAGTGAGTGGTTCTCAAAGAGTGGTCTACAAATAACTGTTTGACAGCAACGCCATGGTATGTGGTCAATGAGCCATGTTGCCTTTAATAGTGTTTTCAGTTAATATTTTGATGATATACGTGCACAGAGGTACTTGGGAAATTCAGAGATGACCAGTCTAGAGCACAGAAATTCGCTAAACTGCTAGCTTAAGCAATATAACTCCGTAGTTTCCCACTGACTGACTTCAGCCAAGGCATATTCTGCTGATGGAGTACATGCTGATGAGGGTGGCATTTTAAAATTAGAACAGAGAGCACCTCCTCTGCCACTACAAATCTGAACACTGTAAGGTTGTTTTGCTTCTGGGAGACGTAAGGAGAGATTGCTTGGTGGTGTGATCACCGCATCAGCTCACTCAAAAGCCAGTAGCCACGGTATGTCGTGATTCTATGATTCCATGAAGTCCGACCTGTGTTCCCAGAGAAGCAAAGCGTCCTATTACAGAGACATGCACTCCTGTAAAATCCTACAGTATTCAAAGAATCACATTGCCTGCCCAGAGACATTACGATCTTTGGCTAAGGAGCTGTAGCTCCTTCCCATCTCCTTTTCATTCTTCAGGGCAGCATGGTAGGAATGAAGCTCCAGGTGATGGGATGGGGTAGCTGCCACCTCTGCCACTGGTTGTTCCCCCGTCACCCCCATGGCCGCATGCAGCGTCCCGGGCAGGGTCCTGTTGTGGAACACAGTACAGCCCCAGGTCAGACTAGACCATCCGGGTATCCGCACTGGCTCTGCAGTCTCCAAACTCTTCCAAGGCAAGGAAGAAATATTCAATTCTGTGAAACTGTAAAACATAGATATGCCTTTTGTCAAGCTGTTGGGAATGAAAAATAGCTGAAGAATAAGAGCCCAGAAAATGTTTTTTTTTTCCTATCAGAAATCTCCCAAGAGCATCTTTGCTGACTTAATTTATCTAAGGGAAAACTAAAATGGCTTCTGCTTGTGTCCTCTCCCTCCCCTTTTTTCCTATAAGAAAAGTCTGCTTATAAAAAGAAAAAAATAAGATCAGCATCAGGCAAATTGGAATATGACTGCACGCAGAAAAACTTCTTAGTATCCCTCCAAAAACTGCTGTGAAATTTCTGTGAGTGTTCAGAAAGGGTAAGGGGGGAGGCTGCATTCAGCTTCAATGTAATTCATGCTTAAACAAAAAACTGTTTACTAAATGCTCTTTCTTTGCAAAATCACTGTGAAATCGAGGAAGGAAAAAGCATGGGAGAAAGGAATTCTAATTATTTTATTTCTTTCTCTTCATATCTATTGTTGATATTCACTTTTTGTCATGTTCATAAATTATATACTGTATTTCTAAGCTGTGTTCTTTCCTGTCCTGACTTATGTTAATCAATGTGTTTGTTACCACACATCTTGAATATTGCATTTCTCTGGTGGCTGGCTTATCATCATCTATAATTATTCCAACTCCCAATTAGGTCTGAACTCTTCTGTAGCATTATTTATTTGCTTCTAGCAATGAGACAACATTCTATATCCTTTTTTTTCTAGGTTGGTGCTCAAAACAAATTTCATTTAAAATTCTCCTGTTGATATTAGAGTCCATTCTTGTCCTCCTCATTGTCCAGGTCATGGTACCTGGGGCTTTCTTGACCTTTTATTCTCCATTATATCTTTTATATCTATCTCAATTATATAGTTATCTCTCTACACAATTCAAAGCTTATTTAATACTGGGAATAACCTACTTACATACAGTGAGTGCCATATATGACACACTATCCCCATAAACAACACCACGTAACTGCACAGCCCATCAAATAATGGCTTTAGAAACCTTTCAGGAGAGTTCTTTTGTGAATGTTTTTTTTAGTCATATTGCCTGAAATCCTGATTACCCAGGAGTATACTCGCACTTTCTAACATCCCAATACCAAATATGGAAGTAATGTAGAAAAATCTGACAGAATGGTAGTTGGAGAGAGACACAAATGGTTGAAAATGATTAAACAAGCCCTGTTGGTGGCCTGTGGATGTTTATGATTAATGTAGATTTAATCATCAGCATGTAATAAAAATTCATCCATTCTAATTGGCTTTTTTTATTGATGCTTCTGCTGCTGAGAAAAAAAAATATTTCTTTGTATTAATGTTCAGAATTCTGCAATTACAGGCCTGTGTGGTATACAGCTAGCATGTGTGCAAGATAACACATGCACTCACTATATTTTAAAATGCTTCTCCAGTACAAACACAATCATGATTTTATGGTCAAAAGATCTAAGGAAACAAAAGAACCTGCAACACCTTTTTTGTTTCTCTAATTATTTTGTACTGCATTGATTTTAAATGAATCTGAATACAGGCTACAAATCCTGGCTTTGGGGACTGTTGAGGAAATGAAAGCCTTCACTGATCTGAATGAGAACAAACGTGATAAAGGCATGAGGCAGGCTGATAAAAGACAACACCACTCAGAAAGAAGCAAGCCTTTTAAGAAATGTCAGATGATTATTTATTATTTCAACTGCAGCATCCTAAGCACTCCAGTCATGGTGCCATCTCACCAGGTATTGTAAAAGTAATTAACAGAGCAGAAAACCCTGCCTGAGATCTCAACAATAAGGTTATAGTTTCTGAATGCTTTATTCCTACAGTCAATTTTTTTTTGGTCACAGAAAAGCTTCAAGGATTTGAAGTTTCAGAATTAACTGTCTTCTGTGTAGCCTCTGTGCTCTTTCCTCTGCAAATGTTTGCGAGTTGCTTTTGTAGCTCCATAGCACATCATGTGTTTTCTTCTATTCCAAAAGATAATTTGCAATAATAATAAAAAGTAAGACAGTAACAATAAATGTATAGCAACTCTTACTGCTAAACAGTATTTCCCTCAGCAATAATCGGTACAGTATATCATTGATGTACAAATCAACGCGTACATCTCCTTTCAATTACCGATTGATTCTGTATGGCTTTCCCCTCTAACAGAGCTTATTTGTTAATGAAATGAAATGTGAGTAAGTGTTTGAAAATCTCTCTGTGGGTAGTGAAAAATAAAAGATCTCAGGACTGTTAGAGAAAATGGTGCAGCTTTGGGGGCCACTTTTTTCCTGCTGCATAAGCAGAAACAAGAGCAAACTGTTTCCAAGTAGAGATGTCCACTGAAGGACAGGATTCGGAAGGGCGTACTCGACGTTACCAGGTTCTGCTGGTAAATCTGATGATTTTGGGCACCCCTGCCTCTTGATGAGGATTATCGGGGTTTCCTTCTCCTCCCGGTCACCCAGCATCAGCCGCATGTGGGGGTCCGGGCATGCGTCCCTCGCTCTCATCTCCCCCCCGCGAAGCCAACGCCGCTGTGACTTCTCCCGAGCAGGCTCCTGCCCACCCACCCCAACCTCCTGCCCCACAGCAAAGGCAGGGGCCCCCACCCAACCCCACCCCGGCGAGGCCGCGGCCGGCTGCGCCCGTCCTCCTTGCCGCGGGTGCCCGTCAATCAGGCGGCGTGCGCGGGAGGGCCAGGCCACGCGCGCCGCCCGGGTTGTCAGCCGCATTGTTCTGCTCAGTGTGACGCAGCCTCTGCAAAACAACCGGGACGGATGGTTTTAAGTCATTGCTCTGACATAGACTGATTACTACAGTAACAACAGTCGGTTGTAGTTAAGGAGTAGCTTTGGCATATGGTATACATTTGGGGGGGGGGGGGGGGGACGAAATCTTTTTTAATTTTAAATATTGGTTTATGTTTAAAAATGGTGGCGTTTTATTTTAAGTGGCTTTATTTAGAAAATATCAACAACAGGCATCTGAAGGAAAAAATTAACAAATATTGTTACAACTAAATGAATTCAAAGCAACATATATCACAGCTGTTAGGATACGCCATACAATCACAAATTAGTCATCGTTGTTATTGCAGGAAATACAACATTTCACCTCATAAACTTTCAGCTAAATTTTCCCTATTGGTAAAATCCAATTGGAGCCAAATCTCCAGTTGGGCCTGGAACTGCTTTTAAATACAAAGGCCTGTGAGTCCGTACAGCCTAATTCGGGGGCTGTTTTGCCACTGAAATGCCGCTTACACTGCGTTTGCTTTTTTGCATGCCTGGTCCTTACCCATGAAAGCGGCTTCTGCTCCAGGTAGTGGAAGTTGGGCACCTGTTGGTGCGGGAAAACACGACCATCCAACCCATCTAACCTCCCTCCTTTTGGTTTTTCTTGAGGTCCCTCATGCCTAGATATACAGGAAAAAATTTCACCCATATTAATCCTTCACATGAACTAATCCTAACAAAAAAAAAAAGGCTTGACAAATAGCCATCATCTTCTTCAGAAACGATGTTGAATATTGCAAGGTATTGGTCTAATTGTACCGCTGTATATTTTAGATCACTTTTGGTTAGCAAGAGGATCACCAACAGGCTTTTTTCTTTCTCTTTTTTAATACCTAGAGATTAACTGTTCTGTGCTGTGTAGAGATATGACCCTCGTCTATCTCTATTCAGATCAAAATATGCATGGCCCTGAAACAGAAAGGTAAAGAGGTCTTTTTATTTTTACGTTTTATATAGCACTGTGTGAAATAATATGTTCTAAGGCCAATTCTTTCTCACCTTAATCATGTAATGGTAAATGAATATTCTGGAGGTCCTTTTATTGAGGCTTACTTTGAAATGCAATGTAAGGGAGATATTAATCAAAAACAAACTCAAAAACGCTTTCACCTTCAAATAAAAAGATATTTTCTAAACATAAAAATGTTCAGAAGTCTAATTTCACGTAAGACACGATAAAATGTAAAGGAATAAAAATCGGGTAATAATGTCACAAACTGGGAGGAGGAAAAGAAAATAAAGGAAATGTCTATCTGAAGGACATTGCATTTTTTTTCTGTTCTCCTTGTGATCATTTTTCTCTTCCCAGCCTCTTTGGTAGAAGTTTTAAAACAACATTTTGTAAACACTCTGAAATTTATTCTTTGTGAAAGGTAGCATGTTAAAAAATTCACAGGAGCTTGCATGTCATCGAGTCCACTTCCAGCCTGCTTTTTTCATTCACAGACAGTGTTGTGAAACAGTTAAAAGTAAAATTAAAGCCATTTCTATTGTAGATCATTAACTTTTATTAAATTAGACTTGAATTATTTATGATGCGAACTGTTTGATCTATACTATATCTGTCATGGATGAAAAAATCTGGATGGCTGAAACGTTATCACTGTTTTAAAGAAATCAGAACTCTCTCCAAAACGTAACAAGCCCTCATGCTGTTTGAGTGTTAAGACTTCTGTGCTAAATACTGAGAGGAGTCTGTGTTGTTTCTCAGATCTGGGTTCTGTGTTTGGATTGCTGAATTAGGTGCAAAATAATTGGCATGAAATAAAATTGAATGTACATCTGAAGAGCCTCCTGCTCACATTTTACAGCATTAGTTCGTATATCTGGAAAAATATACGAAATAAGATTTTTTTCCACGTCTGATAAACACCGTTTGTTGAAAACAAATACCTTCTTGTGATTCATAAATTCTGCTATGTAATTGTACACCTGTGATAGGTCAAGAGCAGGCCAGAATATGCACTTAATAAAATTCAAATATCATTACATAAAAGTTAATTATATAAATTAGAAATCAGTCTAATTTTATTATGTCATTTCAAGATGTGGTGAAAGAAAACAATATAGTCAAAATCACTTATACAATGGCATAAAAGCTTGGGTCAGTCCATGTATCATTAAATATACTGTGGAATAAATAGGATTGCCCATGAGATAGGCTTTGTGCATTTCGTTAGTTTGAGGTGAACAAATTCAGTACGTGGCATGACAAACTAAAACGCTTAAATTTCTTATTTTCATCCTATTACAGCGTCCCGGACAGACTTCAAGTTCATCCCTATCTGTTGTACAGGGTGAAATCCTGTTCTTGGAGAAAGCTCTGTCTCCCATCGGAGTTAATCACTGACCTCCTGAGTCCAGCCCTTAACAGGTGGCCCTGTCCCGCTCCAGCCCATTCCGAACATCAAGCACTGATCAGTCCAGTGGCCATATCCATCCGCCTCCCAGTGCAGTCCCAGCGAAGGCACAGCCTTTGCAAAAGCACAGCCTTAACCAGGACACGCTGATGATTGGAAACACACATTTGAAAACTCAGGGCCACCCAGACCACACAGGGAAACTTTAAAACCCTGATGGAAGCAAATGGTAAATAATGCCTGTTTGCAGAGCAGTGGGGTTTGCAGCCCAAAAGCTCATTCTCCCAGCAACAGCACCCTGACACCGCCGTGCCCACTGCGGGTTCTGCGCTGGAGAGGGCCCGAAAGCTGTCACATGGCAATATTTAGACACTGAAAGGGATCTGTGGGAGGCTAGCAGTTGTAAAGCTGCAAATCTTTTCCTGTGAATAATTCTTTTCTTGTCAGAAACTGACTCTCCCACAGATTATCCCATACTTAAAAGAAAGGTATATTGAAGTATATTAATTGCAAAAGACTCTTTTGGGGGTGGGGTGACATATGCTCTAATTTACTGAAGGTTCAACTTAAAAGTCACGTAAGATTATTGAAAGTTAAGTCCCCTTTAGCTGGCTCGCTTGATTATTTTTTTTTTTAAATTCCAGTTACCTATTTAATAATGCATCTATGCATATATCACCCCTATTATTAATAGTAAATGTGCATTTCAACATGTCAAGTTTTCCTAGCCCCACTTTTGCAATTTTTTTTTTTTTATATAAAAAAGCAAAGGCATTTCCTAGGGCACATGCTGCCAGACACCCAGCATTTATCTTATCTTAGTTGATGACTTTCCTTTTATCCTGAAATGATTTGACAATGACTCTATGATTTCCTGTACAAATTACCCTTTGAAAGTGGCAGTGGCGCTTGGCAGCGATCTTCACTTAATTACTGAGTGGATTATTAGCATACGGCTTTTTTTCACCCCTTCATTTCTTTATATCTTCTAGATTGCGCTGACAGTTCCCTTTCATTGCGTGCTTTAACTCACTGAATACTAAACATTATGCAGATTGCAGCTGAGAAGTACCCAGTCTACTCCAGCCCTCTTTCCCCACTGTCTGCGCTCCGCATCAGCCCTCCTTGAAGGAGGGTAATTTGTAGGTCAGAAATCAATAGTGTGTCTGGGAAGCACATTTGTGGGTTCTCTGCTTCAGACTGAGCAGAAATTAATGTTTTAAATAAGTGCTCATCCTAGAAGGTAGCAAGCTGCATTCCTTTTTGTTTCATTTCTCTTGAAATAGTCTTCCCTGTTAGGTGCTTTTTTCTAATTATTTTTTTTTTAAATTCATCGTGCTATCTGTCCATCAGGTAGCAGTGATTCTATAGCTAAAATAACAATCATTTTTCCTCCCAGCCAACACCTCCTCAGAAGGGTGCCGTTAAGCTGAACTCCTTTGTCAGACGTACATTGTTATTTATTTTTTGTCGGTACGAGATAAATGTGAATGATAAATCACAAGGATTTCCTCCTCGCTTTCTCCCTGCAAGGACTCTTTGGAGGTTTGGACACTAAGTAGGGTACCTGTGCATACGTCTCCAGCCACTTCTGCTTCATGCTGTTCATCCGCTGGCTGTAGGAAGGTCACCCTGCGCTGCTTTGCTCGAAAAGGTCCAGGGTGCCTTCCTTGGTCTTAGTTATGTACCAATGAAGATAAATAGCTTTTTCTGTTTCTTCTGGTACCTTGGCTGTGAAGGCAGGTGCTGCTGGAGCCACACAGTTCAGCATTTGTAGATGTAGGTGATCTGTTGAGACAAAATTGGCTTCATTTGACTCTCATGAAAAGTCTTGGGATTTGGAAAAAATTGTCATCAAGAAATAAGATTACAAGCTAGTTTTCTCTCGTATGGAAATTCAGTATATTAAACATATTAAATTCAATATATTAGAATACTGATTCACCTGGAAGCTATGAGACTTAAGAAATCTGTGCTCTCTACGAACCTCAACAGACTGAGCTGGCAAAAACCCAGGGAAGCCATGTTAGTAAACAGCCAATAAAACCCCCAAGTTAAGAGATCACATAGCACGTTCTCTTTACAATTTTTCTTCACTCTGTGGGAAGCTTTGTGAAAACAGGAATGTACCTATCAACTATTTCTAGTTCAGTAAATCTGTCTTTTCAGAGACAAAGACTGCTACTGAAAATGCCCATCACTACTTTCAAGTCTGATGTCCTTCAGACTCACTCTCTTTAAAGCCATGTACAGTGAGTAAATCAAGCCTCTACAGTTAGCAAACCCAGCTGGCCTTCATGTAGGTCAGCTTAGCAATGCCTGTTCCTCGGCTTGTCCTGTTCCCTCCACAGCTCGTACGTGCTCCTTTTCCTGCCCATGATCTCTGCACCACTCTCTGTGTTGGCTTACTCCAGCGGTCTGGCCTGGATATAATACCTTTTAAATGATGTCGTACCCACCAGAATTGGAAATACAGCCATAACGGCCGCTCACATGCTGGCTCATGTATTTGGGTCTGTTCTCATCTGGGCCAGAGTGTTTCTGGGGCTTCCCCAGGCCTTTGTAGGTCTTTACTCCTCTGCAGGGACTGGGAAGCAAAAATACAAATGTGGCAGGCAGAACTCTTTCATTGGTTTCATTTTAATGGTACAGGTGTCCTGAGCAGCAGAAATAACTGAGCTAATTGGCCCAGTAACAGGCATGGCTTGATTTTGGTTTCTCCATTTGGACTATTTTCTTGCTTCACAAGATATTTCCATGTATTTTTCTTTTCAAGAATGAGATTGGCTTCGTCCACGTGTGAGCACGCACCCAAGCTTTGCTTCAAGTCCCACCCGCTTACAGGACCCTCACCCCGAGTGTGGTTGTGCTTTACCTTGCGCTAACACAGCCGCGCTGCAGCCTCATCGCAAATGAGCTTTCTGCAGGGACCACCGGGGCTCCAGCCTTTTCTTTCTGCATCCACATCCAGAGAGGAAAAGCTCTTTGACCATGAACAAATGGATCCGTCTGCTGAAAGTGGGATGCAAGGCAAGTGCTACAGTTCAGAAACATTGGGGCAGAACTGTGCTATGAGATCTCAGGGCTAGCGCTGCTCTCATTCGTTTCGGTACCGATCACAGCAGAGCTGCGCCAGCAGCAGCAGCAGCAGCAGGCTCGGTGCGTGCTGAGACCCCACTGGGGAAGCAGGGCAAATAATTGGGTGGTTAACCTACTTTGCGCCCCCTCCTGCTGTGCCCGGACGCTAACGTTACCTGTTACCTGGGCTGTTCAGCTTAAAGGTAGCTCAGGTGGGTTCCCAGTGCACCGCGAGCAGCGCAGTGGGCTGGGTAGGGAAATGGCTCTGCTGTCTCTCTCCAGGGAGAAAGGTGCCCACAGGAGCACAGCGGCTCGCACGTTGCTCATCAGTACGCCTGCTCTCCCCTGTGATCGTCTAACGGCAAGAGAGAAGCTTCAAAACACACAACCAGTTTAACTCTGCAATAAAGTTACACCTTTGCAACAGTGATTCCTAAACCTTTTGGACCCTCAGAGTTTCCTAATGGCCACCAGATTTCCTCAGATCTTTTGGCAGGCTTATCTTCCACCTTTCAGTTGAATGCAACACGAAAACTACAGCGTAAAGTCGTGCAGCAAATGGTAGGTGCTTTACCATAATCTGATGGGTGAACAACATTTTGGGAGCCACTGCCTTAGTGTGTACTTCACAACAGACTTTAAACTTTTCTTAAAAAGTAATCCATCCCCTGGAGGTGTCTTAACTCAGTTTTCGTTATAAGTGAGCGAAGTTGCCAACACACTGTACAAAAATCATAAGGTAAAATCACAAGATATTAGAAAGTAGTACATGTATAATTCTCTTTTAATTCTGTTTTTCGGAGTCTTTAGGAGATGTTTTTCAAGCTTTTTGAAAGTATGAGGACTAAATTTTTTTTTTAATGAAAGCTGATATTCTAATGTAATAGGGTAGACCTGAGAACTTTAAGAAAAGTACAAATTTTCTTGAGATTTACAATACAATTACGACACTTGGCAGGACTGGGTGCTAGTGGAGTGTGGTCTGTCAAAAGGCGGGAACTAGTAAGACCCTGTGAAAGGTTATGAACCCTCTGTATGCCTGCCAAACATTCTGTCTTTCCTTGCCCGTAACTGATCTCGGTCTCCAGAGGCCATCTTTTGTTTTTCTACAGGTTACCACGCATCAGTGTAAACAGAACAGTGTCTCAGGCAGATTTTAATTTCTAGCGTTTGCTGAAACGGCTGTACCTTTAAAACACCATGCATTTCTAGCACTGGAGTTGTCATCAAGAGAACCTCTAGATAAAAAGTACACTCCTGGGCTTTAACCCAAACCTTCTAAGAGTTTGCTCTAAGCAGCACAAACGAATTTTTCGAGGACATGTTAGGATAAACTGGCTCCCAAACTACCTTTTTCCTTTACCTCTCAGTCCCAGCTGGCTCTTTTCTCTCACAAAGCAAACTCACTTTAGCTTTTCCTGTCTTAAAACAAAAACAAAATGACGAACCCATACCTAGCCCTATATGCTTCCTGCGTTGCACACCCAGACTCTTTTCTGTTCAGCGTCTAAGTTTGCTGTGTGCCTGGTCCAGGACCACTGGTGGCAGCTCCCACCAGCTCCACCTGGTCCCTGCATGTCCCAGTCCTTC
The DNA here is from genome assembly GCA_034782735.1 of Sagittarius serpentarius. NCBI lineage: Eukaryota > Metazoa > Chordata > Aves > Accipitriformes > Sagittariidae > Sagittarius > Sagittarius serpentarius. The sequence continues at coordinate 27,135,456 of JAVKLA010000027.1, read as the reverse complement.
CTGTCCCCCTGAAAGCTTGAGATCATGGTTTCCCTCAAAGTCCATAACTCCTCTTCTCAGTTGTCCTCCTGTGCAGTCAGCGGAGGCTCTATGTCAGTGGGGACTTTTTTTCTCTGAAAGCAGTGGAGGAGTTTTCCCATGTTCATTCTGGATATCTGTGAAGATGCTGCCAAGCTCTGGACTCAGTCCCCTCCTCTTTTTATTCCACAGGACTTTGGTAATTTCTTTGTCAAACTTACACTGAACCCCTGCTTTATGCAGATCACTGACAAATCTTCCTCTCCACTCCGGGCCCAGATAGGTAGATAGAGACACCTTTCTACTTTAGACCTAGCCCACATCAAAACTTCGGCCTCTTTCTCCTCTTTCTTGGAAACTTTCTCACAAATCTCTGGTTGTCACTTCCAGCTCAGGTTGCCTAAAACAGAGATTTCCATACTTCTCCCAAACCCTCCTTCTGGATGCTTTTTCCATCGCCTTGAACACTAGCGCCATCCTGCCTGTAACTCAGGTGTCCAGTTCAGCTTGGATTGCTTTCTGGACCTTAGAGCTTGGGCTAGGTATATATTTCACACACACTATCTGAAGGATATTCCCTAAGCCACAGCTTCTCTAATCTCTCTATGAGAAAGAAATCCTTTTGGTCTCTCATAATTTTGCATCACCTTTCTTCCCCCCCCCCATTTTTTCCCCCCGATAAATGAAACATAGTCCAAATGATAGTCAGTTGCTTAGATCATTTTCCCAATCCATCATTTGGGTTTCATCATCTCTTCTAGGAATCTCTCTAATGTCATCTTATTTTCACCACAAAATCACCACAGCCTATCTCTCCCCATAATTTCTCATGGTGTGACTGTGAGGATGCCAGCTCCCACCCACATTCAGCTCCCTTTTACTTCTGTCACTTCTCCAATACGTAAACAAGCATCGTCATCCATTTTCCCGTATTGCCGCTCATACCAAAAAGAGGGTTGCTGTAAATATCTGCTCAGGGTCTTCCTTCAGATCCTTGCCCTGTAACAGTCTTATCATCATGCTCACAACACCCAACAGTGGTCAAACACGGTTGTGCAGAAGCCCCCACCCTTCATGCTGCTGCTATTGTCTCATTTTTTTCTCAAGCAGGACTATAAACAGTCATCCTCCCACTCCAGTTCTCATTTTTCTTCTCAGTCCACTCACCCTATTTTCTGAAACTCAAGTACTTAAAGAACGAGAGTTTGGATTGTCCCTACGTATGGGGTTTTCCTCTAAGGAATTTTGGTAAAGCAGCCTCGGTGGCTCTCAGTGCCCATTCATGTGCCTCTCATGTCCCTCACGCGTGCATTACACCCTGCTGGGTCTCACTGGAGTTAATGCTAGGTTCCCTGCAAAACACAGGTCTTTGCAGGGCAAACGTGTTTAGACATCACTTTCCGATAGGTTTTTGCTCACCTTAAGCACCACATAGTCTCATTCATTTTCTTCAGGGAAGAAGACAGAGCTCTTGTTATGATGAATTTGGAAAACAGTATCTTCTGGTGGGTGGCACACACCCGTCAGTTCCCAGATACCTGATGGCTGGTTATTTTCAGAGCAGAAGTCAAATTGCTAGAATATCTCACCTATTAAAAGATGACTGCAATTATCCCTGTTTCTTTAGCAGAGATAAATTAGGAACATTTTCAGTGTCACATCCTATTGTGTAAATTAACAAGTGATCTTGGACTTCACCACTCTCCATTAGAATCTCTCTGTGATTCATATTACGGTGAAGCATTCCTTCCCCCAGGTCATTCTGTAGGCTAATCAGACTCGGAGAGTCACACAGAGCTGGGTGCTTGTGTTTTTCCTTTCCTCTTCCTTACGCAAGAGACAAACAAGTCAACCTGTGACACTGCATTGTGTTACAGTGAGAGAAAACTGCTGAACAGGGTGTTTTCTGTGGAACACCGAGCAAAGAACCTCGTCAGCATGGAGATAACACCTTATGCTCCTTTGTCTCCAGTTCCCTTTGCAATTGCAAGAAATTATTTCAGTTCCTTTGGTCCAGCTTCTTGCTACAGCCTGGAAGACCTGATACATACCTTTACGGTGGCATTACCTACAGCTTCTCTGGTAGATTCCTAGAAAGTGAAGGTCAGAAATTCTGCTGCTGTAACGCGAGACGCTAATGACATGAAGTGGAGACTTCATCTCCAATAGATTTACGCCAAAATTCAGGTCCAGTTCTATCAGGACATTTAAACAATTTCCCTTTAATGCCACAGAGCTGGTTTTTAAAGAGCTTAGCAGGTACCATATGCATCAATTACAGTTTTATTGAGTGTTGCTTGCTAGCACTGCTGAATTTGGATTGGCTACCATCTGTTTAGAAGCCTGGAAAAAAAGTGCTATTGCCTGAGATACCATTGCAGGTTAGCAGTTTCTGTGATGTTCTTCAGAACCTGCCTTAAAATATCCTGGAAACGATGGCTGAAATAGCAGCACTGTACCTGAAATGTACCCTTAACCTGAAAGGATATTATTGCAGGGCTAAAGTGATAATGTAATCTGGGCTAAATATTATAAATATAAACATTAATATTATTATTATCATCATCATCATCATCATCTTCACCACCACCGTCATCAAATATATAACAATATAGTGGAGGTTTATTGTGCCTTTAGGAAAATGTCAGTATAAGACTTCAGACACAAGTTCTAGGCTAAAAGGGAAAGGCTTCCAGCCTGGGGGGATGAGGCTGACTGCCTGGATGCGGAGTCAGGTAAGTGAGTAAGAATAAGAAGCAACCTTTCAGAAGAGTGCATATGGGGCGTAAAAACAAATTTCAGCAGAGAACTGCTGAAAAAAAGAACTTGTCTTCTGCATTCTCTTCTGTGGATCTCGCCACCCTTTTTTGCTTCCTAGTCTTCTGGCCCATATGAAGTTTTTTGGGATATTACTTTATCTCCATAGTTGCAAACAGAAGACGTGAAAATAGATAATAGAAGAGCATATGAATTTGTGGGACAGAATATTTTGCACATTAAGCCAGGTTCAGAAGTTGAGTACAGGACTCTGAAGCAGTCTTTGATGCAGTGCACTTGCCCTGCTTTTGGTCTTATGTGTGAGAAGGCTGAAATTACCTTCACTTGATTGCAGCAGAAAACTATTTATTACCTTTTTTTGGTGCATTTTTTTCTGTTGTCTGAAGGAACTGCAAACAGTTCCCTATAACTGCATAAATGTCCATACACTAAATCTGAGTAAGTTCCCTGGTAAGTTCCCTGCAATTTTGATTTTCTTGGTTATATGACAAATGCATGAGGGCTTCTAGAACACTTATCATGGCTGGTGATGTAGTTTCCTTTTTTGAGCTAGACATACCTTTCCCAAAAATCACTTTCAATAAAAACGTGGGCAACGTGAGGGACTCAAACATGATTCTCCCTTGGCAGTTTGCACAGCTGAATGTAGGATTCCTAACTGAAGTGCTGGGCCTGAACTGTAGACCCTAAATCAAAGTTGTCCTCTAGATGAATCTCACAACCCAACAATATATCTAACATGAATAATATTAATCCCCTATATAGTGTACTACTGATCTACTTTAGTATGAATATATATAGATTTTTATGCTAATCTATAAAGCTTTGTCGTATCGCTTACTGCGTAACGCTGACGAGCAGAGTAGTCTTTCCTTATTTAGAGGCGTGTGAAACTAGACATTCGGCCTTGTATCTTTATTTATTTAGAGGCGTGTGAAACCAGACATTTGGCAGGATCCGAACAGATAGGGAAACTCCCCTGGATTCCTCCTTAGGCCCTGGCCAGGCTTTGGGCAGAATCCAATAGGGAGAATAACACCAGATGTTCCGCACCTGAAGTTTCAAAATATGTTTATTCAACCGTATAAAAGCTGGACCCTCTTGCAGCGACTTCGGACGCCTCACCGACAAGTGGACGCACTGCATAGGACTTCCCAATTGCCGGGACAAGCTCTCCAAATCCTCGCTGCAAGCGGGGCTCCCCAGCAGCTGTGGATCTGGGTGATGGTAAAGTATTAGGGCAATCGGTGACATATCTCTCTTTATCACTGCGGTCTTTCTTATGCAGTAATGATTAGACGTATTACCTTGTATTTCTCTTGTTGCTTATTTTCTGTGTTATATTTCTCTTGTTGCTTATTTCCTATATTATTGGGATATCAACAGTAAAATAAGCCTATTCCTTCCACTCTGGTGTCAGAGTTTAATTAATACCCTCAACCAGCAAAACACCAATACAGTGTTTATCTGCCTCATGCATTTTATTCCAGCAAAGAATTCAGGGAAGCTCTGAGCTCTCCATCCCAGATAAATTATTCCGAGGGTATCATTGAATTTTCTGCTGTGTACTTTTCCAACTCCAGCATCACAGGTGCAAGACAGGTTGAAGTGCTTGCCCTGACCTGCTCTCAAAGCCCATGGTCAAGTATTCCTTTGGACGCTTTTGTCTTTTCTGTGCCAAGGCCATGACACGTGGTGGGAGGCGAACGCTGTCAGCTGGTGGTTCCAGAGGTGTGATATCCTACTACAAGACTTCCAGTGTAAATATTTGTATATACAAAGATCAAAATCAAGGGTCTTCAGTATTTACATAAGTAAATGTTGACAGTCACTCATGTAAAGCACACATGTAAAGGTGTAAGCATAACCAAAGCAAACTTATTTGTAAATGCAATTGAATTTACATGTGCATTCTGGGGAAGCAGGGGGAAGGTGTTTGTTTTTCCTTTTCTGACTGTTTGCTTTGGCAGAACTTGTGCCATCTCCAGCCTTTCTTCATATTATTTTTGCCTGCTTTTTTTAGTGTTTGCCTGGGGTATCTTAGCAATGGCCAAGACTATTTTAAGGTCTTTGTGCTAGCAGCCTTCTTTGAAAATATCTGGTTTGCCTTCTGGGGAAAAAAACCCAACAAACCACCAACCAACCAAACCTCTTTTATTATGTAAAACAGTTACAAGAAAAGAGGTAAGCAGGAAGAAATAGATAATAAAAGAGAAAGTGCTTCTGAGTCCATCCGTACTGCACCCTTTTCCTAATTAGATCCCCAAATAGTGACAAACTAGCGAAACAAATACACGCTGGAAAGGTAAAAATGTTACAAAGCACTAACTTGGAGTGACTGGGGTTTTTAACAGTTTGATCTTTGGAAGTTGGCAGAAGGCAACTTCAAATGTTTGAGGCTGGACTTTCAGCACATTCAGAACAATCAAGCTTCTTTCAACCAGCATATCATGGTCCCCCAGAAATGGAGAATACCAAATCCCCAGAGTACTTGAGAACTGTCTTGGACAAGTAGTGGTATATCATGCTTACTATTGCAGATAGATGTTCCCCATCATTTTGGGATGACAGCAGTGGCAGCACTGCACCGCACTAATAGTGATACTCTATCCCAAGCATGTCCTGTATTTCATAGATTATGCTGTTTGGAGTTATTTATTCTTCCAGTACTTCCAGATCGTGAAGTTCATTACATGCTGTTCAAACTGAGATGACCAGAATCAGTTACGTGACTGAACATGTTTATCAAATCTGTAGTGTACTCTGTGAGGCTTGTTTTCTTCTGGAATATGGTAGACTTCAGAAGGAGAAAAAATTTGGCTTAAGTCTCCCCTCCGCCCTCCCTCGGTACTGTATCAACAGCACTGCAAGAGAAATACAGTTGCTGTATTTCATTGGGCATATACAAAAAAATCCCACAAACACTTAAATAAGAACCAAAAGGCTGAATTTTAACGTGAGCAAAGAAGAAATTTTAATGTAAATAAGTAACGAGTGGTATAAAAGGTTGTGGTGCTGGATCTTCTGCTGAGTAAAGCTGAAACTCCTCAGCTAGAACACTGCATCACCAGGTACGGAGTGGAAAGCAAAGGAAGTGCAGGCAGAAACTCCACAGTCCTGCACAAGCCTGGCCGCAGGCGCCCATGCCCACCTGGCAGGATCTTTTCTCACCGTGCAGGCAGGGTTGAAAAGCAGCACTCAGCCTTGGACTTGGCCAGCGTCTGGGTGTAACGCTGGGGTTTCCAGCTCTAAGTGTGTTATCAGCCTCTTGTACCATCTCCAGGTCAGCTCCTGTGAAAGGGGAGTAGTTCTCCACTTGATGCTGAGACTTTGGAAATCAGGAACTATTTTTCTGAGGGCAGTGTGAGCAGCAGGAATCGGCACAAGGCGGCATTGCTAGGACAGGCCTGCACACCTTGGTGGGTGCTGACATGTGCAGGAGGTAGGCAGCGTCCCCACACCAGCTCCGAAAGTCAAATACAAGGCAGGAATGCACTGGTCCGACCGCAGAAGGAAGCACATTTGTTACGCAGCTCTGCATTTCCACAGCCTTAGGCAAGGTCAGGTACAGTCTAAGGCAGCTCCTACAACAGTTTACGTTTTGGGGAAGGGGGGCACCCACAGGTAGAGTTTTCAATAACTACAGGTAGTGTTTTCAATAACTACACTTTGTTTGGTCAGTCAGTTCTTCAGCATACGATTTAATTCTATAACTGTGGCACTCGGGTCTCTGAAAACACATTCATTTCACGTGGCTGTAAACCTCTGAGACCAGTTAAGCTGTTGCCTGTGCTATATTAAAGAGTGAGCATTAATTGGCAGGAGCACAGAGTTGGGCATCAGACGTCATGAGGAGCAACACTGCACCCACTGTCATCCTTCGGCTCTGCATCAGCTCCTGTGAAGCAATTTCCCCCTGTGACTCCGCTAAGTGATGCACCTCATTGTAGGTCTTTGGGTTTGATCTACATGTTAAATGGGTATCATTGTACACAGTCCAATTCACAAAGAAGCTTTGAAACACGATTCATGGCTTGAGACTGGGTTGGTATGACTGGATGGCAGTTCATACCAGCGACAGGAAATTATTCGGAGGGGAGGGTGCCAAGGGAAAAAGTTCAGAATCTGCTTTAATAAGGCACTAACACTGTTTATAAGCACAGAGGGATATACAATTAAATCCTAAACGAAATATCAGCTGCAAGTGCAACTACAAATGAACCATTGATTCCTTAGACAACCATACAGTGCTTCAGATCTCCTAAATGCTCTGCCAGGTATTGGCTTTTAGGCTACATTATTACTGGTTTGGGTTCAGTTTTTCTCCTCAAATGTTTTGTGGAGCTTTGTGAAGCTTTGGTCCCCTACCCCCACCTCATATAGTCCCGGATTTCAGAAAGCCAATCCGTTAAGCCATTACTGACCTTGTTGTGATAAAAATGGGATGTAAGACAAAAATATTGATAAACCACATCAAAATTACATAGTGACCTTTAAAAAAAAGTCAAAATTAAAATAATTATTCTGCCATACCTTTTTTTTTAAAAAATTATCTCGAAAACAGCACATTGACAGAGAAATTGCAGAGGTCAAGATCTACAAGCGGCAGCCAAATCGGCAGAGGGTTGGTTGTGTTTTTACAGTGCTAGGCTCTTCAATCCAAGCATTGGACCAAAGACAGTTTCCCGCTTTTCCCTGGTGCTCATAGTTCTGTGCCTCCTGCTGAGATAAACCCTGTAACCACCAGCCCAGCAGTCCCTGGTTCCCCAAATCACACCTACGCAGCATTGTGCTGTGAGAGCACGGGTGCACGGTGTGACACACGTGTTCAGGGTCTATTAAGGGCTTTCATTACGCAGTCTGTCAATTCTGGATTTTATTACACTGTCTTTATTTATCTCACTCTCTCATATAACACATTTGTCTAAGTGGGCAAAATTGATTTTACCAGACTAACTTTGAACCGATCGTGTTCCTCACTCCAGCCAAATACATTATCAGGAGGCCAGAACAAAATAAACTGTAACTGTAGAGAGGACAAGCTTCCTAAAGGATATATTTATTTCACTTCGCTATCTTACTGCTGTCTACATTTTATTTTAAGTAATTCTATTAAAGCCAAAGCAAAAGCATATTCAGTTTATCTTCAAAAGATAATAAAGAGAGAATAAGTAAAAGCTATATTTTAATTGGTATTAACATTGACATAAACCCATCATTTACTTATTGATAGCTTAAGAGTGAAGTTGATTGAGGATCTGAGCATGTACAGTTAATAATGCACACACCTGAGTGTATTTTTTTTTTTATTATAGAAGGGCAGAAGTTTGATCGTGAGCTTAAGTACCCCACCACCCTGCCTCCAGCTCTATTAGCAGCCTTTTCCTTAGCCAGTCGAACAAAAACACTCCTTCTGCATCAGTGAGAAGGAATTGGGAGGAGACAAGCTAAGCACAATAGGGGCTGTTTACTTCTGTTCTTAAGGGGGAAAACTTAAGACTTGCCTATCCAAAAAAGAGATGGCCAAAACGTGGGAGTAGTAGGAGATTTTCCCTCAGATTTCACAGAGGATTCAAAGAAATACAGCCACTCACGATGTATTAACAACATTCATGGGCGTCCTATAACCAGCTGGGGAAAGGAAACAGGGGAATCAAAAAACTCTGCGTTTTTAGATAAAATGACAGAGCAGAGGAGTCAGGAGAAACGCTCATCCCCTGGAGGTGTGGGAAGGAGAGGAAGAAGAGCTGGGGAGAAGCAGCTAGGAAGGCCTGACAGGTATAAAAACATCTGTGTCTTTCAGGACAGCATTTTCCTGCTAAGAGTGTGGGCTTCTGGGATTTCATAGACAAAATCTTTTCCTCTGCACCTAAGAGACGTACACGTAGCTCTGTCCTACTGGGAGCTGGCAGCAGCTCTAGATCATCCCCTGCGATTTTGACCATACTTATTAGACTGCCAAGCCACACATAAATATAAAATGAGCATGTTTTTAGCACAGTTTTCCCCAAAAGATCTGTTGCTTATATTTGCAATAAATGTAGTGTAGATGACACAGCAGTTGCGTATTGTGGAAGCTTCACTAAATGGTATGGAAGAACTTCAGACAAACAAAGAAAAGTGTTCTGTGTTGTGAAAACAGGGAAATAATTTCAACAGCTGTTTTAATTGTTTGTCTTTGAAATTAATTAGTTTTGTGTGTGCATATTTTATATGTTGTATATATACAAGACATACGTCTTTCTATATATATACACATATATATACGTGCATGCGTACATGTAGTACACATACATGTATGAATGCATTTTTGGTTTACTAAAGATGGGAGTTTTATGGCAGGATCGCAGGGTCCGGATGTGACTAAATGCGCTTTCCATATCTAGCAACATGTTCCTTGTATTAAACAAATTTCTGATAAATAAACCCATTTGAGTTTTGAATCTTAGGAGCTAAGACAAAAAAAAAAAGATTAAATTCTAACCACAGAAATAAGAACATAAAGCTTTATTCTTAGTTCTGTATTTTTTATAAAAAGGCAAACAAATATTTTACGTTTTAAAGATCAATCATAAAATATCTGTTTTGACACTCTCCTTTTGCATCTGTGTTTCTAGCCATTCTTCAGTAACAAACATCCTAAAAAAAGAAAATATTGTATTGTAGAAATAGATAAATCCAGCTCCAGGAAGACTTGCTCTCAAATACCGTGCCTTCACAGACAAACCAGCTTTGCTTTTCTTCAACTACTCTATGGATATGAGTCCTTAAGGTCTCTTTCACTACCCATTAAGGTCAATGAACAACTGCTAGTGGTTCTAATGTATTTGAGCTTGACCAATGTGCAAGTAAAAGGAAAACCGAAGGGATCATTTATTTTACATTGTGGGCGCCAATGAGTCACTCCCTTGAAATCTGTTTCTTCTCAAGCCTAAATAAAAGGCATAGATAGCAAACACTTGTTAATGAACACAGTCTTTATGCAAGAAACTGTGACAACTAGGGCAATTTATGTTCCTAAAACACGGTAAAGATATGTATTTAACAATTCCCTACGTTTTATCTTAATCGGGAGGTTTACCGGGAGGAGTTCGCAAGTATCCTGACAATTCTTAAAGCAGCTCAGATTATGGGCTATACTAACAACTTCTTGTGGTCCTGGTAAAACTAACGTTAAGTGGGTAAGACGATGGCTACTAGAACCAATGGCTGCAAAGTTTGCCTCTGCTTAGCCTGGGGCTAGGGCTTCACCTGGAACAGCTTTCCTGAATTAAAAAGCCGAGGTAATACTGTCTCTAAAGTGACGGGAACTGCGCGCCTGGAAGGGGGCTCGGTGGCGGGGAGGGGGCGAGGGGAAGTTCGGTGCTTCCCCTTACTGGGCGGAAAGGAAGCGAAAGTTGGGCTATTCAAAGCTTTTCTTTATCATCGACTTTGGACAACACCTACTGGCCCCCAGTTGCTTTGGCTTTATGACTGCGTACGGATATTGCTACAGGAGTAGGAGCAACCAAAGCACCCGCTGATGCACAGGTTTGAAACCCTCTCGGCTGACAAAAGCACAGGGAAGATGCAGGCTTATGACTAAAGGAAATGACCCACGCTTTTCTTCAGGAAGGGATTTTCCTCCTTTCCCTGCAAATGCAGCACTTTATCAAGAAGTCAAACCACCCGCAGCCAGACTTGCGTTTGTAGCCCTCTACTCCTCTGAACGACGACTGAGATGATACTCACGACACACGACGCAGGGTGGTGTCACTGGTCCCTCCTCGCTTTGGGCGCAAGGCCACGCACCTAGGAGGGTGGCTTCTGCAGCACTGGAGGCCTTGGATGGCAGCCACACCGCGTTCTGCACGAAAAGCTTAGAAATATTAAAAATATTGTTAAAGAAAAGATTGAGTAAAAAGCGTATTTTTCATGGGATAGGTTTGTGTCTTTGACAGTTTTCAGGTTTTACTGGAAAAGCTAAAGCCGATCAGCCGACCTGATCAACAGCTGAGCACCAAAACGTCTGCTGCCCCTCAAAACCGTTAAATGTTTCTTAAAACATTTCTTAAAACACCGGCAAGAACTGTTCCTCAAAATAATCTGCTGAAAAAGGAATCTCTTCCTTATCAGCGCTCCTTCAGTCTTGCTTCATCACCCATCAGCTGGACAATAGCTCCAGCCATTACCTTTGCATACTGTTTGGTTTTCTAAATCAAGCTATTTCCTCTTCCCATCAGCTGATTAACTACCTGCTTTCGGGCTGCCGTTACTCCTCTCTCTTCTTTCTCTGCAAGGTAAATTCTAAAAGGCAAGGTGATCATTACTTACTGACGTAGGTCCACTGCAAAACTATTGCAACTTAGAATGATCATACTCTAACACGCTGCTTCTTAGCGCTTTATATACGTTTTAGTCAACAACATTTAAAAAAAAACCCCAACACATTACAACTCTAATCTTAACGCGAGTCCGTTAATTTGTTATTAAAATTTTCACTACAAAACTGAAAATGTGTTTATGCGTATTAAATGTATGATATATGTGGGGGGTTAAAATTAAATAGAAATGAAACTCTTGGGTTTTTTTTATTTATATTCTTAATTGGTTTTCCTTTTTCTCTTTGAGTTTTGATAATGTCTACATGCTCAGGTTGTAATTCACAGATGAGAACTGGAGCGACTGTTTTGCAAATAGCATGGCAACGCTGGAACAAAGTTTGTGCACAGAGACCTGATTCCCCAGTTCTTTGAAATGAGCAAATATTGAATCATATGTGGGTTAGAGTAAAGCCTGTAGCTATGTTGACAAAGTGAAGAATCAAAGAACTAGAGAACTACAGTTTGGGAACCAGGTGCAGCTATCGTCTTAATTTATGATACCCTTCTTTTTATAATTATTTCAATTGTTGTGAGAAGTGCACTTAGGCATTTTCAGGTTAGAAAAGCTGCAGGGAGGACAAAGCAAAAATAAGAGAATATTTCACATTCTAAACGAGTGTTAAAACGTAGCTGATGAATACCCCACACTGATTGAAAATGTATTTGACAGGTAAAGATGCTAGACTTTCTCTACCTTTGGTACTTGCCCTGACAACAGAACCAACTGTTCCCAAGAGCGATAAAGGATACTGTTAAGACTGCAGGAAGCTGAGGTCAGAAATAAAAAATATAAATTGGCACTTTATACAGACATTATTTTGGTGCTTTCTAACCCGAAAGAAATATATTTAGGGGTTAGAAAAGCAGTAGAAGCACTTGGAAAGATTTCAGACTTTAAGATAAATTATACTAAATCAGTTGCATAGAAATATAGCTACCAACCTGTCATAGCAAGAACAAAAGCAATTACAACCTCCCTACAGATTTAAACAGGCTCATTATTAGTTGAAATACCTGGAATAAATATACTGCACCAGCCAATCCAGACAAGTTGTCTGTATTTAATTATTCTCACATAAAAGCAATTTTTAAAAGGTGGGGCAAATATATCATCTTTTGGATAGGAAGAGTTGACATTAGCGAGGAGGAGTTGGTTGAGAAACAAGATGCAAAAACTTTTGTTTCAAACTCTGTCCTGGTAGCTGAAAAACACTGCTTTTGTTATTAGTTATAAAATCCTAAGAAAAATTATTATTTTCTACTATATGCAGATGGGTATAGCTCTTCAAAATGTCAGTCCATTTGGTTTTAAACCTAAAGACACCTAAGTCAGATTTTTAAACTGCACAGGTACTTATCTTTGCATACCTAGGTCTTAAACATGTGCGAAGCACTTCAGTCACAAAGACACTCATGTGCCTAACTTTAACATATATTTCAAACACTAAGTGAAAACCAGCAACAGTAAATATATGTGTGTGTAGGTATGTTCGTGCCTATGTATATTCGCATGCACAAGTTTATTTCAAATTATATATTAAGTAAAACCTCATCTTGGCAAGAGAGGGAGAAGGAAAAACCCGGTATCAACAGGAACAGAGGCTACGCCGGCAACAGGCTAAGTAGAGATCCTGCAAATAGACAGCCATTGTCTCCCTGATGAGCCATATCTACCCAACAACCCAACTTCCATCTCCATTATCAGTTATTGAACAGATGGCTGTTCACAGGACTGGGTGAATAATGCAAACCAGTGTTTGCCAACATTGGTTCAAAGTCTGAACGGCTGTTTGATTCAGGCTTGTTCATCCACTTGTAATTCAGTGTTCACAAACATTCAGGCTGAATGGGTTTCTCTTCACATGGATGTTTGGAGAATGGGTCTTTTTCATACAAAAACCCATATTCATGTGCAAACAAGGGCATTTGTGTGTGAACAAGGGTGTTCCTTATTCACCGTCGGTTACTTGTGCTTCTCTACCATTATTCCCCTTTTCGAAGGGTTTGTTGTCCACTCAAGGTGCATGACCTAGGTGATCAAACACAAATCAAAAATAAGAGTAACAAGCAGTCAAATTAAGCAGTTCATCACAGTCTAAAAATAGTTTGTCATCTATTAAATGCAACCTTTTCAAAGTAAAGACAGCTTGTAGATAATCGAGGGCAAAAGGACAGTGCGTGAATGAGCATTCCCCCAAATTTCTAAATATCTGCTATCGTCCTAGTGCATTTAGCGCAACCCGGTTACCTGCATGAGGAACCCCCAAACCAGCCTATACAGCTGCCACTCAACTGCTGGTCAGAAACCGCTGCCTGAGCCTGGCAGATGCCCGTTGCCTGCTGCTCCCTTCCGCGGGTGGCAATCAGCGGGGCGAAGGGCCTGAGTTTGCCCGACCCGAAGTGAGCACTCGCCCCGGCTAGCTCGGATCAGCGCCAGCTGTCACCCAGCTGTGATGCCAGGCCGGGTGGCCGTTTCTGATTACGGCAGTTGTGAACTCTACAACGAAGTGGCTACCTAGAACAGCTGGGTTGAAGGGTCTATCTAGGTGCGAGTACGGTGTTGGCTTCTTCCGGTAACACGATTCTAGGGGTCCAAGACTTTAGTCGCAGAAAATAGTGTAAGCAATGACATTACTATCCAATACCAGTATTTTAAGTCATTCATTCGGCTATTTTTACCTTTTAGAGTTTATCAGTATTAATACTCTGAAATTAAGACCCCGTCTGTGAGCTGAACTCCTTTGGAGAGTACAGATGAGATCGTATGTTAGATTTCACTACCCTGGGCTCTATTACTGTATTTTTTTTATTTTTTTCAGTGCTGGAGAAGTAGATGGAATGAGTTCTTTGAACCTTATCTGAGAAAATAGGCTAAATGTGAAAAGCCTACTCTCACACCCCGATACTACACGACCACTAAGACAATGCCCTTTATTATTTGGCTGTCAGTTATATAAGAGCTAATTATGAATTATTAAACTGTAGAACTAAAGCTACGGCAGATAGCAGTGGGCTATGAAATCTAGTCACTTCTGTGACCAGCGCTTGGTAAGTGTGCCTTTGTTGTGTCTACTGCATAAAAGCTTTGTGGATGACTGTCAGAAATTTAGTATCGCCCTGAACTGTAACCTTTGCATGGTGCCATCCATAGCCAAGTGACCTGCTGCAGCTCATTAAAGTTAATGTAATGGATCATTTGCTTCTAATTGTATTCATCAGCAAATGAGACTCACTTTTCAGCTGGCAGTAAGAGAGAATACAGTTAAGTAGACTGAATGAATAAAGTATGTTCTTCTGTATGTTCCTTCCCTCAAACTCATATCTCACATGCGCAGAACTAGGGTGAGATGACTGTATTATAGGAGAACACGCTTTTTACATGTGTAGATTGAAGAGGTTTAACATTTTACCGTTCTCCTTTTCTGAAGTAAGTGCAAGAAAAGTGCTTTTTAGCACGTATTGCCTGAATTCCTTCCCAGGAAAAACCTCAACATCATCAGATATTGTGTTCTGCTATTACAAATTAGTCACATACATCAACAGATATATTGTTAGAATACATGCTGCACTGTATTAATAGCACTTCGCTCCTAAAATTACTTTATCATCTAAAAATAAGTACCTAGTACTTGTCACTGCTTTCCAACATACATCAAGATCATAGGAAGCAGCACATGTGTTACTTAAAAACTACATTTCCAAAAAGGAAATATCTCTTGATGGAAGCAGCCTGTTAATTCTAAAGCCTCAAGAGAGGTAACAAAGGAGCAATATTTTTGGTAGAACCATATCCTCTTTATTCGGGGGGAGGGTTTAAAACCTTTATGTTAAATGCAGACAATGTATTGAAATAGTGTGTAGTCAGAATCGTTTTCCATGCTACATTTTGGAAAAGAGGAAATATTTATTTATGCATTTTAAAATACTTATTATTGGTTTAGATTGGCCAAGTTAGGCACTTCATGCCCCTTGTGGTCTTACCACTGTCATATTCATTCTCCCTTCTAAGGTATTCTTACAACACAGCTTTTAAACTCCTGGGACACAACATCCCATACTATGGAACCTGCTCTCATAATGACAGACACCAATAAAAGGTTATCCTGGATCTTAATGCTTCACTGGCCCCAGTAATTTGTGTTGATATTAAATAACTGATGGACTCAGGAGGCCATCTCAGTGTACCCAACTTTAAAATATATTTTTAAAAAAATAATGAACATCTAAGGTACAACAGCACCTTATTTAGTAAGCAGTATAAAAAGGAAATGGCCAAATCTATTCATTCTACACAGAATACATATTTCTTTCCTGCCACTTATGCACATTGTTTCAGCCTTCTTCCTTGTATATGGCTCTGAATAGTGCCAAGATTCATGTGCAGATCCAAATATCACAAAGGAGTGTTTCCTTCCAGGCACATCACGTAAGCCAGATTTGGCTGTTGTTTATGCAGACCCTTGTCTCTGCGGATTGAGACCTGAAAGGCCGTGGAAAAGAAAGGAATTAAAAGGAAGCTGAGGACCCCAGGGTTCTCATTCCATCCTGCCATCCTCAGTGGACATCATCTGACACGCCAGCAGCACTGGCTAAAGATGGTGGGGCTGCCCCAGATAAATGCACCACGGTAGGTTCTCCCCTGAAAAAAACAAAACTGGAGCCCACAAGAGATTGATTCAGGGACTAAGCGCACAGAAGCATAGATAAAAACTTGGATAATTAGTTGCACAATAGCTACTTAGTTGTATG
>JAVKLA010000027.1:27093499-27119448 GCA_034782735.1 Sagittarius serpentarius | reverse complement strand
CCGTGTTGCCCGGCGCTGTAATAAACATACCTACTTTACAATCTCTTAGATTGTGGAGTCTGTTTTCCGCACGTCAAGATGACAAATTGTGGGGGTGGGTTCTGGCAGAAAGCTGCTCTACTGCAGTACACGCTATGTGGTCAAAATAGGGTGTCTGCTTTTCTGTGCCTCCGCTGGAAGGGATGAATTAAGCCTTAGGAAATTACAGAGCAATGTGCTTCACTATTCACAGGCTCAGAAGAGAATTCTAGGTGCACGGATCCAAACTCAAGGCTGCCCAGGTTCACAAATTTTAATTTATAAATGTGGTACTGGCATACTTGTTGTGGAAAAGTTTGCAGCTACAGCAAGGGTCAAAAAGGATGATCAAACAGGGATTGAACTGAATCCTTCCTTAAATACTGAGAAGTCTGAGTTACGCTTATTAAATGGTAATATCCTTTAGCATTTCTTGCCAAAGGCAGAGAATAAGAAGCAGCTAATCTCATGTATTTCTGACCAGCCCATACTACAACATACGTACCAGAGACCTGATGAACACCTCTCCTGAGGAGATTTACCATCCTGATTTTGATAAAGTCAGAATGCTTATCCCAACCAAATCGCGAGTGCGGATAAAACTGCTGTCCGCCAGCAAAGAAGCCCACACAAGCAGGCAGAGCAGGAACCAGGTGGTCCATCGCTAACAGGACACCTAACCACATCCCCTGATTTTTTTTATTCTGTAGGCTCTTTCGTTCTCCTTGCAGCATGCCTGTCTAAGGCTGGACTTCTGCCGTACCAAGCACTGATCTAAACCTTCAAAAAAATCAATGTCTGCTCCCTTTTTCCCACGACACCAGATCCAGCATCAATACTATCTAGGGAAAGTGAAGAGACAGTAGTGCAACATTTTTGTATGGTTTATCGGGGCCATTTGCAAGCTGTTAGATGGCTAGTTAAGGCTAATATTCCTTTTTTGTAGTAGCTGAAGAATGGGCTGACTGGAGAATTTTCCATGCAATATTTTGCCCTTCTGTTAAAGTGTTTATCTTGAATTGAATGTTTCAATACTTGAAGTTAAGCATCTGCTCCAGTGCTTTCCTGCATGAGGGCCTGTATTTCCAGCTCCTGGATTTATTTGATTTCTGGTCAGGTCACTTAACACCCTTACGTTTCACTTTCTCCATCTGTGAAATGTGGAAAATTAAACTTAGCTGTCTTACGGTGGTATGGAGAGTAATTCAAAAATGTTTGTCAAGCACTCCGAGATCATAAATTGTACTATTATGGCATTTAGCAGATGTGATTCTATCACACCACAGAAAACAGTGTTATCAGAGAGATCCTCGCATGTCCGTGACCAGTTGCCTCCACTCAAAAAGAGGTTGCCGCGTGAGACACATACGGAAATTAGGAAACTTGCGTGCAGTTGAAAGACTGGCAGGAAATTTTCGTCTAGCATCCCCCCACCCCGTGTCAAAGATACTGACCTGTTTAAGGGAAATGAAGGAGGAGGTCAACGGCATTTTGTGCCCTACCCGCCTGGGAGCAGGATGCTAAGGTGAAACCGATTCTGCCACTGTCCTTCAGGTCCCCTTGGGTACATGCAGCTGTTGGCCTTAGGCTAAGGCTGTGCCCCTAAAGCTGGGTGTTGAGCCACCAGCTCGTGGGGGTGGGGGGTGGGGGGGTGTCAGGGCACCCTGGCACCTCCCAGCTGCTTATCAGTCCATTGAGCTTAATAACCACCATTGTCCTTAAAAAAAAAAAAAGACCCTTCTGCTTCCATTACAGGTCTAGCTAACAAAACCATCCAGAGTAACATGGAGTGATGACTGACTTCCGAATATGTCCTGAGCACTGAATATTCTGTTGAACTTCTCCTTTTCTAAGAAACATTAACATTTTCATTAACATTTAAGAATCTGAGACACCTTTTAGATAGAGCCACCTGGGTTTTGGTTGGGGATTTTTCTCTTTTAGGCAAGAACTCCTTGTTATTCAGAGTGAAGAATCTGGGTCCCTGGGGGGTATGTTTTGGAATAAATTCGTGATCCTTTGCTGTGATATTCTTGGTGAGACTGAACTGTCTACAGCGAACTCCTGCTTGAATCTCTGCCTGGATCTCTGGTTCATCCTTGAGAAAACCAAAAGTCTAGAGCTAACTGGAAAACAGTTGTTTTCCTACCTAAATTAAAAAATAAAGTTTTACGCTTCCTACAAGAACTAAAAGGTTTCTCTTTTTCCATTGGCTGTTCATGTTAAAGGAATTTCATCAACAAAACCAACATTTTCTAGGATGAGATGGTTGGGTGTTTTTAAAATTGACCACTGCCCCATTATCAGTAAAATCTCTTTTACTGTAAGATTTCCAATCAGCTCTGCCACATCAACATCCTACCTATAGGAAAGGATAACTTATTTTTCTCTTTTTTTTTCCATTAAAAAGCACTAATATTTATTGAGCAAACAAGCATTACTTTTAATTTACATATCTAAAAGTATTGATATATACACTGGACTCAAAGATATGTTGTCACTAGCACACCCATTTAACCTATTGTAAGTGGTTTATAGTCATAAATAATGATGGTTTAATAAAGATATCATACTTGCCCCTAATGCTGCATCTGATAACATAAGTCAAGGTAGTATGATACAATGACTTAGTAAAATGTTTTGAGAAAGGAAAAAGTCATTATAGCTATCAGTCTTCAAGGGTAGATGGTATGAACTTGTGAAGAAATTCTTTTTCTTTTCCATGCTCTTTTTTCAGTTCTTCTGGTTCAGTGGGATAAAATCTTCAAAACAAAACACCAGGGCATAAAAATGCCATTAACATGAATAAAAATAGCATGGGTAACTCCTTAGTGACAACTGACTTCACAGTGTCAAAATCACACGAATTTATTGACCTAGTTGAATTTCTTCCCCTCAGAATCAGAAACTTACCCAATTTCCTGCAGGAATGTCTGTACAGTTTTAGTTTAGTTTACTCATTAATGTTTCAAGCCTTTCTACCACAAAGGAACAGACACATGAAAGTGAAAATGTACCTTTTTTTCACAGCAGGGAGCCTTCATAATGAAAACTTGGCATGCACACCTGAGGAGAACAGTAAAGCTTATAGAATTTACATATGAGGATTGTAACGCTTTTTTTGCAACTGCAAAAGAAAAGAGAATAAAAAGAGAACATGTGACATTTTGGCACCAAGGCTATCAGCAAGACATAAATTTTACTTCTGTGTTAAAGATGCAGAGAAGACATGTAAATATGTAATTTTAAGTGTTCTGGGCTCTTCTACAATTTTTTCTGTATATCTTTGACAACTAGTATTATTTTGGGGGTTTATTATTATATTTCTAAGGGATGCTGTATAGAAGGGACTCAGGTCGTCTTCAGGATCTAGGGAAAAAAACTCTCATTCATTTCAGTGGGACGTGGTTGAAGACCCAAAAGATGTGAGAAATGGATTTGAAAACCTGGGATATCTTGTGTTTAAAGGCAGCTAGTTACAAGGTTGCATGTTCTCCCTGTTTTGCCTGCTTCTCAGCTTTGGGTTTCCATTTCAAGATGTGGTCGTGTTTGGGAGATACATTTTGTTATCATCTACAAATTAAAATAAAGAAAACTGAGATTAAATTAATTCAGCTATTTGCTTCTAAATACATGTCACAACTGTGCCTTAAGGCACCTAAAGGTACCCGTATACTAAATAAAAAACTAAGATGATGCTTTCTTAAATGTATGTACAAATTTAGATGGAAAATAACCCTCTGTCACCATATACCACATTTTGTCATTTCTATCTGATTTTCCTGCTCTATATTTCCACACACCATGACATCTGTAACAACCCATATTATTCCTGTTATCAGCAGGTTAAGTTTTCTTTACAAGTCATCTGTAAGTAATTCACCTGTGGGTATTATTTAGCTGCTATATTAAAAGGGAGGGGACAAAAACCCAAAAACAAAACAACAACTTTCCTACAGCTTAAAAACAAACCTGAGTTCTCAGTATCGCCTGATTTAATCCTCACAGGGATATCAACTCACTTCATCTGCCTCAGCTTCCCTGTTTTTATGCTGGGAATAAAGTAATGCTTCCTCTCATAAAATAGCCTAGTTATTGTTTGAAGTTGCTAATTACTATTCTATAGATAGAAAAAAGGAGTTGGCGAAAGAAACAGATTCAAAGGTATATTGCCAGCATAAAACCTTTTGTTTCATCTCTAAAATATCATGAATCATTTGTGCTAATGAGCCATGGGGGTATTTTTTTTTATCAGTAATTCATTCTCAGGTTTCTGCTGAACTTTTCTGCTGTTTCTGCTGGAATGAGGGATCTCTCTGTATGTCTGCAGATGTCTGACTAGTTCTCAAAACTGGTGTATTTCCTATGTTCATTTGATGAGTTTTCACCTTTCTAGTGCTATATCGCTAAACACAGTTTTGCAAGTCTTTTAAACTCTCCTTATCCACCAGAATAGTGCCCTACTATCAATCTCAGAAAAAGGCATTCGTTGAAATAGAAAAGGAAGTAGAATTTGCCTAACAGAGTACGAGTATAGAGTATGTATTTATAAAAAAGAAAGTCAAAACAAGGTATATAATGAACAAATTACAATCTTTTAACTTACTTTTCTACAGATAACTTAGAGGTTATTCCATTAATCGCAAATATAAATTATAGTATCTCTGATGCTTCTAAGCGTCTACAGCTGGGTAATGAGTTTTTGACAAAACAATGGCTCCTTCCCACAAAAGGAGTCAATCCTTGCACTCTGCAACTGCAGCTTAATTCCCGAGGGGACATGAAACCTTTTAAGAAGTGAAGTGGCCATGTCTCCTTTGCCCCTGTTTGGAAAAAAACCCAAAACTTAAAACTGGTTTTTAGTTCATTTCACAGAACTGCAGCAAAGCCTAAAATAAAATTACAAAAAGAAAGGAACAATTCAATCCAAAAACTGCTTCAAGGGCATCTCTTAATATCTGATTGGAAGTGAAAAGAATCAATCTCCACCCAAAAGCAGATCTTCCACAGGCAACAGTTTTCAGGAAGGAAAAAGCACAGTCAAGGGAAGAATTTTGCACAGGTGCTTGTCTTTGAAGGAAAAGGCATATACACGCTGATAATATACATGTTGCATCCTGTCCTTGACCATACATATCCTACAGAGGGGCGAGTTCTCTCTTGTCTCCGTCTTGGAATAACCAACCAGCCCTGACACCGTGAGTAGGTTCATGAGTCTATTTCTGCAGAGTTTGGCTGAAGCAGCCTTGGGTCCTGAAGTCCAAGGGGTACTCGGTGCTCCTAAAGACACTAGTCTTTAGGGGAAGGACAAAGTTTCCCTACTGTTGTAATTTGAGGCACAGGGAGAGAGAGCTGCCTTGCAGCGGAGGAGCCCACTTCATCCCACTGCTTGCTTTGGGAGGGTGCCAGTCCCTCCGCCAAGAAGCTGTCCACCAAAATGCTGTTCCTGGTCCGCCACACACAGCGTGGAGCGGGCTGTGAGGAGGAGGAGTGCAGAGGGGTGTGCTGTGAGGAGGCGGCATGCACCCAGGATGTGTGCACCGAAATGGGGTCACCTGGTGCACACTTCTGCAAAGAAACCCCGCCATGTTGAAACCCCCAGGGAGGCTGGTGAATATTATGTCAGGGCAGAAAACCAGGTCACTTTCTGGAAGGCTCCTATGTGCATTAAAGACATTTAATGTACCTGTTAACACTGAAGCACAGGATCTCCCCCAAAGTGGTTTTCCCAGGAGGGACTTACCTGAGATCAAAGCCACTACAGTATCTGCTGACTGAGAAAGGACTTGAAGTATGGCTTCAGAGGAGCCGCTAAAGGACAGATCTTCAGAGCCATTTAGGCTCCTAACTCCTTTGAAATTAGGGAGATCTGAGCATTTCAATAACTAGGGGAATCTGGGAGTGGGATTGGCTTTCAGTATGCATCACGTTTTGAACTCATAGTACTTCCTCTCCATCCTGACAGGCTTTTGTCTTGCCGAGCAAAACTAATAGGATCTGTGGTCAGTTCCTAGAAATATACTTTTTTTTTTTGTAAGAGATAACCTGTTTTAAGATGTCCTTTGAAAAGGAAAGAAAGAAAAAAAAAAAAGAAAAAGCCCATATTTTCAAATATCTGTTCTCTCTTCCACAGTAGAAAAGAAAAGGCACATCACAGTGTGGCCAGGTATCAGTCCAGAACCCTGTAGGAAAATGAAGCTCTATCAGCATATGCAAGAACCTGTATTCTCCATATTACATCACGGATGGCCTTAAATCGTCTGCCTCAAGGTTGTCCTTTGATTGGTATTCAAGTGGAGTGGTAAGTGTGTGCTCTCTAATCCCTGCAACACATGGTAATTTTTTCATTCTCTCCCCGTCTCCACCTGTTCCATGGTCCAGTGGAGGGCTGCAAATCCTATCAGGGGAGCGCAGCACTGCTAAGCCCGCTTCCCTGGCTCCAGTCCATCACATGTGCACTCAGGCTGCAGAGCACCGAGCCAGCTGCAGCCCAACGATCATGTTATCAGATGACGGATGGCTTCATATCAGGTGTTTAAACTGACGAGCTGCCCCATCTGGTAAATTATTTGGGAAGTCTGGCCTTGCTTGATGAATGGGGAAAGTGACAATGCCAATCAGTGTGACCCCTGCAGCTTCCCTGCTGCCGGCCCAACAGCCACAATCAAGTATATCCCACTGGTTTACTTTTTCAATCCCATTGTCACTCTACTGAGACCTACTGTCACTAAATTGCCACTAAATTATATCATTAATCCCAATATTTTCCTTGTAAGAACCTTCACAAAATGCATACCACACCTTCAGCAGGGCTGGAAACCAGGTTAAGTTGACAGAAGACGATGCAGTTAGAGATGCTGGGGGGTCTGTTACAGATGATTCTGGTGAGCGGCCCAGTGACACAATTATTGAGGCACTTTTTCTTGCTCCCTTGAAATTCAAAAATCATGGGGCTGAGCGTCAGACATCAGGGGGAGATACGACAGACTAGATTCTCACCTGGCACTGATTCCGAAAATCGTGTACACTTAAAGCACATGATGAATTCCCTCTAACTTCAGCAGAGCTAGATTAATTGCCATCAGCTTGAGACCCAGTCCTCAGTATTTTGTGAATATACGTATTACAGAGTATGTGATTGAAAACTAACACTGTTTAAAATTACTACTGAAGTACCCCTTCATAATGTGGTATTTAATGTCTATTAAAAAAATACATCCTGCCTTTGTTTAGAATATTATTACTTTATTACTTAAGTCTGTGAAATACAAATGACATAAACATGGGCGCTTGCACTTAAATGCATTGTTAATTTTTCAGCCGTGTACTGTATGCATTTGGCTTAGTTGCACAGTGTATTGCATACCGGCTACTTATCGTAATAGAGATCAAATAATGGAGACAGGGCAGAATACACAGAGACTACAAAAACAATTTTCAGTACAATATTTATTTTAATCGGCAATTCAAAATGAACTTAACTGGAGTTGTGAACAACCCAAATGCCATTTTGTTTTTGTTCTCAACTTAAAAACATATTTTTCTCCTCAGCCCCTTGATACATGTGGGGTTTTGTCCATCCCTATTAGAAAACCACTTTCTTAAAGAACAAGCAGCAGTGAATAAACTAAACAAAAGAGATATCCTAATGAAAATGACAGCACAGCAGGTACACTTGTGATTTAGTGTCATTTCTCTTTGCATGCTGCAAAATTGTCAAGCATTTCAGGTATAAAAAGTAAAACCTATTCCATACAGGATAACTGCTGCAAATTGGCAACACGTAGATATTTTAATAACAAGGCAAACATCAGCAGCTACCTGAAGTATTTATCAGCCTGCACGTCTTTACTTTTATTGTGGATCATTCATGATCATTCTTTTGTGTACCGTAGTACTTATTTGTGAATTTGTATTCTTCTGGACGTACAGAGAGATTGTATGATGTAATTTATGGTTTGCTAAGTTGTACAAAGCAGTTTTATCACTGAATCAGTGGCTAGCATTTCAATTTTATTGGTTATCTTTGCATAGATCTACCTCAGGTAAAATTCTATCATACTCGTGACATAAGGAACGTATTTAGGTTTTATTCAGTCATTAAGCACAAAACTTAGGAGGCGGGAGATAACTCTCATATGTCACAGAACAGTGACGTGCGTTGTTGATATTGGCGTACACACATGTTCAGGGTTTTATTGTATTTACCGTAAACACGTAATATGTCAGAATCCTATGAGAAGACAGACTTTGCATTACAAAGATCATCAGGATTTAAAATTTCTACTAAATGAGACACATGGCAAGGTTCAGTTTTTGTGCAGCCATCGGGTGTGGTTCTTCTCGCATCTCTCCTAAGACCAAAGGGCAAGTTTTGAAGCTCTGACAACCTTTCTTCTTGTACTGTTTCTCTCCTTTTCTTCCTCATAGCAACACTGCAGTGCATAATGGCAAGCCTAACACTTGTCCTTCCCCAGAGAGGACTGAAGGTCCAGAGTGGGAACTTGCATAAATTAACAATGGGAATGTCAATATTTACTGGGAAACCCCCAACATATTTTCAGAAGGAAGCCCAAAGCCAAGCGAGAAGGGAAAAAGAGAGAATGCTATTTTGCCTGACTCCCCTCTCACCCTCCCTTCCTTTTATGTTTTTATCAGACAGAAAATATATTAAGAGTCATAAGGTCTGGTCTAGGATTGCTGGCTCCTGAAAATGGGCAGTGATTTCAGTTTGAGTTTTGGGTACACAAAGAATGCAGAAGCCTCTGCAAAATTAGGTCTTTTGTAAACAAAGCCTATATAAAAGTCAAAATTAATATATAGTTGTTTTAAAACTGATTTGTATGCACAACACAAAAGTATAAATGACTTCACCAAGATTTATTGATTCATGTCAAGGCATCATTACTTTTCAAAGTGTGAAAAATGATCATATATTTATGACCTGCCGACTGAAGCTGTTTTGTGAATTAGCAAAAGCTCTGGAGAGGAGCAGCCTAATTGCATTATCATAGAATCAGAGATGGTTGTCAATTTTCCCCCATTTAGCTTTTCTCCTTTAGTTTGTTAAAATGAAGGTGCCATACGTTGGTTGAATTCACTAATACCCTGATGAATGAGGTATTTTCCCCATAGGCTCACTACGAGTATAAACAGTGAATTAGGGATGATAGGTCATCAATCATATCTCCTTCAAACAGATCTTTGCCCTGAGATTATTTGTTATATATTAAGAGCACTTACAAAGTTATCATAGAAAACACTCTGATGAAAAGACACTAAGTTGACCTTAACTCCTTTCTAGTGGATTTGTAAGGGAGTTTGTCTGTTCAGATAGATATCCCTGTGTGATGGCATACTCGTATCTAGTTTTGATTTTCTTCATTATCAGACTTTGTTTCTTTTATCTTTTAAAAGATGTGTAATTTTCATAGTACTCCCTTTAATGTATCTATACGCTATGGCTGAAATTCAACATCTGCTCTGAATTTTCAGTGAATATTTTCATAGGTTTGAGGATGTTTCTGGATTTCAAGAGTTACGCTAGTTACCATTTTTATAGGAAACCGTCATTTACGCGCCTCTTTGGAGAGGTATTTAATCATCACTGGGGCAGCGCCTCTGCACACGCTGTGCTGTAAGCAAGTGTTTCGTCCCCACTGATGAGCACCAGCCCCGGGTGGAAGTTAAGCATATGTTTAAGCAGTGTCCTGGCTGGAGGCACTTTCCTGGATGTTATCCTTAATTTAAACCAAAAAAGGTCAAAGGCAATCTATAATTCAGAGTACCTTTCACCTCCTGCAATGTGACTATGGCTGGCTCCAGCTGTGCTGCTGAGTCAGTGGGGGAGGCAGAGCAGGAATTCATCCATAATTGCGTCCTGCGACCAGGGCTGCATCACGTGAGGCCCCATAACAAGCTGTGCTAATAATGTGCTAACAGATGCGGGAGGGCTTCTGCTCCTGCTCCCAGCAAATCTATGACTTATCATGCTTATTAAGCTGGAGGTAAATTTGCCCTTCAAAGATGCGCATCCAACACCCACTGAAATCAGCAGGAGGACAGTGCAGCAGGGCTGGCGTCAGCGTTGGCTCAGCCCCTTCGTTTCCCCGGGTCCTTATGAAGCTCCCCGCTTGCGTCCCTTCGCTTTCCAGCCAGGAAGGGGGTACGCTGGGCAGGGGCCGGCCGTGGTGCTCAGGGAGAGAGCAGAGGAGCAGAGAGTGTCAAGTGATGCTTCCTTCCCCATGCATCGCGTGCTCCCCGTCTCCAAAGCGCTGCCTTTTGGGAGGTGCTGGGCCAGAAGCTGCCCGTCACGTTTAGTAGTACTCGGTGGACTAGTTTTCGTAAGGATTTGTTTGGATCATCATCCAACGAATGTCTCGGGCACGGCAGCATGGTAGGGGTGGGACAGCAGGTAGGTTGGAGCAATTATAAAGATTTGAGTGCGGGGTTTGTAGGGTGTTTACATCCTTTGTACAGTCAGCGTCTTTACTGTCGGGCAATGCAGCCACCACCTTCAACAGAGAGCTGTCTGTACTCTGGAAACTGGGCCAGGAGGGGAAGGATCCTTCATTTACCTCCATGATGAGCAGTTACTCACATTGACAGAAAACTTTAAAGCTCCGCCACTTATTTTAGAGCTGGAGTTATAATTTAAATTATTTTTTTCCCATCACAGGCTTTCAAACGTGGCTGTAGCCAGCACACTTAGGTTTATGCAGTCCCATCTTGAATGGTATGGCGTAATTATGTTGCCTTATTTGATTCCCTGTGCCCAGACTCTGGCTGGAATATTTTCAGGTCTCAGGTACAAGACAGTCACTTTTACATGTTGGTCACTTTTAAATGCATTCATGAAAGCCTTTGTACTTGAATGTGAGGAGCACATCCTCCACTGGTCTTCCTAATTGCAACATCATGGGCATCTTTCTGAGAAGTCCCAAGGACACTTTGAAGACCATGAAATTTTCAGACATGAATTTGGAATCCTATTAATATTTGTATAATAAAACCTTTGTTCACACAAGTGTTAAGGAAACCCCAAGGAGTGCTGACACAGTGCGTGCACGTTCTGACTCACCTAGATGTTTATGAATAATTTTTCCCATTAGGCAACCAGCTAACACCTCCAACACATGAACCTGTGATTACCAAAATGCTAAACGTGGAGGAGAGAAGAAAACCGATTCCTGGACTGAAGCAAAAATCCCACAGAAGGCAAAATGTTTGTGAGATTTCAAAGGGAGTTTGTCTAAGGAAGGATGGGCTCTTATATAAGACAAGTAAAATTTCTCATAGGCAGATTTTATCAGGGAACCTACTCCCATGAGCGTGGTTCTGTGATCATGTTTTTTTGGGGGGGAGAAGCAAATTCTTCAGGAACTTTGTTGCATTCATATTCCCGCCACTGGCACCACAAGTGTTGCAGGGCTAGGACTGCGAAGGGCATTCAGACTTGCTATTCAAGCAGCTAGAGTTCGCCGAATTGATTATTTTCATTATTCAGCAGGCTAAGGGATGGGTCAAGTAGGTATGATAAGGTCAAGAAGATTAAGGTAGATGTGCAAACAAGCTGGGGGAGGAGATTGCGTGGTACTGGCTGCTGCCCCTTTCCTCCCAGTACCCTGTGTTGGCTGTTACTTTAACAGCCCTTAAAATCCACGGTGAAACTTTAAAGGCAGAAAAGAGCTTTAAGGAAGGGAAGAATGGTAGCTCTTTCAGGAGGTTAGTGTTTCCTTTGAGAAAAAGCAGGGAGGTTTAGGAGAATGGGGAAGGCGTTATTGTAATAGAAACATAAACCGAAGTGGGCTATTTCTAATTTAACAATGGGTGGCCCTGTTTTTATCAGTTTATGGTACCGTGTGTTTTTGTCTTCGTGAACACTCTTCTTTTGTCATTCAGCTATATAATCACCACCTTCTGTAAGATAATCACAGGTAATTAACTTTGTAACTGTTCTTGTCCTGTTAGACTAGTAATTGCCTGTCTCTGAATCACATATCTAGGAGGTTTCTCAGATAAAGGAAGATACGATCTATCTGTAATTTCAAGTCTTTTGACAACTGATTGAGGGCCAATTGTTTTACATATGGTGATATATTTATGGCAATTCTCACTTTGATAGTGGTTCTGAAGGGCTAGACTGAGATTGAACCACACATCCGAAAAATGCATCGCCTGTAATAGTGAGCTCTGTGCAATCTAACCAGACAGAGCATTTAAATTCTGCTAGGTTTATGTTCTTTATTACTTTGATTTACCCTTAGACGTACTGCATTGCAGACCAAATGGAATAATTCAGGTCTGAATAAAGAAAATAACAATAGCTTTAACAGTTCAGAATGAAAGTCTATCTTACCCAGTAGTCAGTCCCTGAGAGTAAGCTAAGCACCAAGAGCTGCTTGAAGAGGAAAAAAAAAACCAAAATGGCAAATGTAGTGATATCTTCTCAGAATATGTTCCTGGCCTCCAAAAATCTGCATTTTGAGATGCAGGTATATTACTTTAATTGAATAGCCTTACGTGGTTTTCTACCATGAATTTGTCCAATTTTTAATCACTTTTTAACACATCAAACATGGATGCATGTGAAATATTCACATTCATTCTGCGATCAGGAATTCTACAACTTAGGCACAAATTGTATGGAAGGCCACGTTCATTTGTCTTCTCTGAACCTGGTGTTTCATGTGATGCTCCTATTACTCTCCCTCACAACATACCCCTCATAATTTTGGAGATGTGCATCAGATTTCTCTTCAGTAACTTCTTTTTCTTCTCTGGCCTAAAAAGTCCTAGTCCTCTCACCTGTTCCTCATACAGAAGGAAAGAGAAATGATCCTTGCAGACGTTGTCCTTGAATGGGCTGCAGACTAACAAAGATACTGTATGTTTTATTGCCCAAACAACTTAAAACGGCTAAGATTATCCAAAATTATGTGACAAAACACTCTTTTATCTGATATGTTGCCACTGCATTAATAACTATTGGGGAGAGAAGCCGCGAAATGTAAATATCAATCTTTCCTCTTCAACGCTGTTGTCGCTTGGTTTGTTGGCTGGCATATTTTTTACTTGCATTTTAATCTCAACTGCTTAGCTTCTGAGCCCTAATTCTTCTTGTACTGATGCTAGTTTTTGATCACTGTAGTGGAAATGGGCTTATGGAAAATTGTATCTGGGGAAAGGAGAATCAGGGCCATTTTGTCTGTTATTGTTTTACTTACTAGGGAAACAACCTAGAAGAAAGACGTCATTGTAGCCCAGACTGGCTGCTCCAGGTCTAGTAGCTTCAGAGTAACTTCCCTGGAGGGGTGAGAGATGGCTTTTGCAAACCCTCTTCAAGAAGTTTCCTAGGAAAAGACCTCTGGAGAGGAGAAACCGGAAGGCAGCCACCCAGCTTGCCAAACCTGCAGCCCTTCGACGGGTAGGAAGACCTTGTGCTCTCTGCCCTGGCGTGGTCCCTCCTCAACAAAACTGACCTGGAGGAGTTTGGGGTTTTGCTCTTGCAAGTGCACCTAGAAACATTCTGCAGAAACACAAACCCCAATACGCTGCTTCATGTTGTTTTCGATTTAAATGAGACTGTTGCTTCTACGGTCTTCTTCAGACAAATTTGAAATATTCGAGAGCGGTGCCAGAAATCACGGAAAATAAAACAACAACGGGCTATTTGCAGATGTTTGTAAATTGCTGCAGTTATCAAGACATAAAGCTATTTGTTAATTGGTAACTAAATATAAACAAACTTTCAATTAGTTTTTAATGACATGGCAGAGGAAAATATGTTGGAACATTTTATATTCCACTAACTTTGTTTTAGTATAGGCTAATAAAGGTTTCCATATAATACCTGTCATTTGTAGTCAAACTTTTTATTATTACAGAAAGAAGTCATTTTTGTCAGAGCTCAGAATGTTGAAGGTAAGAATCCCAGGAATATCTATATGTCATGTTAGAAATTGTAATTTTGCTTGAGTTTAATTTTACCTGAGTTTAATTGAATATTGGCAGAAATTTCTCAGGTATGTGGTAAGCCTCCACCACGTGCAACCTGATCTGCATATCTTAAGAGCAATAAAGTAGTTTGGCTCAACTACAAGTTATTGAACTATATGCAGCAATCATTTAGTGAAATTCTGTGGCCTCTGTAATGCAAGAGGCTGGATTAGATTATCATGACGGTCCTTTCTGGCCTTCAAATAAATGGCATCTATGACACAAAATTGGTTTCATCCAAGATAATCATCATTGGCTGAATTTTGCCACCTTTATGCATGTTGGGACTCATTCATTTCAGGGGAATTACTCACCATTTTGTGCACCGGGAAAGAACCAGATCCATATTAATGAATGTCATAGTGCAAAAGGGGTTTGAATAATGAGAGAACACACCATTTGAAACAACCTGATGGCTTATAAATAGCACGTTAAATATATGAAGTACCAAGCTGAAAAAGCTTTGTTCCCCCCCTTTGGCCAGTATCCATAAAGCTCAAAGCACTGTTGCGAGGAGCAGAACAGCGGTGTAAATGCAGGGAAGGCAGGAATGGAAAACCTCTGCCCCCTCCCCGGTGCCGATCAGTGTCCGCAGCGTCTTTCTCCATCTTCCTCAGGGACAGCACGGCGGCAACCAGTGGCAGAATTGAAATCACATCGACATTGCTCGTACACCCCCAAATCCCAGTGCTATTCAGACTTTGATTAAATGTCCCAAGACAGAATTCAACACCTGGCTGAAAAGTTTTGCACCTGGCTTCATTGCTCGACTCTCGTATGAAGAGGAGCGGAGGGAACACACGTTGGACCTCTTCCAGCACTGCCTTTCAGAGTACTCGTGTGTGCAAACAGGAACAGGAGGGCAGCAACTGAAGAAAGCATCATTGCCACAACAGCCACTGCCAGGCGAGGTGATCCTGTCTGCATCTGTCGGTGGGGCTGTCACTTCATCACTGCTGACTTCGGAGGCAATGCTAATGGCTGAAGGCTTTTGTGTCCCTGCTTGTCTCTTTTCCCCGTCCCACAGTAAGCTGCCTCGGCAGTTGTGTCAGCACAGTATTTTGCAAAGCTGTGTTAGGAAGCAGACCTGGAAACTGGCAACAGAAAACTATTTCTCTTAAAAAAAAACCCACATTTGGAATGGAGGCACTTTTTAACCCAGACCAACGCACTGATCTCCACCAACTGACTGCCAAGAAAGGAGAGCACACCACAGCTGGAGAGAGAGCAAACAGCTGGAATGGGAGGGGCAGGTGGGGCCCTCGCCTGCTACTGTTGCCCCTGAAGGAAGCATTCCTGGTCCTGTCATTCTGCTGCAGTTCAGGATAAACAAGACGTCTGTATAGCAGAACATGGTCACAGGATCAGGATTTCCCATTTCAAAAGTAACCATCAGCTTAGCCTCAAATTTATTTTAAGTACTTCAGCTTTGCCCTGGTGTTCATGTAGCAGCAGCAGTTAATTTTCCTGTGACAATGTTCTATTCTACTGACATTATCTCTTAAGTATAAGACTATTCTATTAAGGTGGATGAATTGAATTTCATTTCCTCTCACTTCAAATAATGGCACTCTATTCACATTGCTTTCAGTACATCATGGCAGAGTATGGACTTTTGTTAGAGGCTGGCACCCGCTAATGCTGTTATAGTAAGGGTAGAGATTTCCATTATAAATCCTCTTTTACGGTGTTTTAAATCAGCTATAAAAGTTCCCTCCAAGATGAAACTTGGCACCAGAGAAAAAAAAAAAAAGATTTTTTTGAAGTTAAGAATGATTTGGCTTGGTTGCTTTAAATGTCTTTCAATTGTATAAATGGAAAAAGTTTATCAGTTCAAGACGTATTTAAAATTTCTATAAATCAGTGTCTCTTCAGCTCAAGGATATAGTCTGACATTAGTTCATAATGTATTCTAATTCCTTTTTGTATTATGAAAAATAACAAGTTCTTAAACTTTGGAGAGTATGTCTTCTACATGTCAAGTAACTACTTTTCATAAGGAGTTTTACTGCATACATTCTAAATATGTTTTTATCCCAAAGAGATGTTAAAAATAACATACTCATAAATCTGCCTGAATTCATGCTTTCATGGTAAACTTTTAACACTTATGAAACAGCTGTTACAGTCAATATTTTTTTGCAATATAACAGCTCCCTCTTTAAAACCCATGATGTGTCCTGGTGCAGAAAACACTTAACCGGGGCTCACGAAGCAGGCCAAGGAGCAAAGAGGACAACACGGAAAAGCAGTCGGTTCTCCCAGGCAAAGCGTATGGGCTGGATGACCACACACTCTGGAGAGCGCGGCAGCTGTGGGCTCTCTCTTCTCCAACTCTGCTGTCATCTGCCTGTCCCCTTCAGGCTTTTCTCTCTGAAGCACACGCATTCTTGAACACACCATTCACTGCGTCACCCCTAAAGAAATCCTTTGGGAGGAGGCCATGTCACAAAATAATAAAGAAAATTATGGACATAGCAAATTCTTCTCAGTTCTAACGCTACCAAAACATATACCATTTTACCAGCAGCCACAATACAGAGAACATATGCGTGTTTTTAACTTTAACAGCAAAACACTTCTGTTCTTTTTAGACTTTATAACTTTCTAAATTACTGTGTCTATTTGATACTTTTTAAATTGCTAACAAAGTTAGAAATGTGTGTATTCATTATTTATTGAATATTCATTGGTCCATAGAAATGCCCACCTACTCTGCTCTTATTCACGAACCTTTTTATTAACCCCCCAGCTTTCACTGCACCTTAGCAAGCACAACATTAAAGTCCAAACACGCACTCTTTGAATGCTCACATATGTTACATCACACTAAAACCCACATAAGAAGCATTAATAGGTGCATGCATCACAGCAATTACACATTATTGTAATGTGCTGCAATCATGAGAAAAACATTAAAACACGTACTGCTCACAGATGTCACCAGCTTCCAACCTGAAGCCTGGTAAATGCCTGACTCCAGGTTTCTAAGTAGTAACTGGCTTGAGCAGGCATCCAGTCTCAGGCTACCACACTCAAGGTTAAAAGTCAGTCTTTTCCCACTAGTCCCCTAAACGTATGTTACATTCTTCTACAGATATTCAGGGCAAGCGAAGTAGTTTTGTCGTCCAGTTGAGGTGACCAGGAAAGTCTTCTCTAGGGAAGCCGCACCTTCCACAAAGGCTGAGTGAATAGCAATCCCCATGTAGACCAGGGGAACAAAATTTCTATTTCTTATTGCAGAAAATGTCCACTAAATTAAAAATTATGAACTTCAGAGCAGTGCCTATCAATATGGTTGGGCTCTCCTAGCAGTCATTAGCCTGGCTTTCAAACACCATGAGCAAGAAACTCTTTCCATTTATGAATTCACAAGTGCATTGTGAGGAGCAAAAGGAGGGCATAGATACCTTATGCATTGCCACTGAACATTTTAGGAAACCAAATCATGAAAAATTATTAAAAGCCTTCTGTGTGGTACCCTGTCTTTTGCTCCAGTGTTGTCTTGCTAAATCCTTTACACCAGTGTCACAAGCTGTTTCACCGGCATTGAACCCCTTACCTACATAGTGAGCTATGAGAAATATCAAGCGCTCAGATAGCTGTAGCAATGCAGACGGTTTTCATGTGAGACTTCCACTGCTCCAGGAACCTGTTAGAAAAGCACGCTTCAGCACTCAGTGCTTCTGCCACCAGACGTGCAACGCCAATCACAGCAATCCTTTGCCACTGACCAATGTGCAAAGTATAAAGCCACCTCAAAATAAGTTCTGTGGAAGGGATTTTCGGCATTAGCCTCCACGTTTTGAGATCATGCCTGAGCTCTGCAATTCCTTTTATGACTTTTTTATATCTTTGCAGAAGCCTATTTTTGCTAATCACCAGAAGAATAACGTACTAGTCCACACAGCTAAACAACACCTGAAGAAGAGTGTGAGAGAAGAACAACAATAATAATAATTTGACTCCAAATTTTCCTATCTGCTATTTGATTCCTACAGTGGAAAATAAGATGAACTACAGCATATCAGCTGAGGAAGGTACTATGGGTTCTGTATTTGTAATTCAGAGTATTTCCACTAAAATATCACCATCCTAAGCAAAAGTCACATGGCAGCATGGACAGCAGCGCTACAGCGTGTCCACTCAGGGCAGTCACTAGTTGTTACAGATCATTTCACATTTTTAACAAATACCAAAAAAGCCACAGCAAATTTAACTGCAGACATGCCCAAATGCCTTAATGATCAGGAAGAGGCGGACTGCACACATGGATGAGAGAGGCCTATATGCTATTCCAACCCCTAAGTAAATAGACGAAAAATTATTTCCTCTTCAGGCAAAAAGCTTGTCTACATGGGAAAGCAGATTGGGAGAGCTATTTGAAAATAGGTGCCACAATAGGGTCACATTGCAGACAAACCCATAGCATGTTCCCAGTTTTGTGGAAATTTTCTGACATGAGAATGACTACAAAGGTCCCCAGGGTAGGTTTTAGGAGAATAACTTTGCTAGACCCCTAGCAGTGTGAGCTGAAGTGCTCGGGAGCTTTTGCAGAGGAGAATGAACATGGTCACGCTTACTGGGCTAATAAAGAGAACAGAAAAGAACATGGACCACCCATGGCGATACTGCAGCTCGTGTGTTGCAAGAAGGAGCAAAATCAAGGTCTTCAGGTGTCATTCATAACAACTTTCATACCAACTACTGGAGGCACAGGGTCCTTTAGTCCCTTTTCCATGAAGGCAAATGATACAACAAGTAACAGGCGAATATATATATAAAACAAATAATATAGCTGGCTTCAAGGATGGTTTGGATCATCTTGATTTCAGAGGACATATGTGAGGGTGTGGAAAGGCAACAATTTCTTGATCTAAGAAAATGTGCTAGTGAAAGCAGTGGAGTTAGTATAAGAACACATGCTGCTGGTAAAACAAGACATTCATGGGCACTGTGGGTCAGATGTGCTGACACTTCTGAGATAATTCGATTGTGAAATTGCTGCATTAATGTTTTAGAGGAAGATGTGTAAAGTTAAAAAAAGATAAAACCTTCTTCGCTTTCCTAGCTTGAGCAGTTTAAGAGATGCTCAGCTGTGACTGGAGAGGAAAGGATGCCAACTTTCCAGCATGTGTGTGCACATTTCTTTTGCTCATAATTAATAGCCCCTGTGCTTGCTAAGTTTTTGGAAAGCAGCTCGCAGCCTACCCAGGTAATGCCTTCTGACAACGTTTTGAAGATCAGTTATGTCATATGGCTGCCTTTTAGAAAAAAAATTGTAATGCATAGCAGTGCCATATGGCATCTCTGAAGAATCAGCCGGATTGGACAGACATTCATTGGATAAAGTCCCACAGCACTTGGAAAAGAATGTAGTCCTGTTGCCAAAATGTGGCCTTTGTTAATCTCCTAACTATTATTGTGCAGAAACCAATTCATCTGTATTAATTATAAACAAATTTTAATTACTTCAGTAAAAGCTCATTATACAAATATCTAATGCCAAACAAGCTGCCTTAACCCTTTGTGAGACTCCAAAGAAAACTTTAAATGTTTGATTGTGGGTGTTCTGAGAAAAGCTGAAATTTCAGCAAGGGTGCAGAGTACAATCATGTGACATTTATGTTTTCCTCTTTTCATATTTCATGTTGTACATGTGTTTTACAGCCTCTATCAAAATAGAGTGTCTGTGGGTATAAAAGGCCATTTACACCTCAAATCTGAGAGCACATAACCGAACCTGACATTTTCTATTGTTTAGGATTTCCAAGTAAAATACAGTCCATTTAAAATTGCAAAGATTTGCAATGGCATGAATAACGTGACAAACTGTGGCCTGTTCTTAGTAAAGCATTCACCACCATCCAGGCTTGCTTGCAGTTTTTCTGTCTGACTTGTAGACTTACCATTGACCAGTCCATCTGAGATGTAAGGACATGGTGTTTGGGGGTAGCTCAGGTGCAGCTATTGATTCTG
Source organism: Sagittarius serpentarius (assembly GCA_034782735.1). Taxonomy (NCBI): domain Eukaryota; kingdom Metazoa; phylum Chordata; class Aves; order Accipitriformes; family Sagittariidae; genus Sagittarius; species Sagittarius serpentarius. The sequence goes on along the minus strand of JAVKLA010000027.1, from coordinate 27,099,453 downwards.
CAGTCCGCACCCACCAAGAGACTATTGAATCTGTTCCCTCTCACAGGAATATGTGTTTTACAGTAAAGTTAAGCAGAACACTGCAGTGAGTTACACTCAGCAAGTCTTTCTGTAAACTTTTCATTTGTTTTTCGTGCGTACAAATTTGTCCTCTCCAGCCTGGATTCCTCTATTTGTTGGAGTCACTTTTTGTGCCGTGATACAGTGTTCCTAAATGCAGTGTAGCCTGCCCAAGGGATTGGTCACCAAAAAAACGGCTCCTCTAATTTCACTTTGGCATGGATGGGTGGCAATGCTCTTCCTTGTAACTTGGCTAGCATCAAGAAATGCTCTAGGAGTCTGGAGAGGTTAACTTGTTCAGACTGCTCTGCCACATGACATATTAACACAACGGGCCCAAGGTCAAGAAAACACAAAGAAGGACCCTGGAGTTTTGCCATGAGTTTCAGCTTTGAATGAAATCCAAAACCCAGTGAAAAAAAAACAAACAACTTTCTCATTTTGAGGTCAAACCCATCCAACCTATCTTAACTATCCATCTTACTTGAATTATTAGAGCATACATAACCTAAGAGTATGAAACTCTTATGGTCTTCAGTCTCTCCAGACTTGCTGAAAAATTGACCCACCTTAATGAAACTTAGAGGACTTTGACATACTGAGGGTTACAAATCACATTTCACAATTATATGTATTTTCTTATTTCACAGGAATGTTCCCATCAGAAAGTATAACCTTAAAAATTCATACTTGTGTAGGAATTTTTGAATAATACATGAACTTGGGTGCTATCTGTGGTTTTATTTTACCACATCAACTATTTTATCTTAACAAACATTCTGGATGATATTATTCAGATCACTCTTTGGACCTCAACAGCTTAAAACCAATAGAACCACTTCATGCCTTCTTCCTGCCTTAAACTTTGTCATTCCCACTAAAAAAGTCTATCTAATTTTGCTGGTTTTGCTGTATTGGCACAAATATTGTCACGAAAAATAATTCCAGGGTAATTAATACATGGTTTTATATTTACCTCTTCATTTGAGTCTTTTGGTAATGTTATCTCTAATCATCCAGGTTAAGTACACTTTCTCGATATTAAATTGACAGAAGCACGCTCAGTGGCCTGTACGTAATGGCCTTATGACCACTGAATGGCCTTATGACCAATAAATGGCCCTATATGCAATGAACAGTCTTTAACATTAGGGACCATGAATTCCAATGGCCAGTGCAAACTGTTGAGCAAAGATCTCCTCTGGCATAGCAGTCTGTTTTCCTGGAAATCACTGACTGAAATGTTGTCTAGAGAGCTAATTTCAAGACAGAGGGAATTCGCAGAAGGAGAAATATGAAGTGGACAGTTTTTGCTAAAAGCTTGCTAATCCACTACACTTCTAGGAAACCATATCTCATTTTACATCCAAACGTACTGGCATCTTATAAAAAAAAAATAGTCACAAATGCTGAAATCCAAGGATGTTTTAAATATAAAATTCCCATAGATAACTACTTGGTTTTCTGTTGTCTTTATGGGAAACTTTCACGTGAATTAAAAATTATCAGTAAGCTTGAAAATGTCAAATCTGGATGCTTAAAATTAGATACGTATGATATACTGAGATATCTGGTTAATAGCTGGGTACTCAGAGATCCTAACTATAGAGTCCTCACTGAAGTAATATTGACATTATAGATAATGTTTATACATAAAGCAAGCAGTCTGTTTGTATTTCTAAATACAGATTTACGCATATAGTTTTAAACAACCATGCTAATATTACTGAACTAAGTAAAACATTTCAGTAAGGGGCAGATGAGGAACAAAAGACTATTTTCCAGTTCTCTTCCCAGAGGTTCTGTCTTATTAGATGGCTCATTTTATTTCAACTAAGTTACAGAAAGAATTTGTTTTCATTATACCCAAAATAAAAAGCATGGAACCAGAAATTCTTATTACTGAAAAATCAAATATGCTGTAGAAAATGTATGCTGAAAGTCTTACATTACATTTTATGTTTTGCCTACTTGGTCTTTTTTCCCATTATCTCTTACAATTAGGCCTAGTAAATTGAGGGTTACAGTCAAAAACAGCAAGGAAGAATCATGAAGCTGGCAGGACTGACTGTGCAAGTAGCCAGAGCATCTGTTTCAAAACAGTGCCATGAAATGAAACTGCAGGGAAGAAAACGCATCAAGGAAAAAGATGCATTATCAAGAAACCAGAGGCAGTCAAGAGGAAAAAGCCAGAGAAACTCAAATTAAAAGTGGTACAAAATTTGGTGCCCCCAAAATAGGTGACAGGTTATGCAGTGACTGCCAAGGTTAGACGGGCCTGGACCTTGCTTGGCGAATGTGAGAAGCGAAAAGTACCTACCACACCACAAATAGAGTAGGCAGGTGCTGAAGTGGCCAAAAAGGAGAAGTCCGTTATGGGTAAGCCGTGCCTTCTTTTTGGAACTGCCAGATCCTGACCAGAGCAACAGCTAGGACTTGAACGGCATATGGTTTTGCAAATTTTTTTCACATTTGTCTCTGTACTATATTGAGTGTATAATATGCAAAATATAATTAAGCAGGAGAAATGAAAGGCAAGCCACCAGTACTCCAAGGCCAATTTGTGTCTGATCAAACGCAGCAGAGGAAGCTAATCTGGGAAAGTAGAAAGGGTCTTAGGTTTTGCCTGTCAGGCCTGGACTATCGTTCTGTGCTTGTGTAGGGTTGCTGAGAGCAGAATACCAGGGGAGAAGTCAAAAAAGTAGTAGGACACTGTGCTGCTATGTTGTATGCGTATTAAAGAGCCCTAGTACAGCTTGGGATAACACCCTTGTAGGGAATACTGCTGCTTATCAGCTAAAAGAGCTGGAGTTTCTAACGGTAACAAGCTCCAGTATGTGTGTCAGACCACATTCAACATGCTTTTGAACTATCAGCTAGTGAGAACTCCACGATGGACCTTTGTGCCCCTCATGTTTTTATTTTTTTAATAAAAACTTCAAAAGGAAGTTGATAAAAATAGAAGATGCCATAGTATTTTTTTCTTGGAAAAGAAATAATTACAAAACCTAGCAATGTGAACCACTATACTTTTCTTGGCTTCTAATATTAAGCAATTAGCGTTACTCTAAAATTTACCACAGCACAAATTAATAATAGGTTTATTGTAAAATTCTTTAAGGCTGACTGATTAATACCCTGGAAAGAAACCATTTCTGCCTAGTGCGTGAGACTATTTTAGTTTCTGTGATGCTGTGGTTTCCAAGCTTATGAAGAGGTTTGGAGAGGTTTCCCAATTTTGATCATTTTACATTAGGACAGGCTCAGTCTGAAGGAAAGTGTGCCTCGACACGGCTGCCAGCGAACCCTTTGGGTTTGCGGCTCTGTGTTGAAGCCTTTTCCTTTCAATGATGAACTCGCACGTGTGTCGCAGAGTAGGTTTTGATTTACTGGGAGTGACAGAAGGTGTGTAACTTTGCTGAGATTTTCTTTCATTGGGAAGAAAAGCTGGTGGCTTGTGACTATTAAAGTCCATCACCGAGAGAAGAAGGGGATTCCTCCTTTGTTGGGTGGGGATGGGGTGGGAGGCCGGCTGTGCTGCCTGGGGCTGGGAGCACTACGCTGGTCCTAGGCTGTTCCCACGTCGGTGACTTTCTGGGTGTTGTGCATGAGTTGTGGCTCTTGTTCACGCTGTGCCTCCATTTCCCCACCTGCTAACTGGATCTTTTTATTTAATGTGAAGTACATTGGTGAAAAGCGCTATGTAAGAGCAGAGCACTATGATAATCATTAGAGAATCTGAGAAAATATTTGTAGTGTTAAATAGTGTGATCATGCACTTTATGACATAGTACCATTATAAACACTTTGTACTTATCAGAAAGCCTGTGAATCATTTCCCCTTGTTTTCTTCCTTACCAAGAACCACAGTTGCCACAAAAACAGATCTGTTCTTTATTCCTTTTTAAAGAAACTATGCTTGCCAATTCTGCTGAGTGGTTGAAAAAAGCACACGACTCAAAATAGTATATTCGATAGTGTGAGTACCCTTTGAAATGATCTGTGGTATTTTTGGTACAGATACCAATCCTATAGTGTTGCATAATAACATCAAAATAGTGAGACCAGTTTCCCAAGAAAGACGTTCAGTTACTCTGGAAGAATGACCTACCCTGTGTAGGAAGAAATAAAAGAGGTGATGGAGCTTTTCTTCTCTCTTGTTGTAGTTTTAAGTCCCACATTTACATGCCACGAGTAGAGGAAACAACGGAGGGAACTCCCTACTCCCTCCACTGGGAAGAACAAAGGACCCACTCCAGACACCTTTCCTTGTATTTTTATACATATTTTATACATATTAAGTGTTACTTTCTCCAAAGCCTTTTTTTTTTTTTTTTTAATTAGGTCATATTTCAACATGCGCAACTGATCCTGTGTTGTTACCAGCACCTTATTTCTGAACGACCGCAGGCGGTACTGCACAGTGCGTGCTATGGGTAGGGTCAATCTGGCGACTGGCATGTTGGCTTTGCTTGGATGCTGAAGCCTGGGTCTCAGCAGGGAAGCAGGATTCTGCCAGATGAGCTGAGGGCACCGTTTGGCCTTGCCAAAATTGGTAGAGTGAGACTCGACAAAACCAGCAGTATCACCAGAGCAGAGAGGAGATGGCAGTGGTCTTTTTGTACCCCCTATAAAGTTGTAAATCCTATAAAGGAGCAGGATCTCCTGACCAGCAGCGGTGGCAATGGCAGTGAGCTCCATCCCATCTGACTGTGGACAGCAGAGCTGAAAAGCCTCGGCTTGCACTGAGGGGATTCGCACTCAAGTGTATTTTGGAAGGATGTTTCTGTGAGAGCTGGGCAGAGCAGTGGGGCCCCTCTGGTATTCCTGGCTGACATAGGAGAGTGAGGTTTTTGCAAATAGGTTTGTGTTGAGATTCCTATGGCCTTGATACTGAGAATCTAGTACAAGCTCTAACCAACATGTTGACATATAAATTGGAGTAGATTTCGTATTTGTGATAAAAATACGACTTCAGTGACTGGCAGGAGAGACAAGGGAAGGGATGGTACTATGTTTTTTCCCCCCAAATCCTGTATTCTCTGTTACTCTGGTTCCCATGGGAAATATGAGTACTTGGTATTATGGAGAAATATCTGCAAATACAGTGAAGCAAGTTTTATTCCCTAATTTACAAGGCCAGAAGTATCAGTATGATTATAGCAAGAGCCGTAAACCATAGGATATTATTTTTCTAAGAAAGACCATCATGACACACTGAACATTGTCCCCAGCATTGCCACTGGCCTCTAGAAGTTACACCTGTGAAAGAGAGTAGCTCTTTCTCTCTTTTTATACTGTTTTTTGATGCCATATCAGAAATTAATTATTTAATAAAATGTAATGCTGTCCGGATTTCCAGACATGAATATAATCAAATGGCATGTGTGAAATTAGTGCTACAGAAAACTTAGCACAAGGATCAGTGAAGTACACTTCAGCACGAAGAGTGGTGATGTACGTTAGCACATCAATTTATCCGATGTGAAGCGAAGCGGAAAATATTTATAAATCATTTGTCTTTCTAAAGGAAGGTGATGCTAAGACGTTGCCCTTAACATGTTTGATAAGCACATTCTGAAGTGATTTAAGTCTTTAGATAGATTCAAAATGAATACAGAGAGCCTTGTGGCTTTGATACCAACAAGAATGAACACATCAGAGAGTGCTTGATATGTAGGATTGTAAAGAACTGACAAATACGCCTCAGAAATCTTACAGTTAAAAGCCAGGGTATATTTAAAAAAATGTGGGATAACTGGTGCAGCAATAATAACTCATGAAAAATGAAAGTTTTTGTGAGAAAGAGAGAAAGAGGGAAGGAAGGAAGGAAGGAAGGAAGGAAGGAAGGAAGGAAGGAAGGAAGGAAGGAAGGAATGAAGGAAGGAAGGAAG
>JAVKLA010000027.1:27074421-27093460 GCA_034782735.1 Sagittarius serpentarius | reverse complement strand
GGAAGGAAGGAAGGAAGGAAGGAAGGAAGGAAGGAAGGAAGGAAGGAAGGAAGGAAGGAAGGAAGGAAGGAGGAAAAAGAAAGAAACAAAGAAAGAGAGAAAAAGCAAGCTTGAGCACCCCTTATCAAGCAAATGGAACAGACCCAACGTGAATACAAACCAGAGACCCTAGGGTGACTATGTCTCCACACCGATGAAGGAAGGAGACAGCTCTGACCCCCAGCCATGCAGAAGGCATGCATGCTCTCAGGGACCTCCTTATTTTCAGCTGTCCTTTAGTTTTACTGTGGAATCTGAACTGTGGTCATCAGCAGGAAGAAACTAAGGACAGGTAAGCAGCTGAAATGTAAAGAAGCTGATACGTCCAAGCCCAGTTTTGGTTTCCTTGTCCAGGAAGGCGCCTGTAATTTCCACTTTGCTTTGGTGACAAGGGATCAGGCTGGTTCTGGGAGTTTTGGTCGGACTCTTCGGCTTTAAGCAGCAGAAAGCGAGACAGGTCTGGGACACGAGCAATTTGAAATCATTTACAGTGTAGCCCAGGAGAAATGCGGAAGCAATCTGAAAGGAATTCCTGATGTCTCCATTAAGAACAATGGAAAATAAATCCTCTCTCTTTGCTTTTTTGTGTTTGATTTATATTTTTTTAAATAAATCTAAAAGTCTAGGGCTACACTGAAGAACCCCAGGGTAGTGGTCAAAAGCTCAGTTGGATGGAGACATGTCACACACTGAATCAACATCTGCTTTGGTTATTAAGGCAAAGATCCTATTCTGGTGGTTTTTTTCCCCTAATAATGTCACTACAGGTAAATCTTTCAAACAGATTTTGCACAGTGCGCAGAGGAGGTAAGGCTGGTTTGGTGAAATCTGCCAAACTCAGGAAAAAGTGGTTTAACCCAATTGAAGTCATATATGTTTCTTTCATGCCAAGTATTGCCTAAAGGTGTATTTTCCACAGTTCAAAATAAATCTGCGTGGGATGGTAGAGAGCTACAGATTAGAACTCGGAACTGAACTAGGCTTACTTCTTTGGTATCACTTGTGGTGAAAATACCACACAAGTAGACTTAAGAGGTCTTTTCTTGGTCTGTTCTTGTCAGGAGGAAGATATAATTCACAATCAACCAATATCCTTGCAAGATGCAGGTAGAAACTCAGACAAGGTCTACTTTACCACGACAATGCTGAAATGATGACATCATTCAGAAATGCTGCTTTGATCATCAGTTTAGCATCACAGATAGCTCAGAATGATTCCAAAGGAGTTCCTGTAAGCCCTAAAGGGAGTATATAATTATAATGGTAGGTTATTGGGAGTGTGAGAAACTTTGCAACATTAGGGTTAACACAAGTTCTGAAGGTGATTGAAGCTGCTGGACTAAAATAAAACAGGCAAATACAGGCTACGGTAGTCAGAATATGTGACAGACATGAAGTAAAACGGAGGCAGAAAAAAAAATCAAGACTGTATTTGAAATATCACCATATAAAAATGTATCAGAAATAGTATGGTTCATCAGCATGACAAAATTTGAAGCAAATTCATACTTAACCTCACATTAAAAAGGTCAATCTTTTTTATAAACTGCTTAGAACAGACACTGAAACGAAACTGTATAAAGAACAGGAGTGTGCTTCTGAGAGTGTAAAGACTATTGACTACATCCCCAGTTCTGGCATTTTATGATGTTTCTAAGTCTACAGCTGTTTCAGCAGATGCCAGCAGCTATGGTCTTGGTATGGTGCTACTCCAATTACATGGACATGATTGGAAACCTGTAGCTTATTGTTCCAGATAGCTTTCAGATGCCAAAACCAAGCACAATCCAATAGAGAGAGAATATTGGACAACCATATGGGCACACAAAAGAATGATATAGTATGTTCTTGGTCTTGATAGTGTCTAATGACAGCCCCATGACACCCATGTTATTATTAAGGTACTGTTTAGACTGTAGACATCATTCATGCATTTGAAATAAAGACAGATTCCCCTGCTGCAAAATCTGCTCACATCTGGAAACATACGGAGATCACTCTTGTCAGTAGAGGCGGTCATCAAGGCCAAAGTGTAAGCTGGTATCCTTTTGACGCGTTGGCATCACTGCAGAAACCAGACGGGTGAAACTAATCATATATGGCTTATGCACAATTGCTACATGTATTTGCAGTGATCTAACCCTGCTAGCTCAGGCATTGCTCGGTGATCATCCATGGCTTCAGCAGGCCAAGTGATTGCTGAAGTCTGAGACTAGTTGCCTATAATTAACGACTGTTGAAGTTTCTTATATCTTTTTCCTAAGAACTGTAGTTTGCCTATTAGGAGTGAAGTTATTACAAAAGAAACATTAGGGACCCTGATATTTACCCAGATGCAGGGCAGTATATTATTATAACAGTTCCAAGTAAGTAGCTCCAAAACCACGGGATAAAATCATGAACCTTATGATATCCAGAAAGAAAGAATTCAGAGAATTCTCATACACACAACATTAACTGGGAAACTTCGGGAAAGAATAGCAAAAGCAGCATGTGAAGGAGAAAAATGTCTGGCTGGTTGTTTGGGGTTTCTCCTTTTTCTTTCCTTTCCCCCCGCCCCCGCCCTTTAAGACGCGTGTCTATCTTGCTTCCTAATCATCCCACATGTAAGTAGAACACAAAAAAGTAAAATTTATATATATATATATATATATATATCAGCTAGATACTCCTTGAGATATACAACGCCTGTGAGGCCTAATTCAATAGCTTTTGTGATGTGGAATAACCCCCTACAAGCCACATTTAGCCTGATGAAAATCTTCTGTCTTAAATGGCTCTGCTTAAAGGCCTTCAGATGAAGAGATGCTAACTCTAGGAATCCTCAGACTTTGTTCTTTAATTATTGGAGTGGATCCCAAAGCTTATGCAAACTTAAATTAGGAAACCTTGTCCTGATACAGCTAAATGAGAAAGTATATTAGACTCTCTCAGCTTTTTTCATTGGCTGTTACTGACCTCTGAAATGCTGAGTGAGTGACAGTGATCCCAATAAGGAGATAGTTTTGTTGAATAATGCTGAATTTAATAAACAGAAATCTCCAGCTTTGAAACTGGAAATCTGAAGGAATCAATTTTACAGAAGTCCCAGAAAACAGAGAGGCTGACTTCATCTAGAAATCACTGAAGCCTACGATTCATCAGGATCTGCAATTTGCTGCCATGTAGCAAATTTCACTAGAAGATTGTTTATGGATCAAGAAAAGCAAAGGGAGGACATGGGGAGATGTATATTGTTTCCTCAAAACTATATGAGAAAACTATAAACAAGCGAGACTGGAAAGCTTCCAGGCAAAAATTGTTAAGAAGAGAAATAGGAAAAGCAAAATCAGATATATTGCTTGGGGTTTATTAAATAAAGTTTGAATAATTACTCATTGTGAGAAGAGGGAAATACTTCCGTAAATAACCACGAAGGTATTCACCTTCTCACAGTGATCTAGTCAGCATAAAAAAATTCTCATTATATAAAATAAGCAAAATTTAAAAGGACAAAGTAGAAGCTCATGCTCTATCACCAAATAGACAATACAAATGATTCACCAAGTCTAATTTAAAATCTGAACTTTTTTTTTATTTTCCTTGCAGATTTGCCACCTCAGAGCTGAAGAGCAGAGCCGACTGCAAGTTCTTCCTTCAACTGCTAACCCAGGGGAGATCTCATGGTTATGAGACCAAGAGCCAGCCCCCACTTACGCAGCTCTGTAAAATGCAAATATCAATACCCTTCCCCAGACTCACAGATACCAGAGTGATATCGGCAATGCAGACATTTAATCAGAAATGGACCATTTCTGACATGGGACCTTCCAAAAAGCATATTTTCCAGTTCTTTAAGCTGCTTGCAAAGTGGCAAGGGCTGCTGAAAGCTGGACCTTTCGCAGCACCACATCCCGTAGGTGATAAGAGCAGCTTGGAAGTCACATCTTGGGTCTCTTGGATGATTTAGAGACACAGTTTTTAAGTTGTGTCACTGCTGGCAGTGAAAAAACACAAGTCCAAACAGCTAAATTAATCCTTTATATGTTTTAACGTGTTTATGTCTTGCAGACTAAAGATAGCTTCTACTTTTGAAATTTTTTAAAACCCCTTCTAAATTTGACTTACTCGGTTTCTATTATGTAGGATATAACTATCAAATACATTATGTTTACTTTTTTTGCCCATGGTTAAAAGGCAAGTAATTGTGTAAGAAGGAAAGAAGTTTGAGCTAAAAATACATTATTTGAAAAGAAGACTATTTTTAGTAGTAAGGTTTGGGAGGTTCTAGTTCAGCTCTTTTCCTAGGAAATCAGTTGCCAACCACGTCAGTTATTTCAGTGAGACAGAATCAGGTTGTTTCTGCAGACGGGCAATAAATTATTATGGCACTTCGGATGAGATTTTGACACATGCAGCAGCACCTAATTTCAAGAAAAGTTCCGACAAACTGGCGAAGAATACACCGGAATTGGTTGCTACTCAGTTCAACCAAAGGTGGTTGAATTTAGCTCTTTATTCTTTTAACAATATAACATGTGGGTTTTCTTAGGCATCCTCATTGTTACTTTCCCTTTAAAATGTAATTTTGTGCATTGCACTGTGTAGTGTTAAAAGTGTTATGTTTATTTCCTCGTTCTATAAATAGCATCTCTCACACTCTGCTTTGCTCTTTCTGAATATTTCTGTATTATGGTTTATTTGTTTCCTATGTCCTCTTAACTTCCATCTTTAAAAGTTATTTAAAAGAAAGCTTTTGCCAGCAAAAGGGGAAAAAAATACTTTTGTCTTCTATAAGACATCATTTCTTCATTACTTCTACTTTTCCTATTTGTCTGCAAGGAGAAATAAGAAGTGACTGATGTATCAAAGCATCTTCCCTGTAACGATGTGCATATGAGACAACATTTTAAGTTGCTATTGATCTGCAAATAACTATTCCTGAGCAAACTCGATTTCATCAGTTTCTTTCTAAAAATAAACCAGGCTTTAATAGAGTCCAGCAAACGAAGTAGCATCAGACTCAGTTATCCAGCTGAGTTTTTTCCACAGCAGTCTGAAACTTTGAAATACCGTTTTTGTTTGCTATGATATTTGGTTGGTTGTTTTTTTAAAATAAAATACCTACTTTATGTTAATGCCTGTTTTTCAGCTTAAGCTGTGTACTACACCCTAGTTAAAACTTGATTTTTAAATTGTTACCTTGTGAATTCTAAAATAGTCATGGAAGGACTATACCTGAGCAAGGCAAAGTCTAAATTTGATTTTGACTTGCATATGAACAGTATAAACATATAAGTATAAGTATATAAGTATACATTGTAAATACAATGTAAAGGAAACTAGAATACCAAAATGTCTAAGTGGCTTCTAGAGTATTTATGGATCTCTGTGAGGGAGTTTTCTAGGTTATAGAGACATATGCATTTTGAAAAAATCACTACAATAAAAACTGCCTTCAAGAACAGACCTTTTTTTTTTCCCAGAGGCTTTAAAACTTACCTTTGTTTAACTTAGTTTGAGACAAATATAAACAGTGGTTGGGGGGGGTGTGGAAAATACAGTTTCAGTTACATCATACTGAGGTCATGATATTAATAGAGTTCCCAGCTAGACCAATTTGTTTTTATTTACAGCTGGAGACATGGAGATCTGATATACCAGAAGAGGACTTCACCTCTCTTTATGAAATGTGAATGAGCCAGATTTTCAATACGGGAGCAGGGTCAGTGTATTGGTTAGGTGCAGCCAGCAGGGCAATGCAGTTATATTCCCAATTTAAGCTTGTGTGTAAGTGGAATAAGGTACTGTCAACATGTCAGTGAAAAAGATAAGCGAGTTATGCTGTTAGCCTTCCATATACAAAATGTCACTGTACTTTTTAGGAGACGTAGCACTGAAGGACTGTGTATATACAAAAGGAAACCTGGAACAGATCATGCACCTTGGATTCATTACTCTATGGTAGCTGTGCACCATTACGTACATTACAGATGGTCGCTGTCTCTACTTAAGCAGTTGGTACTTCAAAATAGGGAACGTGCTGGCCTTCAGAGGTTGTCCGAAGAGAGGTCCCCCCTTTGCCTTGGAAGCAAGGGTGCCCCGGCCTGAAGCTCAGTTTTTGAGGGACTTCTAGTGGTGTTCAGCTTTGTGGCTGCTTATTTTATTACTGTCTGATAATAGACTGCTATTGTTTATTGCAGGTGGCTGCCCAGCAGGTGGGAAGTTAAGGAACTGTATGCATGTGTGTTAGGGCAACGGTTTCCCCTTGTTAGGCGAGGTATCCTGTGTGAGAGTGAGTGTGTGTGTGTTGCGTGGCAGTTAATACGGCACTTATTGCTTCCAGGAACCTCAACAGCAAAATGTTTCCTGCTCTTTGACATTGATGGAAACCAAATTTATTATTTTCATTTTGGTGTTTTCATGTGGGTTAGAGAAGAAGCGCTAAGCCGGTATTATTTCAGCGCAATCTATTCTCTTGCTTTCACCATAGAGAAAAAAATTTCAGTGCTAAAAACAAATATTTTCTATTTAAATATACATTTAATATTAAATATTCATTTAATAAATATTCAGTACATGTTTGCATAAATAAAACATAAAAAATGGATTAAGACAAGATTAAGACAAGATAAGCTTTTTGCTTTTGTGAAAAAGAAACTTTTCAAAACATTTTTTCTCCCTCTTTTGGCTTGGTATTGCTTTATTTAGCCAGTAGAATCTCTTCTCTTGAAAAAATTTGTTTTTTAAAAGCAGCCATATTTCACTGAAAATGAGTGACAAAGCTGGCATTCCCGCAAATGACTGCCAATATATAAATTTTGTTTATGTGATCTTTTCCAGAATAACCCAGCTCCCCTTTTTCTGTCACTGTGCATATATTCTTCTGCGAAGTGCTTCAGAATGCTGCAACATTAAAGGGGTCTTAGGAGTCCTGACAGTGCCAAAAGGCAAACAAGAATGCAAAAAATGTCCTTAGCATATAATTTAATTAAGGAGCATCCCAAATTAATATACATGAAGCGGGGCTAAAATCTATCACGTCAGACAAGGAGAAGACGTCTAAACGTACATCAGTGGAGCTTATAAACTCCTGAAAGCAGATAGCCTCTCTTTTTTCCTTTGGAAGGAACTTAATATGTTTTCCTCACTACCAAAAGCAAAGGGTAGACAATAGTGTTAACGGAGAGAGAGAGAAGCAGGTAATATGTCAGCTCTTGCAGCATGTACATCACCTAGTGGACATGCTTTGCATACTGAAGGGTGGGGATCCATCCTGCTACTGCACGTTTTCTGCTCCCGTTACCATGCGCTAGTCCTGGCGCAGCTTTGCCCCGAACGTGAAGCTGCAAAGCGCATCCAGCAACTCACCAGTCACCTGCCGCTGCCCTCTCGCCGAGCCCCCACGGAGGGGGCAGCATTTCTGCAACACAGGACTTTTTATGTCTTTGCTGCTGTTCTGTGCAGGGGTCAAGGAAGGATTTAGCCTGTACTCCAGCTAAACTGGGAAGGACCTTCTGAAGAACATATATGCAGTATTAGCGTGAATCCCGCAGCAGCCTCCATCCCGCTGCCGTCCTCTGGACTGCACGACCTGCAAAAGGTGCGCGAACAGACTGAAATGAAAATGAAGTGTGGCCCATGCTAACGTGTAAAATACACTTGTAAAACAGAGGGAAAATTGGAAAAACATGGTTAAGGGAAAGGTTCCTAAGTTGAAGCTATCAAGGATCCAGCTCAGCGTTCTATCTGACTATTCAGTTTTATATGAACGTTTACTGTGCCACTCCATCCAAATGAGTGCCTGTCAAATGAGTGCTGTAGCGACAACGTGCAGCCCCGACCCCTACGCCAAGGCCCAATCCAGCTCCAACGGAAGCGAACAGCGAGATTCTCGCGTCCTTCACGGAGGGTGAAACCGAGCCTTTCGGAAGTGGAAGACGCTTTAATAGAGAGACATGGCTGAAAAAAAACAAGTGTGGACTTAAAGTCTGCACGGTTTGAGTGGAAAAGTGTTTGAGGAGATTGAGCTCTGGGTGGGAACATGTGACAATGTGTAACACTCCGAGCTGCAAGGCAGTGACAATTAGGAGGGACATACTTGTCTCTATTTTTAAACAGCAATGAGGTGAGTTGATATATAAGTTCTCTTCCAAGAATTTCAGTGCAGATGACTGCCCATAATATAATTATTCACAGTAAAGAGTAAGCCATGTTTCAGCTCTGAACATTTGATTGGTCTCTGTACAGTCAAAATATAGTCAGATTTGGACAGCCTAGCAGGATATTTCTGACTTCCATGTGCAACTATACTTTTACCAGCCTTTCTCTCACACAATGTCACACAGTGATACACAGTGTAAATCCTTCATATGTCAAATCAGACATGGCATCTACAGTCTGCAGAAAAAATCTGCAGGGTGTAAAGTTACCAAGTATTTGTGAGGTCTACTGTGAGGCTGCATTTTTTTTTTCTTCCTGAAATGTGAATGCAGCTTTCAAAGAAGATGTTTATTTTTTCTTTTTCACTAAAACATACCTACTTGCTCCAGGAAATAAATAAGAGAAAAGAAAAAGGTATGGATTAGGGAAGTTTGCAACAAGCCAAGCTTCAGTCATCAGCTTTGCGATATAATGATAACACTTGACGGTTACAATCTTTTATTATTTAGGAATTGTATCAATTTATTCTCCTAGCATGTCTGAGAAAAGTATAGCTGACATGAAGTAGTCAGTATTTGCTGCTCTCTACTACGCTTTGTTATCTGGGTAGGCTTTGTCCTTACTGGGAGCAGTGGGAAATGCGGTGCGATACGAGCCAGGGCTGGGGGTTTAATAGGTGATTTCTGTATTTTTCTCATTATGGAAAGAGAAGACAGAAGTCTGTAAACTTTAATCAATTTGTAGGTGGATATTAAATTGCTAATGGCTCAGACTAGAGTCTCCAGAGTTTCTAAATCTAAACTGATGTTCCTTCCTTATTTTGGAAGATAATACCTAGAAAGTCGATTGATCTCTTAGAGTGAAGGTACACGCCAAAAACGAAGCACGGCGGGTTTTTTTTAAAGCTGTAAACTGAGAATTGGGACTCGGTATTCAGTCCCTGACACTTCAGCAAAACGTGCTCTGGGACCACTGGCAAAGCTCTTATTTATTTTTCAGCTTACACATACAATAATTAGGATGAAAGTATCACGCCACAAAGATTTTCAGGCTCAACTAAAGTTTCTAGATGTGCCGTAGACAAAGGAAGCCTTGTAAAATCTGCTATTTTAAGATTATTTTAAAATTTCTGAAAGTAATTTTTTAAAGGTTCTCCCATAATTTTGGCATTGAAATAGACCTCTGTAAAACAAATAGCTTCTAAATTAGAAATCAATGCCAGTCTTGGGGCTTCTCACTGTTTTTGCAAATTGAAATCACAGTAGACCAAAACATGTCCTGATTTATGCTCTGTTGAGCCGAATTTACTTCAAGGTAAATTTGACCCCATATTACTACATGCCAACTAGTTCATTAAAGCTCCACGTCCCTGAATATCTGCAGAAAAGGTAGATTTATCCAGATCATAAAACGTATTTTAAACATATTTTCAAAATCAACCAGATTTTCAAAGTCAGCCACAGAGGCTGATGCATATTGCTATAAATATGCTTATAAATATAGATATATAAATTCTTCCCCTCCCCCCGTTCTGGACATGTGTATGTGCTTACGATAAACACACGGAAAGCTATTTTGCATTCAGTAGGTCTATTTATGTGCTTAAAATTAGGCATTTTTAAATTTGCAAGATCAGGCCTATAGTGTATGTGTGTGTGTGCGCGCTCGTGCGCATGTGCACATGTATGTACGGGAATAAAGAATGCAGCTTGATTAGAAGTTCTATTCTATGCTCACTCTTTTACTTAACGTCTGACATTTGAAAAAATGTACCTAAATGTCCAGGCAGTTCTGACATTATCTGCAATCTGAAAAAACCCACGCTTTTCTACTCAATGTATGAAGTTGATGCGTGGTTTGGTTTTTTGGTTGTGTTTTTTGGTTTTGTTTTGGTTTTTTTTTTTTTGTGGAGACGCCTTCTTTATATAGTGTCAACATGATAGCAGAAGTACCGGTTTGCTGTAGGTTGTATGACTGACAATAACATTCTCTGCAAAACGTAGAAGGGAAGAGCTGATGAACCGGAAAATATAAGGATGTCTACCAAAATGATTATGTAACGAAACACGAAGTCAAACGGTGGCATGCTTCTATTAATTGTAGATGATAGTAATTAATTTTCAGTGCAGTTGCAATCGTGTCGCTGCTTTCAGAAGAATCCAGAATCCCCTTCCAGGAAAGTGTGAAATTGCATCTGGGTTCTGCAAGCCATGAAAGAGTATAAATTTCTTTAAAAAACAGAGAGGGAGGCCTTCCTCGATACTGTACTTTAGAAAGAGGGAAAAACAAAGGGAAAAAGAAAATGATAATTGTTTTCTCTAAGGCTATTATCTAATGCAAAAGCAAACAGTCTGACTGGAAATCAGCTAACAGAAGGGGATTAGAGAGTAGATCTGAGAGTGGCTTGATTTCTAGCACTGCTGTCTCTTCACACAGTGATGAGACACAGGCAGAGCAGCCAGGAGCTCTCCAGATGGCTAGAGAAAGTGTTTGTCTTGGGTTACTGCAGGGCAGTCTGGACTCTTAAAGCCGGGGAGGCATCATTAGGGAGCAAGTTAGATGTCCACCCAGTAAAAGCCAGCGAAAGAAAGAAAGAGTAGGCAGGCTGCCCGAGAGGGACCGCGCTCGCCTATTGTTAACATATACTTGACCCCCACTAACCTCCTCACGACACAGATGTCTCCTACCTCTATCACCTCCCACTGCTTTAAGCCCTCCCCCCCTGCACCTGGGTAGCGGGGCCGGGCCGGCTGCCGGCAGTATGCTGCCTGCCTCGCGAGGTGCCTGCTAGCGGGGGAGCCGGGCGGAGCGGCGCGGAGCGCGGCGCAGCCGCGGGCGGGCGGGCGGGCGGGAGGCTCGGCACCGGCACCGGCACCGGCGCGGCTTCGCCGGGGGGCTAGAGCTATGCCTCGGCTGCCCGGGGACACGCAGAGACCCCGCCACTGACAGCGGCCGCTCCCTGCGCTCCGCATCACGTTTGTCTGCAGCGGCAGCAGCAAGAAGGACCTGGGCATTAACTATCTCGACTTGGAGACTTTGCTTTATTTTTGGTTCTTGTCCTTTCCCGTGGAACCAGTAGTCTCTCTCGAGCTGATCCTCCTTTAAAAAAAAAAAAAAAAAAAAAAAAGCCCGAGAGGTGGGGGGGGGGAAGACCACCACCCCCCCCCCCCCCCCCCCCCCCCCCCCCCCCCCCCCCCCCCCCCCCCCCCCCCCCCCCCCCCCCCCCCAGCAGCTGGAGGTTCGCCTCGGCTCGTTGTGACTTTTGTGGACGTGGATCATCTGGACGGGGAAGGGAAGCCGCGCTGCGCTGCTCTCCCCTTTCCCACCCCCTCGCCCCTCCAGCAGCCTGGGCTGCCGGCTCTCCCCCGAGCAGGACGGGAACTTTTATTTGCAGCTCGCAGCCCGTGGCGAATGGTGGGAATCTCCGGCCCTTTGCAGTGTGAGTACGGGGCGCGGGCAGGGCAGGGCGCGCTGGGGCGGGGGGAGCCCGAGCCCCTTTTTTCTCCCCCTTTCCCCTTTCCCGTGGGTCTCTCCTGGCTCTGAGGGGCTCCCGTGGCTGTAACTAACCCAGGCGGACCGGGGCTGCCGCTGTGCCCGGGCAAGGTTAGCACTGCATGCAGCGCTTGCTCCCGCTGTCCCCGGCTCGCAAACGCGCACCCCCAATATTTCTCGAGAGCCCAGAAACCAAACAACCCAGTTTTGCAGAAAATAACCCTCCCAAGCACATGTTCTTTTCATAGGGTTGGGTTTCTGTCTCGATTTAGGACTTGCCTTTTTTTCTTTTTCTTCTTTTTTTTCCCCCTGCCTCCCCTCTCCCCGGATCACAGCTAGACAGCCTGAGTCGGAGTGTCTGAAATATGTCTGGTGGGATTTTTGTTTGTTTCATTACGATCATCGGATTATGTAGCACTGGCAACATCACTTCAGGCTGTTCAGCAAGAAATATTTCGGGCGGTGCACGTCGTCTTTAGCGGCACCGCGGTCTTGCAAGTATCTCTTTTCCTAAGACGATAGGGCAACGTTAGGGCTTGCATTTCCAAAACTGCAATACAACGTACTTGTGTCATCTCGCCTAGCTGAGCTGAATGGTGCGATTCCATAAATTCGTACCGGACTAGCGAGAAGGGAGACTGGAAGGGTGAAAACCGCACCCCCGGCCATTTAGAGGAGCTTTTGACTTTCAGCGAGTTCGAGTCCTTTTGTTAGTGCCAAAGTTGCAAGACTGGGCTAAAATTGAGTTTAGGGTGGGGAAGGACTTGCTGCCCTAGAAGGAGCACCCGCGACTCCATTACGCGTTAATTTATCGAGAAATGTCTGTGTTGTTACTCTACTCTGCGGTCCTAAATGTTAGAAAGAAACTGAAAGTAATCGTTCGCAGCTCTCAAATCGCTCTTGCTCCCACCGGGAGCGAAAATGTGACTTCCTCCAGTTCATTGAGAAGTTTAAAGGCGGGAGGGCGAAGGTAAGAGGCGCCGAGGCAGCCTCTTCACCCCCACCCCGCCTGCCCCCCGAGCTGCAGCCCGGCGCCCGGCGCGGCGGGACCGCCCTGCCCGGAGCCGCAGCCGGGAGCTCCCCGCCGCCGCGGTGGGGAACGGCCGCCCCGAGGCCGCTCGGGTTCCTCTGGTGGCGGAGAGCCCTCGATCCCCGGATGCGCAGCAGGCTCTGCCTGCCGGTCACCCCTTCCTTGCCCGAAATCACGGCAGGGGAAGGACCTGTCCCTCGCAGTAGTGCCGCCCCGGAGCCGGCGGCTGCTGCCTGCGGGACCGCTGCCATGCGGACTGCCAGCCGCCGAGCCCGCCGGAGCGAACCCCCCCCCGAAGAGCTGCTCACGTTGCCCATCGCCCGCCGGAGCAGGGCTGGGAGCGGCCGCCGTTGCTCCGGCGGTCAGCCTCCGAGGTGCGCTGGCCGGGCGCGTTGCGCACAGCTGCACGCTTGCCTTTGCAGGCAAGGCAGGGCGCCGGTGACAGGCATGGCGTAGCGGGGGCTGGGCAAAGATAGGTAGGCGCCCCTTAAAAGCAGCCTGCGGGAGCTGCCGGGCTGTCCGTGGGAACACAGCGAGTGCCAAATGTTTGGCTGTAGGCATAGGTAGCCCTGACTCGGCTAGGAGGATGTCTTCTGAGTCTCGGTATGTACAGCCAAGCGTTTGCTCCAGCAAACATTCGTGTGCTTAATGTAACGCTGACCCCTTTAACTTTTAACATCGCTTCCCCTAATTAATCTGTTCAGGCCCCAGACTTAAATGGCTGTCCGCAGCTGCTGCAAATTGATTTATCCCCTGATGGTGGTCCGAGTTGCTGACCGAAGCAGGATTTTTTTTTTTTTTTCCCTCCCCCTCCCCGTTTTTGGTCTACTAATCTGTTTTGACTTATTTCCTACTTATAGTAATGCTTGCATGCTTTTTGAAGGACTTAGAAAATATTTTCTTTTGACGTGTAGCTAGAGACATAATTATTGTATTTGTAAACACAATATGTTAGGGCTAAGGGTGAATATAATTTATTTAATTATACCCTTGTAGCCTTAGATTTCCTTCTCCATTTCTGCATCCTGACAGATGCAATGGAAAGTTTAAATAAGCAACTTTGTTAACTGTAGTTTGAGGCAAGACGTGAAAGACATTTTTAGATTTGAATTCTATTGTCCAGGTTTTCTGTTCTGCTTTTCTTTTAACGGTTTAGTGAATCTGGATAGCCGAGAGGATAGAAACTGGTTTCTAACGGTTGTTAAAGCTGATGCTTGACCTTTCCACGGGAAGTCTGAAAACCCCATTCAGTTTATTCTGGGCTGATTTCCTTAGGAAATCCAATATGATCAGGGAATTTCCTTCAGCTCGGCTGAATGTTAAAAAAGTTAGTCTATCTTGTTTATACGTTCTGGTTTTAGCACTAGGTGTTTCTGTGGCTCCCCGTCAATAGAAGAAGTACTAGGAAAAAGGCTTGAATATGGCTTATTTGTAATTGTACAGTCTATGAAAATATGAAGTTGGCAAAGGCTTTGTTAGGTGTGAGATGCACCGCAGACTCGCCATAAAAGTTTTTAATTAGGCAGTTACACTTTATTTGATAATTGGTAACTTTTCTAAGGTCGGTTTTCTCATATCTGAACCTTCAATATGATTGCTGCTACGCTCAATTCATGAGTCATTTTTCTTTGCTGTCACGGGAAGCGCAACCACGCACCAGCGCAAGAAAACCCCAAACCCCACCAGAAACCCAACCCACCCTGAAATCCGTTCATGTCTCTGGCAAGCTGAAGCTGGGCGAGGCATACTGGAGATGATGGCAGGACTTCTTCCTTCGGCCCTGCGTTCGCAGGAGGGTGAGCGGCTGGGTTCCCGAGCTGTGAGCATGCTGTAGGAGACAAGAACCATTCTGTTTGTAATGGAATGCAGACAGCAGTGTTAGGTCACTGCTTCCTGGCAACTGCTGCACAAGTTGTTTTTCTTCAAAGGCTTTGAGCTTTTAAATAGTTTCCAAAATCTTTTTAAGTAAAACATTGCCTTCTACCATTTTTGACCACCTTCACGTTAACTCGTTTCGTGCCTAAATAATGGACCAGTAAAACATCACACAGTGTCTCTCATCTGTATATGCTTAACACTATGTATGCCTGCGCGCACATGGAGTTTTATACTGGAAGTATTGTTTGTAGAATAAAGGGGAGAAAAATAGCTCCACCTGGAGTGCTGGTCAGTGGCTAGTCAGCTCAGGACATTCTTCCGTGTCAAATCCTGTTTCTCACTTCTCTGAAACGAACTTCAGACGACAGGCGTTGAATGCGAAGCTCACTTCACTGAGGTACTGTGCAGACTGCAAACTCCTCGTTGCCAGACACTTTGGGTGGAATAGGCATCTGCAGTACTTGTTTTGGGGGTGATGGGAGAAAGGCCTTGCAATTGTCATTTTCATCTTTCAAATCCACTTGCCACAGTCCATTACTGTTAAATCTTTAGCTAATTGAATAAGGATATTAGTATGTTGCTATTGCAGGAGCTTTGGATTTTTTAGATGGGGGGTGGGGTGGGGAGAAGATCTTGTTCTTTGTTTTCTTTGTAGAAACTTCAAGTTGTCATGCAGAGATCAAGAAGCCTTATCAGCTGAAATAAAATGTGAGTTTGGTGTTGTGAAGGGGTTATTTCTCATGGCTCGGCTAAAGAAATGTAAAAAGAAAATTATTTTTAATCTGAATACATTAAAAAACTTTGATCCATGTAGTTAGTAGCAGCGTGCTCTTTCCCATACAGCCTTCAGTAGTAACCTGTGATATTTATAAAAAGTTTCAACTGACATTGAATTTAGCATAAGTAGTGAGAGTGTAAATTCTTAAAACACTGGCTTCCAGATTACATTTTCTTCACCTTCCTTCATGTGAAAGATCTAAAAGAGTTAGTTTAAAAACTGAACTTTTAGAGGGTCTTGGTTTTCCGCATAGATGTTCCTTTTTAAAGAACTGCTTTAATATCACAGTTATCCTGTTCTTATTTACTATAAACTTGATTAGTTTAATATATGGTAGCATAGATGCATCAGGAAGTGGTATACTGCGTCGGTTTGTGGATAAAGAAAAATGATCAGCAGATGTAAAATCAAAGTCAAAATATCCTGCCTTTTAAAAGTCCCCGTCCCCGTCCCCCCCCCCCAAAAAAATTTTCATCTGAAAGAAATTGACTTCCATCTTTGAGGGTTTTTTTTCTGACATTGATATCAAAGTTTCCAAATAACATTTAGAGAACAGTGGACATTTTATTAAAGTAAACATTAGTTCAGTATAATGGAGGTAATTGTAAGTGATAAGAGCAGAGCAGGTTATCTGTGCGTTGTTTAAACAGAAGGAGCTATTTTGCACCATTTCCAGTAGCCATCTGCAGAGGAGAAGGGTTTGCACCTGTCTGTCCACACTAATTATAGATTAGGTCCAAAGAAATGAAATTCGAGTAGGCTTTCTCCTAATGAAATCCATAGTGATTTTATTGTAAATGTGTTTTGTGTACAGACGGTGATGGTTGGGCTGTGAGTAAAATAAATTGCTGTATGGCTGTCATGTACTTGTAGCTGTAAAGCAGGATACTGCTGCATTAACAAAGGTGCTGAATAAAAATGCAGTGCTCCGTTTAAGTCCTAGGCTTCGTGGTGGCTTTGGCTAGCTTTAGTCAAAAAGGTTCGCTGTAAGCACAGTCTTTTAAGGGTATGTTTCAGGGTAGACTTCTCAGTTACCATCACTTTCATGTCAATGTACTGGCATATAGGTGGTCCTTTGGCTGAAATACGAGGTAGAAATGGTTTCATGTTAAACATGTACACACACACAGGCGGAGTGTGTCAGAAATACTTTCCTCTGGTTTAACACTGTATTACTAAAATAAAGTGGAAAGAGTGAGAAATGCATTCTGCAGTAAAAGGTCACATGAATTTCTACCACATCTGTTTATAGTAATTACGAACACAATTAACATAAGAATTACAAGTGAAGTAATGACAAGCTGAGCTATGAGATATTATGCCATAACGGTCATATGTTGGAATTCTCACATTATAGCACACTAGAATTCACATATTCAATACAAGAAGAAAAATGTTAGATTTTTATCTATTTTAATGCTTCAAAACTTATCTGCCTGGGGCAGATGGACTTTACGCTTTATAGGAAGGTAACCCATTATTAAGAGAGAGTCAGTTGAAATTAAGATTTCTAGCCTGCAGCTTGGACTTTGAGACAGCTGTGCTTATGGAACGCACTTCTGTTACACATTTGTACTCTGATTGTATTTATTTTATTAGCATGCATTGCTTTATTTTTAAATGTGAGTGTTTTAGCAGCAAACTGTTTACATTAGAAAGGATCCTGGATTAGTTTTTCTTTAGAGAACTGTGATTCCAGTAGTAAAACTGCCTGTCGGAATGGCCAACATAGATATGACACACATGTTGGCCCGGCAAGATGAGAATCTGATGGATCCTAAATTAGTTCATGGCATGATATATATGTATTTCAAGGAAAAAATCCATTTTAAAAAAATCCCTAAAAAGAGCAATCTCTCATTTGTACATAATATTTTGAAAGAACATACGCAGAGAGAAAGTTCTGTGGTATCTTGCAGGTTGAATTAATTAAAGTCACTTTTCTTTAGAAATGCATAGAACATACCATTAAGTTTAGGGGCTAAGGTTTCAAATGATTTGACTAACTTTTGTAATATGACCTGTCTGATTACCTCTAAATATGGTTGTCACACAACTGACAACTGGAGGAAGTTGATGGAGAAGTGGCCCTTCTTCAGGGTAAAAATACTGGCTGAGGAATGCATAGTAAATTTGAGATGTGAGAATCAGTTTGCCTTTAATGAAAAATCAGTGTCCTCTTCTTGTGATAGGAAAATTCACTAAATTGCTGTTTTTCTAAGGCTAAACATCTAGAGTAGTTTATGGAAAAAAAAAATTTACCTTGTGCTATGTCTCAGTGAGACCAAGAGGTTTTCACATTATTGGATTAGTGGAGGATTTGTGACAGACCCCTTTTTATCTGACATTCATTGCGGTGACATGATTTTCACACACACGCCCCTCCCCCATCTAGGTTCTGGTTTTCACTTTGTATTATGTGTCAAATTCCCTTTATTTCTTTTCTTGTGGAAAAAACCTGCTATCTTGGACGAGTGCTTTTTGGAAGGAGTTCTGCACTGAACAATGCCTGTCTCACTCCAGCGTGCCGTCATTGTCCTCATCCCAGCCTTCACGGTGCTCCTCCGCAGACATGTAATGGAAACACGTTTTCTTAACAAATAAGTGTTGATTCCTAGGGAGAAACATTTTTCAAAACTTTAAAACCTGTGCGCGCAGAGTTTGCTTGGCAACCTGGTGCTGGTGCAGCCATTCACCTGGCTGGCTGTGCCTGTAGTTGGCAGGCCGGGCTGCTTTCCTGCCTCCCCCCCCTCATGATAACCCAGTCCTCTTTGAGGAATCCCATCAAAATAAACCCTCTGTTTTCTCAAAACCTGAACCGCTAAGTGTGGGGACCTACTCTGGCTTATTGTTCATCCTCTGGTGAATGGTGCCACTGCTCCTAGCAGCAGTGTTGTGTTCAGGCTCTTCTGCTACTGGCAAGGCTGGCTGGGTCGGGACTTGGCCAAACCGGGAGCAGGTACCTCCCGTGATCAGCTGGGCCAGGAAATTTCCGGGCCAGGAGCTGTCGTATGGACGTAGGTGTGGTCTGTGGAAATGGGGGTGACCTGAGGTGGGGGAGCCCTGGGGAGCCAGCGTTGTGCTCCCCTGGGTCTCTGGCAGGGTCCTTGCGCCGGAGGGGTTTCGGGGCAACTTCCCGGGGCAGAGCCGGGCCGCCCGCCTGCCTGAGGCATCCAGCGAACCGCCGCCTTCTCACCCGGTGGGCGGCGCGGAGGTGGCGCCTCTCCTCACGCCGGGTGCGGCCTCCCCGGGGACCCCGGGCCGCGCCGTGCCTCCCCAGCCCCGCTCCCTCCAACCCACCGTGCATCCTCCGGCCTCCATCTGGGCCGCGCTGATACCGTAATCGCCCCGATGCACGCCGCCGTCCCGCTCCCCCCGCACCGGCAAGGCCACGGAGGCGCGATGTGCCGTCCTTGCGCCGCAGATAAGCTGCGAGGCGTGTAAGGCTCACAAAGCCCGGGCCGCGCCGGCGCCTCCCTGCCTCCCTCCCCTCCCTCCCTCCGCCGGAAGGTAATCTCCACCCGCGGTTCGGGGAGTAGGCGGGCGGGAGGGGGGGACACCCCTCGCCGTCCCCCGCCGCCCGGCTACCTCGGCGCTGCACAAGTCGATAGGAGCGGGGAGAAGTGAAGATGTAGCCTCTTATCTCCCCCCCCCCCCCCGGGGGGGGGGGGGGGGGCGGG
>JAVKLA010000027.1:27058746-27074321 GCA_034782735.1 Sagittarius serpentarius | reverse complement strand
CCCCCCCCCCCCCCCCGCCCCCGCCGTAGCGGGCGCGGGATTTACAGGCAGAGATTAGCCGGCAGGGAGAAGGGATCTTGCCTTTTGTTGTGCGTGGGGCGGCCGCGGCCTGGGCGCTGCCTCCCCCCGCCCCCGGGCCGCGCTGAGGGGAGCCCGACGTGGGGAGGAAGGAGGTAGCCGGAGAACAATAGGTTACTGCGGGACCCCACTCTGAATACAGTCGAGGGAGGAGGAGGAGAGAGGCTTGTCTGGCTGTTTTCACGGGACGGGGGGGAAAGGACCGGCGCGGCGGGAGAGCCCGCGGGAGCCGGGTGGCGGCTGGGGCCGAGGCGAACGGCGGCGCCCGGCTGGCGTGAGCTCGCCCTGCCGGGGCGGGCGGCCCTGCCGCGAGGCCGGCTCTGCTCTGAGGGGCGCTGCCGGCAGCGGGCCGTCACGCCCGGGCGGGCGCCCGCCCTGTCAGTGTCCGGGTGGTTTCAGTGGAGGCTCCTGGCTTCCAGAATCCCCGCAGAGGATGACAGGGGGCTTTCGGACGAGTGACATCTTTTCTTTTTTGTTTTGTTGTTGTTTTTTACTTTTGGTGGTGATTTTGTCAGTTCTCGCCTGGTTAAGATGACTTTCACGCTAAGTGTGTGCGCACACACGCTGCTTTAGCAAACGGCTTTATCAGCGATCGTACCTTCAAGCAACGTTAATCAATTACCTTTAAAATATTTTTAAAAGTTTGAAATATTTATATTGCTGTTTCACTTTGTCAGGTGTTTGTGCAGATAGATATATAGATATGATCCGGTAACTAAAAGCCTAATTAAAATTTGTTTGAAGCCAGGGGGGCATGTATTCTTGTTGACAGCAGCGGATCGATAGGGTAAGACAATAGAGCCCCATTATTTTACTTCCATTGACTGAACATATTGACATTTCAGGTTTGCGATTGCCTCAGTGAGCATGATGAAACACTGAAATTCACGAACCAACTGTCTGGAGTGGCACATATATTACTGTATGTCATCTCTGCCTTCAGGTTACCTTATCACTGAAGCAGAATGGTAATGGATGGCAGCAGAGTACTTCAGAGGGGTTAGGGCTCTATCAGTTAAGAAGCTGACACATAGCAGGTTTCAGGAGTATCTTTAATTACACCTAGAATTATATACAAGGGAAGATGGTCCTTGTTACCTGCTGCTGCACTTCAGAGTTTACAGGCTCAGAAGCAGAGAGGATAACAAGGTACTTATGTTTCGTATTTTCTATACATGACTTGATACCTTAAACTTTTGCAGGAGACCAAGGACTTCTGATTGTGCTGTTTGCACGCTCGCCATGTTTGCTAGTGGCAGCATCTCAACCCAGTCTTGATCCTCAAGTTCCAGAGCACCTGCTAGACCTTTCTCCCAGTCTTGAGATTGCAAAGGAACCAAAGAACAACTTTGAAATAAATAAATGCACTTTGAGTTTCTCGCCCCTCAACATGCTCTGTCGACAATGCTCAGGGAATTCAGTGCAGTGAGACTATAGCGGAATGATAAATACACACATTTTTTCCTCAGTATGAGCACTATAAAAATAAATGTGCACTATGTGCATGTGTATGCATAATTGTATATATTAGTTTATATGATTGCATATAAATGCATATATAAAGAAGACCATTGGCTCCAGAACATACAGTGTGTCTTACTGTTTCAAAGGCTTTCAAATCTTCTTTAAAATCTAGCTGACTGTAGAATGAAACCCATCAGGGTTAGGCAGAGAGAGAGACTGAAATTAATTTCAAGCAGACAAAGAGCTAATATGAAAGAGCCACTAGTGATTTAACTCATTTTTAAAAGTAAGTGTAATGAAAATATAAAATGTATTCTGAGTGTGCCATCTACTCAGCAATTGTTGCCATCAAGTGGACTGCTGATGCCCTTTAAGATGGTAAAAAGAAAAATAGTCCTTTATACCATTTTCATGAAAATGTTAGGTTTCTGTTTGATCAGCAGGTGCTGTTGAGATGAAAGCCATGTGTAAATTTTCAGAAGGCCAAAAGTGTCAATTCAGAAAAGGAAAGTGATAAGAGAAAATGCAATCAGTTTTCCTGTTTTCAATTTGTGCAGGATTTGAAGAGCTGTTTTGTTAAACTGCTACATCTGCTCCAATATGAATATTGAACTACTTCCACTAAAAATAACACCCTATAATTTGGAAGCCATTGCAATCTTTTGTTAATGCAAGTGGGTTATTTAAAAAAAAATCTATTCTGAAAAATCTCCTGCCTAATGCGCATTTTTGTTTATCGGCACTTTTATCTTCAGTAGATAAAATGGCATTATGCAATTAGAACCATATCTATTTGGACTGTAAAAATGGCACTGGATGGCTGAATGTCACTATATTGGTAAAAGGACTTAACTCGTACATTTAAAATAATTTTATTAATAAAGTATGATTGTATCTTAAAATGACGAGTGACTGCTTCCCCATTGCAACAATACAGCTTTACCTGCTACTGAGGACCTTGTGCAAAGTAAAGGATGTTCAGAGTATAATAGAACATTCTTTGGCTTGTTTCATTCCTGCTATGCCTGCAAATCTTAAGTTTAGGCTCATCAAGGACATTTTAGTTAATGGGGCTTTTGGAGTAAATTTTTCTGTGATAAATGATTAAATCAGGCTTGACTGCATGTATACAAAATATTTGCTGCTGTGGAGCTGCTAATCCAAGTGAGTTTTATGAACCTGGAAAGCACAGCATTGGTAGAGCATCAATTTTCTGTCAGAGGCATCTCCAGAGAAAATAACATTATTGCTTTTTAATTAAAAAAAAAATAATGAAAAGGGTATGTGTTTGTTAATTTTATAAATAAGGATTTAAATGAAGAAGTGATAATTCACTGTTACAACTGTAGAGCCGTGTGTACATAACATGAGTAAACTTGTGCAGAATAAAATGAGAGCTTTTACTTCATTTCAACATAGAGAATTACCTGGTTTTAATATTAGAATGAGTTTTAGCTCTTGGATTCTAATCTAGTAGTCAGGAACTCCTTTTTTTAGTGGGTGTCTGCATGGGAAAGGACCTTGCTGATGCTTCTGTTTGGTTTTGCGGTTGGATTTGTAAGCTTTTGACCTTGGAGGATTTTCCTCAAAGTGATCTACAGA
Source organism: Sagittarius serpentarius (assembly GCA_034782735.1). Taxonomy (NCBI): domain Eukaryota; kingdom Metazoa; phylum Chordata; class Aves; order Accipitriformes; family Sagittariidae; genus Sagittarius; species Sagittarius serpentarius. Next base: position 27,071,177 of record JAVKLA010000027.1, on the reverse strand, counting down.
TCAGAAATAATTAAAATTCAATAAACTGAAATTTAAATATAGAATGGATTTTGTGTGAGATCTGTGCTTGTGGTAGGTTGTCTAGAAGTCTGTGGCATGTCTACTTTATAGTTTGTATTCCCAAACATAACTGTGTGCACACATGTGCATAAATTTATGTTGAATGACAGAGGGATGATTATTTATACAGATTTTATCCAAAACTCTGTGCACTCCTGAAACATAACAAAAAGCCTCCCTCCCCAGAAGAGTGTTTACATCCCATGACAGTCACTAGATTCAAATCTTCTAAACATGAAAGTTGTTTCCTTTCCTCCAAACCTTCTTTTCCCCAACAAAGCTAACCCTGTTAAACCTCACCTTCTGTGGGACGTATACATAGTTATAGGCATATGTACAAGCAGTAAATATTACAAAAAACATGGCCGATCGGGGCAAAGTGTCTGTAGCCTGAAATAGCTTGTGATATCTGCCAACAGCAGAAGCCGCGCTGAGGAGGCCCTACCTTGGCTGACCCAGGGGTGCAAGAGCCTTGAGGAGCCTCGTGTTCGTGCTCGGCGCCTACGTGGAGCTTTCTGCTCACGAATATTACAGAGCAAATGCCCTGTCGTGGCGTGTTAGTGGAGATACTGTCTACCTGAAGAGTTTTTAAACCAAGGGCCTTTTTGCTTTGGTCATGAGATTTTTGGTACTTGTCACGGGGGTTGGGGTGTAGTCCAACACCAAGAGAAAGATTACAGCTGGATATAGGGTGTCCAGATTTTCTTATCTAAGTTTTCTGAACACATTCGTGGGAGTGCTCTGTTTTTCTTATTCTTTGCCAGAAATGCTACATGCAGTTTTGCTGTTCCTGTTGAATAGTTGCCATATTTAACTCCAGTGGTTATGAATGGAAATGGGAATATGGAAAGAAATCCTTTCATGCTCCCTCTCATTTTCTGTGTCCCATTTTGGGATGCCTGGAAAGGAAGGGCATCCTAGATATTCAAAATATTTCTGAATACACACAAAGAATTTAAAAGAAGTTCAGGAACTCGGTTTTCTTTATTTGTAGTTTTTGGGCATGTGTGATATGGTGACTTACTTATTTATGTGATACCTTTTTTTACTCAGTATTACTGAATTTAGTCATCGTAAAAGCACAGTTGTGTTGTACAGAACTGTATAGCAACAGTATTCCTGAATGATCCCATGTTGCAGCATGCTGATATGGGATCTTCATGGGATAGGTCATGATTTCTTCAGTCATTTCAAGAAGGCGTTTGATTCATTGCCACTTTTGTGTCCATCAAGACGGGTAGATTGTGGTGCTTATAATTAAGTATCGAAAGTTCACGGAGGATGATAGCTTCTGTCGGAAATGAGGTTGCAGTGTGGAAAGACAGAAGACTCCACCTAGTGGAGTGGAATTAATCTGCACACAGTGGCAGGCTATGGCATATAGTAAAATAGATATTATTTATGAAAAGCCAGGTTGATGCGGTGAGTAAAAACCAGGAGTCTTGACAAGCATCTGGGGAGATGGTTGCACGACCATTACAAATTGTACAAGACTGTAGTTGCTTTTGTAGCTTTAGGAGGCTTATGATGCATGTCTGCCTTGTTGGGTGTTAATACACAATTTGCGCAAGTAGCAGTCATAACCACTAGCCATTTTCTTTTGTGGTTCCTTTCATTTGGAGACCTACTGTCTACATTTTTTGATTTCTGATGATGACCACACAGGTGCCCCTTTTGGTTGTGGCCCAGGTGTCACTTTAAGTAGCTTGGGGGAAAAAAAAACCCAATCCAACCTCCAAACCCTCTCCACTTTTTTCCGTAATTACTTATTTTCCAGAATGCATTTTCTGGTTTTCATTTCATTTACTTCTGTAACGGCAGTATCGGGATACTGGTTCTTCATGCTGTCACGACAGGTTGGGTGGCATGTTGAGTAAATCTGTGTGTGCTTTCTGGTAATCCCAAGGTTTAACGTTCTCTGTTATGAAGCATCACGTTATATAGGGTTTTGTACCTGTGCTTTGCTTTCCCATTGGTTTGGTCACATTGTGTTACTAGGACATAATACAATGAATTTTAAGGCTGGGATGCGAGTGAACACTTAACCTGAGCAGCAGAGATACTGTCCTGAAATCCTCTTGGAAAATTCATCCCAACATTGAATCACACATGCGTTAGACAAGTTTAAGAACAGAACTGCCCCAGAGCAGCTCAGGCTTTGACAGCAAGAGAGGATGAGGCTATTGTCAGAAAACGAGATGATTAGGATGGAACAAAGGAGACAGAATGATACTGCTGCAAAGAATATTTGGGAAGAGTGCTCCAAAGGAGTGCTTTCAGTGTCATCCAGGGGGGGTTTGTTGCCAGAGCCATTAAAGCATAGTGGTGCCAGAGAAAGCTGCCAACAAATTTAGGGATAATGGCACCTGTGGGTGTGCTATCAATGGTTGGTAGTGCCAGGATGATTTTTTATTTTATTTTAATGGTGGCATGGCTAAAAGTATTTAAGTGTAATATTATAGAAAGGGGTTTAGTGAATGAAGTCACCGAGTTCTAGGAACCATTAAGCAAAAGCTGTTTCATGACTGTGCTATTTATTATTTTTAAAGCTTCTTGGCAAACCACTTAATGCTGGAAAAGCATGCTGCAACCTGTATTAAAGCATGCTACAGATGAGCAAGGAAACCATCGTACTGAACTGAATAGCCTAGCTTAGTTTCCGAATGTTACGTGCATTTCATGTGTGCCATGATAAATTAATGCAACTCCATGGGTCAGCAGAGCTCGTAAACGTTGAATTAAAGTACTGGGGCTCAGATCTTCCATGCTATTCACATGCTCAGTTCTCACTGAAGATGGTGTTTCTTTTGTCTAAACACCAGTCTGAGAATCTGGACCTTCAGGCTTTCTGTCCTTCCATCTCACATCTGTGATCTTAACAATACTTTGTTGGATCGATTCTGGGACTTAGGTCTGGATATGGCCCTAATAAAGTAGGCTAGCTTAGGTCTTAATGTAAAGTAAGTCGTTCTCTTTGAATTGTAAACAATAGACTTAAATAAAGGAGAGAAAAAGTCTATTCCTTCTGTAATAATACTCTCAGAGGTTCCTGTTGAGTCCATGGGGCCAGGATTCTCAATTTCTGTATCCCAGGGGCTGTGTTAAACTGTTTAAGCCAGTTGCCTGCTCCAGAAATTTCCAGAGAAGTGTACAGCTACAGTAAATAATAGCTACAGTAGTTTTAAAGAGTGAAGCAATGTATAATGTCCCTTCCACATTCTGAGATTTATTGGTCTCATCTTCTTCACATGGGGAGATTTTGATGTTAATTTTTTTTTTTTTTTAAGTCCAGGCCTAAATTTCGCCTTCTCTTACAGAGGTAGTATTGGCCGCTATTGTTTTTATTATCCCATAGTTTCTCTGGGAAGAGAAGGATGGGCAGGACCTCAGTGACATTGCCAGAGCAAGTCATCAGTGGCTGTGTCTGCTCCTCAGGAGGTCACAGGAAGCAGGTGGCTGTGTTAATTGTACTCGCTCCCAACTCTTGTCCTTCCTGGAGGCAATTTAGAAGTGGTCAGGAAGTGTCAGGCCTACTGTGTCCCCCCAGGTTCACTACTGCATGCGTTCATAATAATATGAGGTATGTGCCAGGCAAGGGAAACTGCATAGGAATCCTTCCCGTCCCTCCTAAGCTGTGTGGCTACCTGGCTGGAAGGGCTGAATGCCATTGCTGCAGAGTGTGTTTGGGATTGCAGCTGGAATCCAGCAGAGTAACAAAGAATTCTATTTAAAAAAAAAAAAAAAAAAGGTATTTCCCTAACATATAGTGTCTTCCTTCTTTCAAGCTATTGATAAAAGTCCTAGGTAAGAAAATTACAAAAACTCACGAGGTGCATGAAATATTTCTGGAAACTATGATCCACTTTTATCGGGTGAGTGGAAGATAGGGAATGTAAATGCATTTTCTGCTTAGGCCAGTTGGGTTTTAATTGTCTTTGTTGCAGCTGCACCATCAGTAGTTTTGGATCCCTAAGTGGCACTCAGTGCTGTGCTTTGGAAAATCAGTTAGGGTCTTGCTACTTTGGATGAGTTTCTTGTTAACGGTTTGCTTGATTTTTTAACAGTGAAGGCACACAGCATTGCTGAGTATCTCGCTGCAAGTGTTGCAACCAGTGCTGTAAGCCAGCTTTTGAACTACCAGTAATGTTTCTTTAAGCATCTTTTTGGAAAGTATCTACTCAGTTGGAAGCGATGTGAGTTGAGTAACAAACACCATACTAGTTATTTATCTGCCATATGCATTTTGGGTGAAAACTCTGAGCTTCTGCTCAGGTATCCTCTTGGTTTTACTGAGACTACTTGCCTAAAAAAGGTGGGCTGCAGGATTATGTGGCTGGTGAATCATACTTGTTTCTGAATCACTCTTACAAAATATCAGCCTGAAATACTAACAAATAAAGAGCACATTGTGCTTGGACTTGTACATTATTTAAAGAATAGCATTTTAAAGCAGGGTATTTTGTAAAATGGTCATTTAAAAATCACTTTGCAATTTACTTCCATCAAACCTGTTGTACCAGGAAAAATACCTCCTTCAGAAGGGAAAAGGTGTCAGTATTGTGGAAGAATATCTGATTTTTATCCAGCTATTTGCTATTTAAGCTCCCTTCTTTTCAGTGCAAGGAGATCAGCTGACAACAGCAGCAACTAAATCATGTTTGCAGCTGGGCAATTACAGTGGACCCTAAGATCTGCGACTGTCAACCATGAACACAGATGCCTTCAAAGTTCTGTTTTTCTTCCATGTGGAAGTCGTTGGCATGGAACAGATGCCTTCATTTTGGAGAAACCAACCTCTGGATATAATTGGTTCTCTCTTCTCTTGTCCTCTGGGGACAGTCTCTCGCAGATGAAATTAGATGAGAGGAAAAAAAGACACAGGCACACACGCTCACCCATGACACAAAGCAGGAGTTTTCAGGATCTCTCTCTGTTTTGTCACGTGGAACTGTTTTACAGCTGGAAGATTTCACTCCATTTTTAGCACTCTACACACGATGATGATGCTGTATGAAAAACATGCAAAATAAAATACATATCTGGCCAAAGTTTATTATTAATCTAGGCATGCTTGTTTAGAAATAAGACAAGCATATCCAGCCCATATTACTTCAGTGTTAAATGTTGACTTCTGCACTATCGATGCCGCAGTCTCAGAAATTTAAAGTTAAATGGCAGAAGAGACAAGACAGCTTAAAGAACTTCTGTTGCAGTGATGGAATCAAAGTATTTTCATCAAACCGTTTGCTAGTTGTTAACGCAGGAGGGAAAAAGCCAGTACTTGACTTCAAATTTCAGCTAGCATACAGGCATTCAATTAAGGAAGCATATTTACAGGAACTTTAGCAGAATTAGTCCGATGAACACCTGTGATGAGCTGTTGCTGGGAGTCCTGTGGTAGTGTACTGAAGAGACTGTGTCCTCTTACTGCCGCTACCTAAAATGGGATGATGGCAATGGGACTTAGAGGCTCTAAGAGAGTAAGAAAGAGGGAGAATCTGCCTAGCCTGTGCCCATCAAAGGCTTTTGTCACCCTCTCTCCCCTCCGGTGTGACAGCTACCGAATCATCGTGGTTTGTGTTATTTAGTACTATTAAAATAAATAAATACCAACTTTGGGTTACCTTAATAAGCTCGGTTGTGAACTGTGACAGTCAGGCAGTGATGTGTAAAGAGCTGTGGTATTTTTGGGTAGAGTGGGTACCTCCAGGAGGAGGATGCGGCAGGGATCAGGGACTGCCAGGAAATAGACTACCACTGCTGATACCCAAGAGCCTAGAGGTCTGTCATCTCTGAATGCTTTTTCTTTCTTAAGCTTTATTTCCTAGCATGTTTTTTTTATATTGCAGTTTAACGTAACAGTCCAGTTCAATCAGCAGGTGTAAAACTTACCTAGGCAAATATAAATCTTACAGTGAATTGGCTGATGAACTGTAGGAGTGTGGTTGCTTGAAGATGCTGAGCCTTTGTAATTGCGTAGGTAGGTAGGTCATGCTGGTAGCATATTGATGACCTGAATTCTGAACTTGATTTTCAGATTTTAATGGCAATTTCCATATACTACTACTACTACTGTAGTATTTCCGTCTCTTAAAAGTTGAGCAGAAATGTCACCAGCAGTGAAAACTGGCAGGAGTTAGCTTGGTCCTATATTGGCCTGGGTAGCTGGTAGAAGGCAAGCTGCCTTTTAGACGCTCGATGTAGCTGGATAGCTGTGGTGTGCTGCGGTCCTTTGTTTCCTGCTGGCATCCATGAGCTGTGTGGGTGACTGAGGACATTCACTGGGACTTCCAGCAGTTAGAAGGAAGCCCAAAGTGAACTTAGTTTTGAACCGATGACTCTTCAGCTTTTCTAAAGGAGTAGGACTCCAGTTCTGATTCGCAGAACATCAGTGCGCTGCTCTTAGCGTTGTATTTCTGAAGAACCACATATGAAGGGAAAAACTGAACCAGAGAAGTGCTTAGGTGATGAAGAGATTTCTGGCAGTAACTAGGACGTGCAATAATGGTTGATTTCTTTTGAGGCTGATCCTGATATTTGTAGTCTTTACATCCTATTAATTCCTTGAAAGATAAGCTGATACAAGAATGATTTGCCAGGCCCAATGGCTCTTCTAAAAATCTTGGCTCAGGTTATATCCCCCTTCTCTCCACATATAAGATAAAAGCACTGTGAATATGAGGTTAACTGAATTCAAATAGAAGACTCTCTCGAGTTATTGCATTCCTTAGAAAATAAATACATTTCTCATATGGTTGAGATTGATCAAAAAAGTATTCTGTATGCCAGTGATTACATTCCCATCTGTGATTAAGGTTTTCTGTCTGCATCTGGTTTTCACATTATATTTCTGTAACAAGAATCCTTTATATGGCAGAGTTCACTCTCTGTATTTTCTATTAGCTGCAGCTTGAACTACTGCACGGATCGCAGATTTACACATGTGGTTTTCATTACTTCATACCATTGAGAAAAAGTAATATTTGTTTGGGAAAGTATGTTTTTCAAAATTTCCATGGTAATACAACATGTTGATCCTTTTTTATAACACTCTTGTAAGACTACAAATTGTATGAGGCATTCTACTTTCAGTGAAGTTCAGACTTCAGACAATTTTGCAGGTTCATTTGAACAACAGCAGCAGTTTACAATTCAGGAGGCAAAAATAAATTTAAAAAAGGAGATTAGCATAGAATGGGTATAGCAGAATGCATCCATCACTTTGGAAAATGTGGCATATAGAGAAAATGAACGAGGGGCTGACACAAAGGAAGAGAGTAGTAAGTTAAAGTGATGTCTTCATTGTAAAGTGGACGACAGATGGGTACTTTTTTTTTACAGTAAGAGGTTTAAAAATCTTTTACCAGCCATGAAAAAGGAGTAGGCTATTCAGCAGATACAAATATTGAATTGTTATATGCTACGTAATTTAACATATTTGATCGTAATTATTTCTAGTGACCAAATTAGTAAAGGTTAGCAAAACATGAATACATCTTTACAGATGGCTGCTGTGTGTAATTCTGAATCCAAAATACGACGTTAATTTAATGTTCCACTGTAAGTCTGTATTTCAACCAGATTGTGCTATCGTTACTCGGTAGAAAACTTAATGTTTAAATGATCTCAGTGAAATTAATAGGGCCACTTGGTCTGTGAAGGATTTTTCAGTTTTGGTAGGGGCATGAGTTTATGGCCATAAAAATCAGATCAAACAATAGCAACAATTTAGGGAATGTTGTATGCATTTATGGAAATGTAAAGTGTTATGCAAAACACTGCACAGTTGAATAATACACAATTCATGATGAGGCACAACTGAAAGGTAATTTTTATTGGCTATGTAGGAATATGGTGACAACTAGAGAATTTCATACAAAATAAAAACCATTTTAAAGAAGTAGTTATTGCACCCAAGTTGGGGAGCCCTACCCACATTTTGGAAATTATTTTCCAAATGCCAAAGGCAGTTGTGTCATATTGAAAGCTTCACACTTGCCAAATGCTGGGTAAAGTCCTGTAGTCCTTGCACGCCTCTTGTTTTCACTGAAATCAGTAGAATTTTGGCTTGTGTCAGGGCTGCGGGGAAATGCCCGACCACCAACACGGGAAAGAAAGGACTTCTGAGTGGTGAACTCCTTTGTTCTGTAACCTTAACTTTAACTTGGGAAAGTTTGTTTTGATTTGAGGAGGCTGCTTGTTTGTGGGAAAGATTGCAATTTCTAGCACAAACACAAATGTAATCTTTTGCTAATGTCCTTGGGCGATACATTTTTTTGCAGTAAGATCTAGTCCAGGAGGGGGTTGGGGCTGGGTTGGTTCTCTGTTAGATGCATGCAGCTCCGACCAGATCCTTATGCATGCTTAACTTTATGTCCCCAAATACCCAAATAGTGGATGCAGATTGAAGCATGTACATAACTGTGTGTGCCTGGCTCTGAAAATCTTTCTGCCTTGACATAATTACAAACCCCTGAAAAGCATATTTGTGTCTTGGAAAAACTGACAGTGCTGTAATACAGACTCATACGAATGACAAAGTGTTTGTGTAACCCAAATAAACAGTTTTTGTAGGTGTTGGAGTGGGAGGGAAATTGCCTTTTAAAAAGTGGGAGGATGATTTGTAAATATATCAATAGCTTTTTTATCTCCCTTTGTTTAAATGCGTTTGTTGTTATGACTTACAAATCCAAATTAGTATAGCGATGTGTAATTGCAAGGTCTCTATTTTTAGTAACCATGTTCATTTAATAAATGATTCTCTAGAGCTTCTGTTGAACCAGGTAAAGTATGTAATATTTTATATTATATGAATGTATTTTAAATGAAGCATTTTTACAGAATTAGCTAATAGGTGTTTTCATGGCAGAATACAGGCTGCCCTTACTTTGTTGCCCTCTATATGTCAACTGTTTTAAATGAGCAACTTATGAAACAGCCTTTGTTGAAGAATTAATACAGTTTTAAAGTACTGTCTTATATTAACTAAGAAAATGTGGGTAATTGATTTCGAATGATAGCATTTCTGTCTTTCCTTTTTATTTAAAAGACTGCTATTATGATGCAAATGAAGGGGGTGTGGTGCTTCAAACTGGCTGTGATATGTGCTTCTTCTTCTTCCTTTTTTTTTTTTTTTTTTTTTTTTTCCCATTTGTTTTTTTCAATAGAAAAGATTGATCTCTGGGCTGGTGAAAATAATATCTGTCCCAGGCAGAAAAGGAAAGTGGAAATTAGCAGAGCGATTGGTGGAGAATGATATCTGTCAAAAGAAACACTTGGAGAGCACTGAGTTTAGTGATAGGTGACTGCCGGAAAAAAGGGAACTTTGAATTTTGTCAAGGTAAGGAACAGAAAAATATTTGATTTTGTAATGTGCATACCTTTTAGAAGTTATTTTTAATTATTGTACCTTGCCTTGTAAACTGTAATTAAAAAAGAAATCTTTCCCTTTAGCCTCAAAGAGTCTGCCTAAATCAATAAAGGTGGTGTCTTCATTTTAATATCACTGAGAAAGAGTACAGCAGTAACAATAAAATCCCTCGGTGATGACTTTTCTAAAATGTTCCTTAGATTAAAAATACATGTATGTGAATTTTTTAACTGTGCTTTTTGTGTTTTTGATGACATAGGTGCTCTTTATCTGGCATGTAAATATTACTTGGCTGGGCTGTGCAAATAATAAAGTACAGTTTCCTGAACTGTGAATTGGAACAGTATTTGCAGCCAGATTAAGGGACAGTTGTAATCACATTGGCAAAATGGTTGTGTTTGTAATTTAGAGGAACCCTCTGGTAAACTCATTGCATTGGGAATCTCTGATAAATTTGGTTGAGATGATATTGAGAATGGGTATTTCTGCTTCTTGTGCGCAAAGATTTTTACCATACTGGAAAAGTAAATCTGCTATGGCAGAACTAAACTTCCAGATAACCTGTGACTGTTACTCCTGTCTTTACTGTAACTACTTTTTTTCTCCTAAAATGGTATGTCTAGATGGCAAGAATGTCCTAAACTGATTTTAAGTGCTTTCCAACACTCTGATACTTTCTTTCTCACTGTTGGACCATTCCGCCTATGACATAACTTTGATATAGAGTGTGGTACCAAAATAAAATGAACAATGTCTGAGTACTCCAGGCTGTGCTTCGGTTAAAGGCAGCTAAGCCTTGATCGTATCATTCGTCTTCCCACCCGAGACGCTGCGGCCCACGTTGCTCTGTCTGTGGGGTGTGGAAGGGAGATGGAGCACAGCTGAGAGAGGCAGCAGGAGGCTCTGCACATCACGTTGTGGCAAGGGGGGCCGGGGCTGAGGTTTTGTGCACCAGTGTGAACATACTTTTTAAAAATTAAATCCTATTAAAAATGAATTTACATTCTAATTCGACTTCCTAGCTCAGTTTAAAACAAGTAAATGCTTCTCTGGGACCTTCCGGTACACAGGTAGCATTGGAAAAGAATGAATAATCTTAGCAGGGTTTCTTGTTGCATTTTTATTTTGCTAATTTAGTGGTGTATAGCTTCTGACTAATTCTCTTTTTTTTCTATCTACAGTCTATTTTTCAAAGCGCAAGTGTACCCCATACAGGTGGTTGTTGGTTGGTTTCTTTTGCCGTATGGGTCTTCATAAAGGATTTTAAAAATAAATAAATGTGAAAGTAAAGATTTCATGCCTGAAGCATGCAGTGCTGGCATACTAATGGGAAGCTTATTGTGGTTTATTGCTGTCAGAGCACGTGCAAGATAATGGAAATTTCCTACAACTTAGGAGAAAGGCATGTTTTCTAATGCTGTTTATTTTTATAGAGAGAGGGAATTAATACGACTAAAATTCACTTCATCTTTATAAAGCCCAAATGATCTGGTTGTACTACTGAAATATTCATAAATGGGAGGGAACAGCACGCTATCTGTCTTGTTAACCGTCGGGCAGGTCAGGCTGCCTGTGTCACCTGGGTGCAAGCACATCCCTACCATTGTGAAGTTGCTGTGTACTAAATATTCCCTTTCCTCTGCAGTTCTATCAGTTTAGCCTTATACCAAGACAAATAGATCCTCTCTATAACACAAGTTACAGAGTTAACCATATTGTGTATTTTTCACCTTGGCGATGAAGATAATCCAAAACTGCTTTGTAGCTCTTTATTATAAAGAGTGATCAGTGGTGGTTAGCAACTGTTAGATCTTTGGGCATTCCCGTTTTGACATTTACTTGAAATGAGGTGTCTGGGTACCAACATCTGGATGTATGTGTTTGTCACGTGTTCGAAAATGTTGTCTTTCATGGCCAAGAAGCTCCACGTTGAAATTTGGATGAGTGATTAGAGATGAGGCCAACACTCTTGGAGCTTAACTTAATGTGGACCTTTTCTGTGCCTGAGCAGATTTGACTTGCTATTTGAAACCAAAATGGAATAAAAGGCAAAATAAAAGGTGTTTGCGTCTCGCCTCCTTGGAGCAACAGCCTCTTGTAGCATTAGATTACCTATGCTGATGTGATCCCTTTCAAGCGTCCTCATCTTTGTTTTGCTGTTGCAAAGTCTTCTTTTCTTGGTTTCCTTTTTTATCTTCAAAACAATTGCTTGCTTACCTATGTATCATAAAGAGTACAATGGAAATAATAACCCCCCTTCTAACATGTAACAGATGCAAAAGAGGACGAGTGTATTATAGACAGTGTCATTACACAGCTCAGAATCAGATTTTCATCTGTTCATGTGGCGCACACCTGTGGCTTGCTGGCGTTGCTCTTGATTGGGGTGTGAGAGAGCTTAATGAAAAACAAAGCCGGGATGACAAGAAGAGACTCCACAGCACACACGGGTTACTTCACATGTCGTAAGAAAGTGAAATTCGAAATATGCTGGTTTGGAGAGAATGCCTCGTGATGAGGGAGCGAGCCTGGGTGACTCTGCAAAGGGAACCGGGGCCCTGCTCATTGCTGCCTTGCAAATAAGGCGTTTTTCTCTGTAGGTCAGGTTGATTTGGACCAGTTGAGAGCAGTGGCCGATTTCTCCAGCTTACTTTCTGAGCCAGTAAGAGTATCCTGGGCAGGAATCCAGCTTTTGAAGTACAAAGAAAATAACCCATAATCTATATAAAACGCTGGCGGATGGGGAAGGGAGGAGATTTACAGAGAATAACTGAGTTTGAGAACAACTGTGTTAAAAGTAGAAAGTAAGGGGAGTGTGTGTGTGACATTAGTATTTATTTTAATTTGAAGATACGATCTTTGAAACCTTTGAGGTGAGCAGAGGATGAGCTCTTACAATATGATACATTGTTAGTAAACTGAAACCAAGCACTCCAGCTGAAGTTCCCTTTTCAAAGTGATTTTTTTCCCCTCAGTTTGCGGAGTTTGGGTTCTCTCTGTC
>JAVKLA010000027.1:27018270-27058667 GCA_034782735.1 Sagittarius serpentarius | reverse complement strand
TTAATGGGCTTTGCCCCACATGGAGCAGCGAGTGTATTGTACCACTGCTCGCTGATCCCAGGTCAGTGTGATGCGTGAAATCAATTTATTTGAATCTCTTTGCCTGTATAGGAATTTGGCGGCGTGCCAGTTGTTTTCATTTAATGTTCTTTGTGTTGAACACAGACAAGCAGGCATGCTTTTGTACTCCTCTTTCTTCTGGGCTCTTCTCTTTTCAGCCAATATTCTATTCTGTGGATTTTTCAGAAAGAAGTAGGAATGTGTTACCTTTTTAAAAAATCATTTTTGTTTAAATAGCCTTTAAAGAGCATAGAAACTAGGTCAGTCATAGAGCAGCCCGTGTAGGGTTTTCTCCGAGTATAGGTGGTAACACCTGCCTCTTCCCGTTTCTTAAATTTGGGGAAAAAGAGAGAGAAAACACTGGTCTGTTTTTATAATACCCGATTCTATGATTTATGTCCTCCTCTAAGACAAAGACTCTTTAATAATGCTTAAATCAGAATAATTTTAGTTCTAAATAAGTGAATGTCTGGCAATTGGTTGGATGGATCGGAAATACTTTTCAGGATCTTTTTCATTTTGAGTGATGACCTTAAAGTAAGCATTAATTTGGGAATCCCTTGCCTCATCTTTCTGTCTGTTCCTCCTCTCCCCTCCCCCATATACTTAATATTTTGAATGGCTGGCTGAAGAACAGCTACCCGAAAGTACCCATTTCTTCCCTTTTTTCTTTCTTTTTATGAGAAAGCAGCAAGGCGTGTGGAACAGAGCAAGTAATTTAGCCCTTCTTAAATAGCGGGGGGAGGGGGGAGGGGGGGGGAAAGAAAGGAATAGGGAGCAGCAGAGATTTCCAGGAGGATTTGGTTTAGAGCTTGGTGTGGGGAGCGGGAGTAGAAGACTGTTGATGCTCCGGGCGGTTCGTGCGGAAGTTGATACGCAGAACCGCGGAGCCGCGGCGCAGGGGTCAGACTCGTACACATCAGCCCCGTTTCCTTGTTTAATTACCTGAAGAGCAAAACATCCAGGCTGGGAGTGTGTGAAAACCCAGTATCTCGAACAGCAGTTTGCTGCTCTGACATCCTGCGAGGCCAGCCCCGTCTGTCCGCAAACGTCAGGGCTGGTTCCTGACAGCGGGCTATCTCTGCCGGGCCTGGGTTCCTTCCATTCAGGAGGCATTGTGTGGAAGAGGGTTTGGTCAGGAATTTGAGGTTCCTGCCGGTTCTTCCAGCCCGGACAGCCCTGTGACAGATAGGCCTGATTTTTTTTCTTTTAAAGAATAATTAAAAAAAAATTGGCTCTTTTTAGTCTTTCCCTTGTAATTCTGGCATTGGTATAATACCGACTGAAACAAAACATGTTAACCCTTTCACTTCTGAATTTGCAGCTTTTCCCTTTTACTTTATTCTTTCTCCCCTTGCTCGACCTCTGTTTTCAGAGGTAAAACCGTTTGAGAAGCAAATTCTTTCAGGTGGAGTTTGTGCTATGCAGCAAGTATACTTTTGAAAATGTTAATTTTTTTTTTAGTGATCATTAACACAATCATCATTCTTGGCATTTTAAGTTTTTCATTTTCAGCATGCTTTGCAACATTATTTTTATTCATCCTGTGGATTCAAACCAACTCAGTGTTTGTTCTGGCATGGGCTGTTAAAACAGTGATGGCAGCTATCAGTGCTTCCATTCTCATTATTCATGTAATTTTCTTAGATGTCCAGCTTGGTGTTCAATTTTAAAATATCAGGATAGGGTCAGTTATAGTCCTTGCTCCTTGTAGCTGCTGTTTATTGAGGTCACTCAACAGGCTGAAGGTGCAGGTGTACGAGACAGGGCTCTCTGCACTAGTCAGGTTTTGGCCCATAGTTGTAAAGTGTCAGTGGGACGTAGAACTCAAGATCATAGCTGAAAGATACTGGTATGTTCATTTAGATAAAGGTCTTGAATTTTTTTTTTTTTGGTTTGTGAAGAACTAATTATGACTTCTTGTTTGAATAATTAAATGAAGAATATGACTTACTTGGATAATTTAAATGCTTTAGTTTATAGCACAGTGCTGTTCATAGTTGTGCTGGCAGAACTTAAGATCACAAGGTAGAAGTAGTAGAGTGGGGGAACATGATTAATATGGCTTTGCAGCAAAAATCAGCGCAGCATGTGACTATTGCCTTTTTTTCTTGTGGGCAGAAGCTGATCCAAGAAAGATATTTGTGGTTGTAGGAGCGGAGAAGGGAGAGCTGAAAGTTAACTAAGGTTTCGTTTTCTTTTATGCTGAAGGCTTTCAGTCCAGTCTATAGAGTTATGCCTGTAGTCTTCACGTGCTAATGATTCTGGGTACTTTGTAGGCGAGATCAAAATTGTTTGAGCAGTAATTTACATTTCGCCTGCTAATATTTCATTAGGAGTTTGTAATACAGATTTAAGGGCATGTGTTTTTTCTTGCATGCAAACATTACCAGGTAAGAGTTTTGGGGACCCTTTATTAAGAGAAGGTAGCCTTCAGTGAGCATACGCAGCTGGGAGTCAGCGATAGTGCAGTGGGACCAACAGAGTCATTATGACCTATTGTGCCACTAATCCTCCATCTAAGAGGGATTTGCAGGGGATGGTGCAACAAAAGAGCTGTTACAGTGTATCGGATCGATAATCGTGATCTAATAAACTCTTAAATATGTACATAATCCTTCACCCTTAGAATCAGACCCCCTTCTTCATTAGGAACTCCTTGGGCTACTCTGGTGTAAAGGTGCCTTTAAGTAAGAGTGAATTACTTAAGACATGTAGTTTTAAATCTCTTTATCCTGTCGTACCGTAAAGAAGCTGTAGTTTAAAAAAGCATTGCTTGTATCTACAGGATGAAAAAAAGATGGTTTATGCATTGTAGTCAGTGTCATGTTCCTATAGGGTTTGTACATACAAAGGAAATTATATGTCTGTATGACAGCGCTATTAGTTAAACCTTTACAAGTCACATAAGTTGTGACCCTCCTTCCAGTGCTTTACATGCCTTTATGTTTTTTGCAGAGTTCATAGTCTAATGAACTGTCCATGACCTCTAGCCAACCATTGCCCACCTCAACCAGCAGCATAGTGAAAGAAAGTTCTCCATGGATGCATGGTGATGACAGTAACCACTCTCTTTCCTCCCACTCATCGGGTGTCTAGCTCCTCTTTGAAAATGGCAGAAAATTATAGCCTTTAATCTATGGTTGCCACCTCAAAAATCCCTCAGAGATAATGGTTTTAAATCAGCATCCTGTTTGAAAAAATACTTATCTTGGGCATCTCCGCAAGTCTCTGCTGTGACAATGTTGCTTAAGGAAAGTTCTCGAGGATAACAGTTCCCAAGCTGGTTTGGGCTTTATTAAAACTGGCACCTTGCATTGTGCCCAAACACTTACTGCTGCTCTTTGCAGATGTTATCCTAGTGTGAAGTGGTGTAATTTGCTCTTGGTATGAAATTCCACTTCATAATCACCTCTGCATTCTTCTCCTGCTTCTCTTCTGAATGGCTACAACAAAGCACCATGTGGAGTACAACGCAATTAGATAAAATGAAATGGTATTTAAAGGCCTCTGTTCCTCAAGACTCCTCCTCGTTCCTAAAGAAACAAAGATTTTGTATGTTAATTTTCCTTAGCTATGATGGGATTTGTCTGGGTCGGACTAAAAGCACAAAGCTTATGTCAACACACTGTGCTTCCAGGGAGCATGGCGTGCTCCCCCGATTGCACCTTAAGTGGATCCCATTCTGGCTCAGTTTTGTACTGGAAACCTAACTGACACAGTGTTTGTCCCTCAGTGTTAGAGTGCTGGTTGTTATCTTTCATTATGTGTTAATGGCAGGTAATATTTTATGGTAGTACTCACAGCTTCAAATTCTGGAACTTCTTTTAGCTTTCAGGGCTAGCAGAGGTGGGAGAGGAGGAACGTCCAAGGCAGCAGGAGCAGAGACAAGTCACGTAGTGGACTGGGGAAGGGAGGTGTGTAGCAGGGTGAGGAGGTGGCCCCAGGATCAAGAACATAGGGTTAGGCGTTGTGGCAGAGAGAATAGAGAGGGCATTGAACGGAAAAGTAAGAGAAAAATGTGATGGAAGGTGTAACTAAGGAAACAATGGAAAGAGATTTCTTCGTCTAAAATCAGTACCTTCCCTTTGTCACTCACAAACGATAATGCTTTTCCATCATCTAGGGTTGAATGAGTCTGTATACTGATTCTGCCGTGTTTCGAGATGCTAAACTGCATTAGAGCTGTTCACTTGGTAATATTGCTTTGCCATTTTAGCAATTACAGGGTCTGCCAGTGGGTTGTCCTATTATAACTGTGAGAAGACTCATCCATAACCACTTTCCTGTTAGGACTTAGTTCTTGTCATGTAAAAAGGTGACCCCCTGCCTTTATGCCATTAGACCTTCTGTTCTTCAGGGAAAGTTAAAATATTTGGTGAGGAAGTGGCTTTCTCACCTGGCTCTGGAAAGCAAATAAAATAAATGGGGAAATAATGCTTAGCTGTCCTAGATATGCTCAAATATTTATTTACAGTCCTCATTCACTGCACTCTTGAAATTGTTAGTCGATGGATGTCGTACTAAAATAAAGGCATTAATAGTAAACACCAACGTACTGTACAATGGCAGTGCTGTGATGTTACTGGCACTATGTGTATAAACACATAACAAGACATGCAGAATGGCCAGGTTTCCAGCCGATGATAGTGGAGGCCAGTGTAAAGATTTTGCTGTCTGATGTAAGACTATGCTTTATTTTCTGAATGCTTGCTAGTTTGTTGTACAGGCACAACGTTGTCCTTATATTGTTGAATATATGCACATATGTATATGTTGAATAACACTATTCTTTAATTTCTCTTATGTATCTGATGGTTTGCAAATTCATATTGAAACTCATCAGCAACAATAGCTTTGTAAAAAGGCCCCTTTGAACAAAGCTTTTGTACCATTATAAATGTAGTAAATAAGTACAAATTGATCAATATATGACAAAAGGGTGAGGAAGAGAGGTCACAAAGTAAGAATATTTCCATATAAAACATTTTTTTCCCTGTTGAAAATGGCAGTATGAGCATAAATAAATGTTTTGTATTGCTGTGTATTTGCTCCACCTGGTGGATTTTCCTGAAAGTGTTTTTAATCCTTGCTAATAAGGGGAAGCTGTCTTTAATTAAATATAAAACACAGTACCAAGAGTGAAGGCAACCTTCTTTTTTTTTTTAAGAATAGCAATAGAATTGCAAAAGGCAGATTCGGGGGAAGAAAACATTAAAATTAGGTATTTCTCTTGGCCACGCTTGGTCAGTACGGTAATTATGAAAGCATGGCATTCCAAATCAGTTAATGATAACAGTTTACTCTTGGCGTCACCTGGAGATTAGTAATTAAAAAGTCCAAATCTGTGGCTTGTAGGGTTATACATGATCAGTGAAAGCGAGGACTTGCTATGGCTTCCCCCCATCTCCCCCAATTTGTGAGCCCCCCTGATGAGAAGTAGCAGTGCCATTGAAGAAGAGAGTTCTTGCACTGAAGTGTTACTGCTGTACATCGTCATAAAATCTGTCCGTCATTAAGCTAGCTCTGCAAACATTGTTTTCTTTGGAATTCGTAAGGACTCGGTTATGCTTTGATCATCTCATTGTTCTCCTTAGGTTACTTTTTTCCTTTAGAGTGTAATGGCTCCCTAACAGAAGGTGAAGTTTAGAAAATAGTGTCTCCATATGCAAGGGATTTGGAGACCTTTTTATTGTCTTTAAAAATGTCATTCATAGTCCTCATTAGCATTTATTGTTGCAAGCGTACAAGCAGAAAATGTGAAATTGGTATGTCATGAATAGCTCCACAGAGCTCTAGAGCCCTGAAATTTTGCCTGCAGTGTGGTGTGGGGCAGGCATTGAGAGAAAGCTGGCCAGATGGCTGCCAGCACAGAGCAGAGCTGCAGGTTTTTGTCTCTGGTGCTGAGAGGAGGGAAAGTTCACTGGAGCATACGCTATCACCCCTTGCGTTT
This sequence comes from Sagittarius serpentarius, assembly GCA_034782735.1. Taxonomy (NCBI): domain Eukaryota; kingdom Metazoa; phylum Chordata; class Aves; order Accipitriformes; family Sagittariidae; genus Sagittarius; species Sagittarius serpentarius. The sequence continues at coordinate 27,052,654 of JAVKLA010000027.1, read as the reverse complement.
TAACAAAACTAACTCGCCATCAGTCAAAACGGGGAGGTGGTGACAGTGAAACAAAAGTTTTCAATATAATGTAACAGTCCTTGTCAAATGAATAAAATATGTTTAGTTAGTGTCACAAATATTGACATGTTACAAAGAAAAATGCAAGGCTTGAATTTATGGCTAGTGGTAGATACGCTTTCACGCAAATATGCTCTCACATTATCTTTATTATGAAAATCCTGTGCATTGAAAAGACATCGATTAGAGGTCAAAACTAGGGTTAATATACTGCAGCAGGAGGAGTTTCCCTACCCATGTTAAACGAGCAAACGCTCTGAGCTTCAAGTTGAAAAGCAACTGATAGCTTGAAACATTTTTTTCTTCTCCTTTTTTTTTTCTTTTTGAATTTTAAAATATGACCCTAGTTCAGCAGGACCAGATACTCTCATCCAAGCTTCTCCAGGTCACACTGAATGTGTTCTTTCTCCTGTCAATAAGATGGCATCCTTGGTATTTTCTTGTGTCCTTTCAGAAATACTATCAAATCAATATCAAATTTTCTAAAGTGCTTCAGTGAAGTGTGTGCTCAGAGAGTGTGGTAATTTCCTTTGAATTGAAATAATGATGGAAATTAACAGTCAATTCTAATTTACTTTACCCACATTATAGAAAATACTCTATTTAATAAAAATGCAAGGCAAAACTTGGTTTAGCCCAGATCAAGTGAAAGAAATAGACACCAAAACAGGTACGTATATGTGAGTTTGTCCACGTGAGTGTTCTTCCTAAAATGTATATAGAGAGCAAAAGAGCATGCATTCTTTAAGACCTGAAGCTTATGTTGGCCACCCTGGCCCGGCCCCCCCCCCCCCTTCTGAGTAAATTAATTTTTTTGGTAGAACTATTCTTCTATGATAGGTCTTTATGTATATTTTCATCATTTTAAAACCTGAAATACACCTAAAATGCCACTGGGATATCTGTCAGTGTTGAACAAGAATTTTTTTTTTTGGTTCTTTTTTGATCAAAAAGCAGTAGGCAGTCTAGGTTGCTAAGTCTGACCCACTGCCAAGGTTGCCTTTTCTTAACAGATAATTTGAAATCCTCTTTAGAGGACTAATTTCTGATTATCCTGTTGAAATAGTATGCCATAAGTTTTCTTAACTGAAAAACGAGATGAATGCTTTCTCGCCTGCGATGAATTTAATCCGGTACTAGAGGTAACATGATGAACAGTTTCTCTTACACAACCAAGAATATTTTCTTCCTGGCTTGGTGACTCTAGCTTTCAACCATTGGAATATTTGTGCAGGTAATCTCAATTAGTCTGTGTTTCACAGAGCTATGTATGTTTTAAAGGTCCTCTTTGTCTTTTTTCAGGAGTCCAGAAAGCCTTACCAATAAGGAAATGCTTAGGAAAATGTTTTGTGTTGCATGCATTAAGAGCTACTGTTAACAGATAAGCACATACCTTATTGAAATATTTTAATTCTGTTTCCAAGCAAAGAATTAGAAGTTTATAAAGAAATGCCTTTCTTGAATAGCTTGAGCTTTTTTGTGGTAGTGCAGTAAACCCAAGGGAGGCTAGGTACAATGTCATGGAAAAAGTCGCACGGAGGGTACCCATTACAGTCCTAGGTGGACTACCATTGCACCAGGCGATAGGAGGTACTGGGCAGCAAGAAATTAGTGATCTTCTCCTGAATTTGTTGCCTTTACTGTACTTTGGTTGGACAATCAACCAAGTAAAGTTCAGAAAGCATCCAGAAGTGGTCGTCCCCCCATCAGCTCTACAGCTCACACATTAGGTGGGTTTGCCCTGTCAGTGGGATGCCTTAAGAAAACACTAATAGCTTCCAGCTGGGTGGAAAATCAAAACGTTTGGGGGCTGACAAAACTAGCAGATTTGAATTTGAAAGCCAAGCTAATGCCTCCATTTTTATTTGCCACTCGCCCATAAAAGATTATTTTCCAATATGTCAGCCTCATTTGGTGGCCAGTGGTCTGAAAGTGAAAGTGGAACAAGCAAGCGGGGAAATCTGGACATTAGTGAGTCCGCCCTTTCAAGCTGGTGTGCCACTTTGTGGAATGGCCTTCCCTGAGATTGGGGGGGTCCTAATGACCATTCATCAATGCTCGTTGACTGATCATTGAGTGCCTTCTCATTCAGTTTATCAAGTCTTGCACATAAAAAGTCAGAATAAGCATTATTCAGCTTTGTTAAAGCCAACTAGGAGTAAAATGCTCCATTTGAACCCATTTTGCCCTTGGTTTTTCACTTTGTTAATGCAGTCCTGCTTAAATGAGTGCTTTTATTGGGTCTGTTAGAATATCTGAAACTATTAATTCTCTTGTATTGAATAGCTGGTGGCAGGCCAGAGCAGATGGGGTAGAAAACTATTTGGTTGGGTGTATTGCTTTCAATTAGGATCAATGAGGTTTCAGCTCCTTTGAATTAACTCACTTAATACCCACTGTGTGAAGTCACAATGTATCACAACAGTCTGCTATAAGTAGAGTGGGAAGTTGAGAAGTCCTACAGAAAAGCTTTGAGTTAAATTCTTCCTTCACTGTTAATGGAGAGCTTTCATTAACTACAGATGCGTTTCAGTGGACTTCCAGTCCCTGTTATTAAGTTAGGTTTGTGCAAAAGGCAATCTCTGTCCTTTTAAAATGGTGATCGTTTGGAATTTCTCGTTTCCATCAGATCCATGTCTTAAGCAACCTTATATCATCCACTGCGTAAAAATCTTCTTTTTTCCCCTTCAGATATGGAGACTGTTTTGCCTTCTTTAACCCTTTCTCAAAATAAAGAGTTGTAGTGGATTATTTAAAATTATTTTGTAAAGTTTTTGAATGATTGTCAAAGAAGGAGTGGATTCCTACCCAGGAAGGTGTAGCATAATGTGCACCATCAAGAAACTGGCTGAAGATTTTCTTCTGGATTTTTCACTCTCTTTGTATCCCTTTCATTTTGGTATTATACATAATACCGACTCCTGCGATACAGCAGAATTGTTGCTGTGTTAAAACCACTGTCTTTCCTTTCTTAGCGGAGAATAAAACCATTTTACAGAATGGGCTGTCCACCTTTGCTTGGCCTGCTAAAATTTCAGACCTGGTGCAAAAACTGTTAGGGCAAGCTTTAAGTGACTGCATTAAAAATGGGGGTGGGGTGGGGAAAGCGAATAAATATCCACAGATATTTATTCAGGGAGGACTGCCAAACGGGTTGCAGCCTGCGTCAGTGTATTAAATAATGAGAAGGAAAAACTATTCATGCAGCTGGCTGCTTGAGAAAATGCTGAAGTAGTCTCAGATGCACAGGCATTCTGTCAGCCCCTTCCATGAGCAGACTTCTAGGTGAGAATCTCCAGGGATCCAGGTTTTGTTGACGTGGATCAATTTAAATGGCAATTACTGTAGTCAGATAACAGCTTAAAAAGGCTTTTTACACACAGAAAAAAGATGCATAATCACACAGCATATGGAAGTTCAATTTCGTGAGCTGTGGTCTGTGGATTTACAATGTACTGATATTAAGACCTTCTTTTAAGAGTGGATATTGTTCGGTTTTATTAAAATGCGTCATACCTTTGACACGTTACTTTCTACTCTGAAGCTGATTCAGGCTGCATCTATGTTGATGACAGGTTGCATTTCCAACTGAGAAAATGTTTCTCCTTTTCTGTAGAGTACAGCATTAAAAAAGAAAAACAACACAGCAAATACAATACTAACTGACTGGTTTTAAGTAGTGCATCAAATAATAAAACAAAAAGAACGGTAAATTCTTTAAAGGCCTCGGTGGCACAGACTTTGCTTGTCTGCTTTTCCTTTGCTTCTCTCCTATTCCCCTCTCCGCTTCCCCCCCCTTCATGAAAGCAGTCTGTCATGAAAATGTTTTCATGTTTCGGTGTTTCTCTTGGGCTCTCTGACACTCAAAAATCCATTACAGAGAACTTCATTACAGTGGATACCTGATGAAGATGAAGAAAAGACCCGCCTCAAGTAGCAGACAGCGTTAGATTGTTATTGCCGGGGCGAGGGGAGCTGCTCCTTTGCTTCTTTGATCGTCTTGAATTTGCCAGTCCCATGTCTGGAGTCTCTCTCCGATTTAAGTGAAGCTTAAGGGTGGCACTTAGATACCGTTAAAAAGTTATTGTGGAAATATCAGTAAATTAAGTGACTCATTTGCTTTAAGTGAGAAATATTCATGAGTTTAGTCCGGATACTGGAAGGGTTGTTATTTTTTGCTTAATTTTACATGTGTCCTTTTCCTAAATAGATCTTTATCAGGTTCTGTGGCAGCTAGAGGAAGGAAGAGGAAGGCCTGAAAGCAGAGTTGTTTCTGCGTAGTAGAGGCAGAAGATGGCATAACGCAAAATCAGGGGGATGCATAAATAAGTACAAAAGGACGAGTCTTAACACTGGCAGCTCCTGAAGATCTGACTGAGAATCACTGCCTGTCTATATGGGTTTAAATGTATACTGCAAAGGCAAGTCAGAACCAGAACCTATGCGCTAATTGCTGGAGAAATAGGTGTTACTAAAGGGAGAAGCTTTTGCAACTGCTAAATGCGAGAGGAGTTTCAAAAAAGATATTTTTCCTTGTGCCTGGAATTTTGTGCAAGGCTATACGTGCTACAGAAGGCATGCGAGTCAGGCGTATGTTTCTCCTAAGAGGCAAAGATGTTTTACAAAGGACTAAAGAGGGACTGCTGAGAAGAAAATAGCCAGCTTTAGATAAAGCACTATAACAAAGACTTGTAGTTTTATGTATCATGGTGTCCATTAAAGCTTAATAAGGAAGAGTGCATTGAACCTAGCCAGGCATACGTTATTCATGTGAAGGATAAACATTTAAGGGGTGTGCAAAATCAGAAATTGGGAGGACATGATTGTTTAGCTTTTGAAAAAGCTTTACAGGGAAGATTTTGTTTTCATCCCCCATGGATCACCATGCAAGGTAAAGGAGAGTAAGCTGCAAATGTTTGGAACATATCAATGCAGGAATCCCAGGGGGTTAAAAGCACTATAGTAAAATAAAAGTGGTCTGCTTTCTAAGTGTGTTCTATTTTACACATACTACTGAGAATCTGAGAAAGGGAGTGATTTTGATACTCCATTCACTGTAGTAAAACAGCATAATAATGACAAAAGTGGGGAGGGGAGGAAGAGGAGGGGGGACTCTTGTATATCCTCGTGCGTGTTTTGAATTTCCAGCTAAATAAACAAACATAGTCCTATGGAGTGCGAAATTATGATTGTTAAAATAAGAAATGAATTTGTTTCCACTTTTGGAAGAGAGCTGATTTTAAAGCGATGCTTTTTTCTTTAATTGTTGTCAGCAGAAGAAAGGGTTAACTTTTGAAGAAAAAATGAATAATTCAGTGTTTGGCTTATCACTCTGCATTTTACTTTCTATTCTTTGGTCATCTGGAACTTGGTGTGAAAGGTAGAGTAAAAGGAGTCAGCTGAGGGGAGCCGGGGTTGTGATAATTTGCACACACATCCCTGTCATTGTTCTGCCTGAAGAGACAGGGCTGGGTTCAAGGCCACATGTGCTCCTGTCATCATTCACATTTCTGCTCCAAGTGCAATACAGAGTGTCAGCTCTCCATCTGTCTTTGCCTGGCAAACGCACGCGCCCAGCATCCTGCCTCCAGCTACGCTGCCACAGCCAGTTCTGATGGCCCTCCTCGCTTCTCTCTGTTCATTCCAGAACAGGAGGCACTGAGCCCTAAATAAGCTTGCTTTTAGGAGAGAGCCATTTACAGTGTGGTATATTTTATCCAAGGATGCCTGGTGAGTTGAAAATTATTGCAGCTCTTTCGGTTTTAAATGAGGAAACGCTAATTGTTTTTTGATAGTATTTTTTTTCTTTTTGTTTTTATTTTTATCTTTTTTTTCTCTTTTAATATAGAGGGTGATTTGCAAGCTGATAACCGGTACGGAGCGATCGTGGATGCTAATTCTGTTGTGTGTATGTTTGGGGGAGGGGAATTTGTGCGAGGGAACTGCCAGAGATGATACTTACAGCAGGACTGGATGTTTCAATGAAAAGGGATAGAAATAGCAGAAAGTCACTGGCTTTGTGGGTGCAGGTCTTTGCACAGGGGATCATTTTTAGTGAAGAGAAATACGGCTTCGGGCTGGCTTTCGTGACTGTCAGCTGTACCTTGAATCTGCAAACATTTGATCGGTAGAGATCATTCACAGCGTTCGCCCATCAGCTGAAATTATCTCTGTGAAAAGCTGTTTGTGTTAGAGAAGTGAAGGAGATTTGTAAAACAAATTATTCCAGCGTTGTCCTAAATCGTAGTCCTTAACTGTCACCAGGCAGATTACTGAAATATGTTGAGTCAAAATAAAACAATAAAAAAAAAATCTGCTGAATTAGAGGAATTGCTATGGAGCTGGGAATTTTAATAGCTCGGTTTCCTCAGGAAAATATTATCCTTGGATCTTACGATCGCTTGTCTCATTGATAAGTGTTACTGCCAATGAAAACGGTGCTTCTATGTAGGGTGATTTGTCTGAGGGGTTTTGTGAAATGCTTGACCACGACTGAGTGGATTGAATTTGGTGTGTTTTGTTTGGTTTTTTTCCCCTTTGGTAAGGACTGAAGAAAGCCATGTGCCTGATTATAGCAGCCTGTGTCTCTGGATAAAAAAAGACAGGGCTAGAGATCCTACAGCTGGCTGGTTCTTGTGGATTATTTGGGTAGGACAGGCAGAAGAGGCTATGCTTGATCTCAGAGAGTCTGTACACCTCACAGATGGTGTTTTGAAACAGTATCTGCCAGTTTGCTGCAACCACAGTTGCATGTAGGTATTGCCAGTTGTTGGAAGAATGTTTTCCTTTTAGGATTTTTATACACGGTCGTACCCTACTGCTGGTATGTTTGCTGATCCTCTGGTTTTAACAAGAAAGTGGGCTCTGTTTGCTCAAAGCACAAGGCTAAGAGGATTTATATGGTTGAAATATGGGCAAATTAATTTGCATAGATAACAACTGAGGACTATGAAAGGTCAATTTAACCCTTTAAACCTCAGATTTGATTTGCATGCATTACATTCCTGGGAATGTGGTCTTCATTAGAAACACCATGATAATTCATTAATCTGGAAAACTGTGCATTCTGTGTAGTTTGAATCCAGTGACGTTTCCCTTATATTTCTATGAAACTCATCTTCTCGTGCGGTTTACTATTTCTGTGTTTTATTAAGATATTTAAATGTACTCAAATGACACAGTCTTAACAGTCTCGATCCTCGTGTGCATTATTTGGGGCTGTGGGCAAACAGTGTTGGAATGCCTGGAGTGGAGGTTTTTGAAAACCTATTAAGCCTTTGGCATTTAAATTACTTAATCTACCTGCTGGTTAAAATTTCATGCATCTTTAATCAAAATGGCATGCGCTACACTAGAGTATGTGTACCCTTATCAATACTCGTTAAGCTTTACCATTAAATAAATCTTTAATTTCTAGCATTCTCTTAAAGCAGTAGCAGGGAAGAAGTGTGTTTTAATGTCAGCTCGGAGTGTTAGAAAACCTTGCACTCGGATACAGAGAATACACTAACAGCTGTGACTGGGAGCATGTGCCAGAATGGAGATACTTGAACAGATCTGACACTTGGCTATTTTTGACACCCATCTGCACTTTTTTACTCTCCTCTAGGATGAACTGCCTCTCAATCTGTTCACAACATATTTTAGCCCTTTAATATTGTGGTGTTGGGTTTTTTCAAATGGGCATTATTAGCCATCTGGGGCAGATTTCGTATTTTAAAAGTAAGCACATTATGTACAGGAGATTAAAAGGATGTGTATTTTTATGTAATCTGATATTATGTCAGTGCCTTTTGTGTATGTGTGAAGTCTTGATTTCAGAAGCATCCCTTCAGTGCTTCTGACATCTGAAGTCCTCCTTCTTTTGGGGAAAGAACAGGAAGTAATAAAGACGGGTTCTGGTTTATGTGTAGCGATAACACTTTTACACAAACTAAATCTGCCCTTCAAAGACAAACTGCTCATACTGTTATAATTGCGACTGGCCGCTCACCTCCTCGCTTCCCTGTCAGGGCAAAGCCACAGCAGCGAGGCTTGCTAATGGAACACTGTAAAAGCGATTCAGATCTCTGTTAAGGCACTACTGCAACTCTGAGAAAAGTCTCTAGAAAGATAATCCCGTTAACATGCAGCCTGCAGGAACCAAGTTAACCATTTTGGCATTCTGTGTAGTTGAACTCTAGGAAGTGTTTATCTCTAAATAATTGATGCTGGAGGAACAGTGTTCAAATCTAATACTGTACATTGGTTTGTCTGATTACTGTCAATGTGTGGGGTTTTGGGTTTTTTTTTTGTTTTGTTTTGGTTTTTTTTAAGAACTGTTTATTCCGGACTTTATTTATGAAACATTACAAATCTATCAGTCATTTTATAGTACTTTCAAAGAACAGATGTTGGCCTACAAAATGCTTTATTATTGCCCATGGCAGTATTCAGCATGGTTTCCTTAAAAGGACAATCAGTGATCACAGTCATTGTAGCCCAGAAATAATGCTGCTCTTTCAGAAGATGGCCTGGTATTAGGTCAGACCACCCTTTCTTTACTTCTGCTCTCCAGATGTGTCTGCAACTTTTTTTTTTTTTTTTAAAGTTCATGTTTCAAAAAAAAATGGGTTTGTTTTCAAAATCTGGTTTTACTTAAGATATCTCCATCCTGGAGTGCATTTCATAAATTGCCCACATATTTTTCTTAGCAGAGAACTTAACTGGCTGTAATTTTTAACACATGGCCACATCATGTGATATTTTCAAAACATTTGCACATAGCTTTAAGAAGGTCCCAGCAGAAATGATCCATCATCTCACAGCCAGCCTGTTTCTTAACAGCATATCTGCATTTTCCATTTAGCAGAGCTATATATTATTAGCTTACATTTTGGGTAGTAAAACAGTGCATTGCTGATTGTAAAACATGGACTTTATTATCTGCTGAAAATTGATTTGGCATTTATAGCCACTGTGTACTAGACTGGCTTTCTGGTTTTAACATTAGTGCTTGCAAGTGATGATTTGTTTAAAGAACAGAAACAAAATTGCCATGGACATAACTGTTAGTGTCCTAGTAACTGAACATTTGGATTATCCACCTGTTTTTTAAATACATGCGTCTAAATGCTGTTATACAGCAAAAGTCTCCTAATAGTCCATTAACCGACTTGTTCTAAGTTGCAGTTGCTATGCTGTTATATTAGGACAGTTCTGTGTCTTACAAAACAAGTTTCCTGCCAAATGGAGAAAATGTGTCTGGAAATACTTAAGTCCAAGTGTTAACCTTGCATCATTATTCCAATCATCCTACATAATGACTTTATCTTCTTCAGGATTTGGGTAGGAGTGAAAAGCTTTTTGCCTAAGAGGACCAGTGGGTCACTAGGTTCCTCAGATACATATCGTAGGGTTTGGGAGACGATGTGTAATGACTTGCTTTTCAAAGTATTCAAGTTTCTTCTTCTTTTATGGTAGTAATAAATTCCAAAGTCTGCATGACATTATTGCTCTTATTTTCAACCCATGGGGCTGTGAACTGCATCTTGCTACGTATGCATGGAAAATAACTAACACATCATGGGTTGCAGATCATGTTGCAGAAATAGTGGTTAATATATGTATTTTTATGCAGAGTCCAAACACTCTTTACCTGTGAAGTTTTAGTGCTTTTCAACTCAGACCCTTAGCTGGAGAGGAACAAACCAACCAGTTTCTCAGGACTAGTATTTCCTTGGTGTGTGTAGGGTGTTTATAGCACCGATCACATCTTGATTTGAAGATTTTGGACTACACACTCATACATTTAAGGCATAATCATCATAGCTTGCAAATCAGTGTGTATATGTGATTTAAAAAAAAGGACTGGAGTGCCAATTTTGTGTAAAATAAAGTCTAAAATGATGTGATATGCCAATTAGAAAAGTCTGAATAGAGAAGTTGATACATCTAAGAGCAGAAGAACACATGATAGCTGGTCCTTTTCAGGACTTGTACATACACCTGTACCAGTCTTCTGGTTTGTTTGCTGCATCCTTTTTTCTCCCAAGTGTGTACATCAAAGATAACTCTACAGAAAATCAGCTGAAGCCTGATGTCTCGCTACCAGGTCACAGACGACAGCTAAGTGCACAAGACAACTTCTGTACTTGAAGCAGTAGCTGGCTTCTAAGTCCAGAATTGCATGCCTCAGCTCTCTCCTCATTCCAGATGCATCACTGTTACAGCTTTAAAGTTTCCCAAGCATATCGAGCTGCATCTGTGCATGCTAAAATCTGTCTCGGTATCAATAGGGTTAAGCAGGCCAGTGCTGAGTTCACACCTATGTCTTTTTGGAATTGAAGTATTTCTCTGCCTGAGTCATTTGCGCAGTTGGATCTGGTAGGTAATCTCAGAGGAAGCCCAACGCATATTCAGAAACGTTCATGTCTTCACAAGCGGAGGTTTACTTTTTGTTCCCAGAAATGTGTGTGGTGTAAAATGGAGCACAGAGCCAGCAATGCTGAGGCGAGTAGCGATTAAATCGAGAAATCCATAGGGCACAGCAGCTCTTGGATTTTTACTCGTAAGCAGACACAGTCTAGCCATATTGGCCTGCTTGGCAAAGCTGATTTCATTCAATGTCCCGCTATGCTAACTCCATATTCACGCAGTTCCTCCGCGAAGCTGGTGAAGCCCTTGCCGTGCTGTACCATGCTATCTATATTCACTGGCTCAGCTTTCCAGGAGCTCAGCCATCTCTGCACCACGTTGCATTTTGCGATGTACATGTGTACTTTCTGCCTCTTGTACGTGAGTCACCAGACGAAGAGCAGGACCGGTGCAGGAGCTGCTCCCTCCTTGCTGCCGTTGATCTCAGGCCTTGGTCCCTCCTGAAATGTTTCCTGCTCGGTTCTTGGGCAGGACAAGAGTGATGGAGATTACTCCCATCCGGAATAAGCTGCTGCTGGGCAGTAGCTTTCCCCCGCTGAGGGAATACGTTACAGACCTGAGCTTGAGCAAGCAGAGGGAGGATCTGAATTCACGTCTTTCGCTTCCAGACTTGAGTCTTCCACTCAAAAGACTTGAATAGAATCAAAGCTCACTTCTTCCATCTTGCCTAGCTGTGTCTTACACAAACCAGTTCTACTTGCCAGTCTTCTGAAGGTGAGGATATGGACATATTTCTGGAGGAGGGAGTAATGCTGTGGATCCCATGTCTCCAAGATACTGAGGCTCTTGAAAGGCAGGAGTAAAGCATCCTATCTCCAGTAATTTGCTGTTGGTGAGCTGTAAGCAGTTGCTAGTTAAATATAACTAACTTGATATCATCTTTTCTGTCATGAGCTGTCTACAGCTACCTAATGGGAGGGTGTGGAGAAGATGGATGGAGCCAAACTCTTCTCAGAGGTCTTTTTTTTTTTTCACTACTAGTGATTTTTTCTTTACTGCCAGTTACAGGCAGAGTGCGGAGAAATAGCCTCACTGTGAGCATTAATTGCAGAACAACTTGAGACAAGTTGCTGGAGACCTTCAGATTTGAGAGGAGCTGCTTCAGCTGGAGGTTCACAGATGTCTTGGTTTTGTCCCTGTGCTGCCGCACACCACCTGGTAGTGTTCTTGCAGCTGGTTTAAGGCTGTAGTGTCAAAAAAGACACTGAACTGATCCAACATTTAAAAATCTCCTGCCCGAATTCCTATTGCATTCCTGCAGCCTTACTTCAGATTTTCCATGATGTTGCATAATGAGTTTTGCATTTATTCCTACTTCTTCTTGCTCTTGGGATCTGGCAATCTTGTGAAATTTTCACGAGGAATAACTACCTGGTAGGACCCACACATCTGAATTAATTTAAATTATCCAGCCAGCTATTTTAGTATTAATGCAGATACATGTTCTGGAACAGTGCCTGCAACTTAACTGTGCTTTTAAACAGGCACAAAGTGTAAGTCAAAGGTGGCAGGAAATCTTCCTGAAGTTCGAAAGGAAATACCGTCAGCAGTGGACCCAGTTATTAAGACTACTGCTCGTATGGTTCTCATTCATTATGGACATCCCTTTGGAAGCAGATTGTAACAAGCTCTGCTGCATTTTTGCGTATTGACAATACTGAGCTGACAAAGACCAAAAGAAATGTGGAAGTAGAAGAGCTAAAGGAACCGGTATTGATCACCTCTTGGAGGAGAGGCTGAGGAATAAGGAAGAAAAATGTACTTTGGTAACCCTTCAGACATACTGCAAGTTCTTGCAGATCTGATGTAAGGTCAGGCCTATATCATTCTTGGTTAAAAAAAAGAGATTTGCTGTAATGAATTGAGATTTGAGGAAGTGGGATTTGCATATGCTTAACTGCAGCAAAGTTTGAAATGATGATTCAAGAAGCAGGAATACGTTTTACATTTCCAGGTCCATTGCCTTTTCCAGCTTATTGAGACATCTTTTCTCTTCTGGGGGTTAAGACACTATTCTGTCTTCTCTAAGTCATTTAGAAAGCATCTTTAAAATTTAACTCGGTACCCTTTCAGTTCTAATGCTTTATTGGAATTTTCTTTTATGTGTTTATAATCCACTTCTCCAAGCCTTGGGAGCCCTCCTGTGCACCTGTGGTGCAGATTCTGGTAGTCCTCGCTTTCTCTCATTCTTCTAGCAATGCTGGGTTCACTGTCTTATTGTGCTCCTGTTTTGAAACCACATCCTGCTAAAGGAGTAATCTCCCAGTTTAGTGATACACGGCCTTTCCCCTTCCTTCTTTCAGATCTCTCCTTAATATGTGTTTTGTGAGTCATGCAAACACACATGACTCAAATAGTCTTCCTGCCGCAAGATTACAGTTTGGAAAATGTGTGCACTCGTATCGTATGAAAATGCAGCCATAATTTGATTCTTGCTTCTAAACTGTGCATTCCAAATATATTCCGGTGGCCCTTTTAAGCCAGGGCAAGAAGCCTGTGTACACAGCTTTGAATTTTCATTGCAGCTATTTTATAATCCGAATGAATGCCACCACCATAGACTTTCCTATATGTGACTTTGCCATATCATTCCTTGAATTTCTAAGAGCATCTGCTTTTTTTTTAAGGCTTCTGCGCCTTGCAGAACACCAGCCACATCATTCGTGGTTAGCAAATACAAATTAACATTTATTGTTTTATTTTTCCAGTCCATTTCACTACATAATTGTTGATTGCGTAATTATATCTGCTAGCTTTGCATGCACTTATTTGTATTCTGTTAGGAGAAAAGTTTGCTAACTGAAGTTTAGAGGAGGTCATTTTCTGTGGACAGTGTTACTCTTTCTTGTAGCTACTTTTCTTTGCCTGGAACTGTACGAGGTACACTATTTTTGACTTTTAAAACTATAAACACTACAATGTACAAAAATGATCTTTAAAAAACAGGGATGTGATAACCTTGTTCTTTTCGAGAAGGAATCAGGGTTTGTATGAGTTTTGAAAGTACATGCTGAGAAATACTGAGTGAACCGTAGGGACTTTGAGTGTTACTAACACAGTAAAGAAAGCTGAAAGATACTCATTAAACCAACTTTGGTTATGTCTGTAAAAGAAAGGGTATCATTAAACATCCAGCGAGGTCAGATGGCTCCGTCATTGAATAGCGTTGAAAGTCATTGGTTTTCTTCTCGGAAACTGGTTTGCAAGAGTTTACCGTGTCTTTGGTCTTGGTGGTTTTAGTTTTCATTTCTCCACTGGCAGAGGGAGGACAGTGATAATACTAGAATTCAAGTGGTCCATATTGGTTGCATTCATGCTTCCACGGCACTGTAGGATCTCCTTGCTCTAGGGTCCTGAAAGAGAAAGCGCTTCTGTCGACCTCCTTCATATTAGATCTTGGAAGTACTTTAAATTACTTCATTAAGGTCAATATTTGATTATTTTACACTGAGATCACCATTAGACTGCCTTGCATCTTCAGAAACAAAAGCAAGGTCCTTTGCAATTTTTAAAGGGGATCTGTGCAATAATGAGTGTATATTTTACTTTTATGGATTCCTAATATTCAGCGTGAGCACTTTGTTTTCCTCTTGCAAACGGAGAAGTGAGACGGTGGCCCCTCTGGGAATACTATTTGTGTGTCTCATGTTAAATTTTTAAAGTATTTTGAAGAATGCTCATCTTGTTTTGTTAATTTACTTACTTATCTCTTTACATTATTCCCTGGTTGTAAAAGCAAATCTGTATTTGGGTTTTCTATATTTAATAAGCAAGGCTGCTGCGCAGGAGGTGAATCTGTGCATGAAACTTTCCTTGAGAGTTTGATATGAAAGCAGAGTCTTCAGAGTGTGTATAGCAAGTTCTCTGCCGACTGAGGGAGAGTCGGTGTTACAGTCTTTCTTTTGCCCCTTCAGACTCCTTTGCATAGACAGAACCACGTCTTGGTGGAATAAAGGCTGGATTTCCATGATGCTTCTCAGCTGACCAGCCAGGCTTCTTCCTCTGACATGTCAATTGGTAGAGTAGTAATTTCCAGTTCCTGTCGTTTTGAGGAAGGAAAGCAATGGTATTTAATCTTCAGAGACTGGCAGAAACAGAGTTCTTTAGTTTATGTTGCCTTAAAGCTTTTGCTTCAAACTGCTCTTAAGAGTCTATAAAAACCCCAAAGATAAAAATACTACCTACGTTTCAGGTATCGACCTGCATGCCTCTGTAGAGCCACAAGAGAGATGATATACCCTCTCCTTAGTTAACTTCTATATTGTTTCAGAAAGAGCTTTGTGGATGCTGCTGAATAACTTGGTTTTTCTTGAAGGAATACAGAAAATCACGATGCCTTGATTTCATCCTGACACCAGCAAATATGATTGCACAGTTTTGTCTGGGGCATTGGTTCAAGACAGTCTTGAAAGAATGAGTGTCTATTACTTAATCACCAGGAATGCTTAATAGTTTTGTCACAAGTGTTTTTCTTTTTGGAGGCTGTAAGTGTTTTTGCTGTCTTGCCACACCAGATGTAGAATAGATGCCTTGATGAATTACCTAATAGGGATTCTGCAGCAGAAACTGATGCTTGCTGAATCAAAATCAAAACTTTTTTTTGTCTCCTTTGGTCATTACCGTAAAGCTGCTGGGTTTTAAATATGTCTGCTAACAAGTCTGGGATATGCACACATTGTTGCATGCAGTTGCTGGTTTTTGGAGGGCTTTTTGCCACAAAATAATATGATGATGCAGATGTTCTGATACTGTTCTTTAAAACAGTTGATTGCGGATCTGATGGTGAAAGATGATCAGCAGCTAGCATATATCATCATCTTCTGATCCAAACATGTTCCTTTGGGAGTCAGCTGTACTGTTTCAGTGTGTTGTAATTAAATTGAGCGCTGTTAAGGTGTCAGAAATTACTTTATAATGCAGGATAATGGACTTAAATAGACTTATTTGCACAATGCAAATCATAGTCTAGCAAATTACCCTTAAAGGCTATATATTAAGAAACAAAACAAGCCCCCCAATATTCAGTAGGAAGAGAAAAAGGAAAAAAAAATGGTCTGATTTCTAACTCAGTCCCTAAGACATCCTTGCATTAGAGTCTATCTGGACTTAATAGATGCTAGAATAATGCCTGTTATTTGTGAATAACAGTTGTAAAGTGCTTTGTTTGAAAAAAAAAGGTAATTATATTTATTTTAGTTAGGATTGGATGGCAAGGGGGGGAAATCCCTGTCAACCAGACCTTTAACACTTGGAAAAATCCTTCTTATAGATGCAACAGATAACTAGTGTAACTCGCTCTTGCAAGGTTTTGAGCAATGTTAATTCCCAGAAAAGTTCATGTGAGCTGTAAATACTCGGCATCTTGCAGAACTAGTCTGTATTTATGAGAAGGCTAATGTTGTTAGGAAAATAATAGATCTACATGAATAGTGAGAACTGTTTGTAAATCAGCAGGTGGTTTCTAAAATAACAGAAATTAGCAAAATGTTTACTGATGTGCTTTCTTTCTGAAAAACAAACCTGTTTAAAAATACTTGAACATTAAAACTTCAAATGCAAAAAGCTGATTTACTTTTCTTCAGCCATCTCAGGTCTTTCTTACTTGTGGTTTGAATGCATAGACTCTTAATTTTAGTCTTATGGACCTTATTTTGTCTTTTGAAAGGGCCCGGTAGAAGGAAAAAAGGAGAAAATAGTTTTCTTGCAAACTATGTATTTCAACAGGAGGCATATTTCTGTGAATAGATAGGAAAAATTCAGGTGATACCAGAAAATCTGTTTTAGTTTTGTATGCATATGCACATAGTTTCATACAGAATACTAGATTACATTTCTCTTCAGTCATATGAAACCTGCTTGGGACTGAATTCATTAATGATGCAAAGCAGTATTAAAATGCTACACTTCTTTAGAATCATGCATACAGGTCCGAGCAATTACTTAGTCATAAAAGTCAAAGAATGTCATATCCCTAATTTAAAAAAAAAAAAAATCCTGTAAACTAATCTGTGTGTGTGCCATTTTCATACTCCGATTTAAAATTAAACCTACCCTATAAATGGCTGTTGAATTGTGTACGTCTTCTCTGAAAAGGTTTCCAGTGTGGTGAGAAAAGGAGTTCAGTTCAAAGATCTTTAATCCAGTTTCCTCTTGTTTTATTCGGTTACACAGAAAATCTTGCCCTTCGCCGCTGCCCCCCAGTTCTTCATTCGCCAGTAGTACTGAGGGGGAAATTTGTGCCACGCTACTTACACATAATTTAAAACAATTGTGCTAGCTTTAAACCCAAAGTCTTTCTTCATCTATCATTTATCTCATGATGTTATCTTTTGTACTGGGTACCCTTCAGTAAGCACAGCCTGACGCGTCTTGTGGCCTTTACCTTCTGCGATAAAAAAGATTGAAAAGATGCTTGGCACCACCTGGTGAAGATGAGGCAACCCTGGAGAACTGTGCTTCAGGAGCAGGTGACTGATGCTAAGAAATGTGCCAGTCTAGGGACACAGCTGAAGGGTTGTAGTAGGGAAGGGGGAGGGGAAGGGAAGAAAAAAAAAGAGCAGGAACATTAATACATCTTCCTGAGGTTTGATGGGACATATACTGCCTACTGTTCCATCTGGTGCTTATGATAGCATGGCATATTAGCATGCTGCAAGTTCATAATGTATTCAGGGCGAGAAAACACTGCTTGCATACCAATTGAGGCGTCCTCTTTCTCAGAGCTGCCTTTGAATTTCAATGATGTTTATGCCTCCTAAGCCATGACTGAACTGAGCATTTCCGCTCGTGGAGGAATAACAGCAGTGAGGGACTCTGGCTTGTGTGGGTTTTCTTTCCCTTATCTTTTTATTCCCCCCCCCCCGTTTTTTTTTTTTTTTTTGTAGTTCTTTTCTTCCTGCTCTCTCCTTCCAGTTTATTTTGTTTGAGGAAGACAGGTTGAGGTTTTGGACTAGCTATTTACATAGCTTCTGTTAATACTACATTAACTTCTTTTTAAGGTTGTAGCCTGTTGCTTTTTGCTTATCCCAAAATGCTTAAATGTACTTTTTAATGACATTTTGATGACATTACTCTAAACACAGTGTTATAAAGCATTTAAAAAATAGCACGTTGCAATTCTGCTTTATATTCCTATTTCCTGTATTGCTAAAGTAAAGAACAAACAATACCTTGAATTCCGCATTTCATGGTAAACTATTTGGGCCTTGTGTCTTCAAAGACTTGATTTTAACTTCAAGTGTGCTACCATAATAGAATAAGTATCTGAAGTTGAGCAGGTGTGTAAGTCTTTGTAGGAGCGAGGTCTTTTTATCGATCCCTTGCAGGAAATGTACTGATACATTCATTTTATTTCTCCCTACACGGTCCTCTTTGAAACTCAGCTGAGATTGACACTTGACTGGAGACAATCTCAAAACTGTGCCGCAGAAACTCTCGACTGCACATTTTGTTTCTGAACTTGTCAAAGATTGTGATCCTTTCATGGCTCAGTGCTGTGAATTGCTCTGCAGCCCTCCTTCCAGTAGGTTTTGAAAGTGTGAAGTTTACACACGGGGTAGGGTATTTGATGTGGGATTTTCAAGCGTGTGGAGTAATACATGAGTACTAGTCACATTTGCCTTTGTTGGTGACTGTGCTTCTAAACCGCTTCACGTATTTTGAAAGTCCTACCCCAGAAAAGGAGACTAAGCTTGCCTCTTGCCGTGGTTTAACCCCAGCCGGCAACTGAGCACCACAGAGCCACTTGCTCGCTCCCACCCCAGCGGGACGGGGGGAAGAGAATTGGAAGGGCAAAAGGGAGAAAACTCAAGGGTTGTGATAAGAACAGTTTAATAATTGAAATAAAATAATAATAGTAGTAGTAATAATAACAACAGCAACAACAATAATAAAATTTGTAATTAAAAGGAAAACAACAAAGAGAACTAAAACCCCAGAAAGACAAGTGGTGCAAATGAAAACAATTGCTCACCACCAACTGACCGATGCCCAGGCAGTCCCCGAGCAGTGCCCGCCCCCCGCCAGCCTTTCCCGTGGTTTCACTGCTGAGCATGATGTCATACGTGGTCAGTTGAGGTCAGCTGTCCCAGCTGTGTCTCCTCCCAACTCCTCGCGCACCCCCAGCCTCCTCGCTGGTGGGGCGGCATGAGGAGCAGACAAGCCCTTGACTCTGTGTAAGCCCTGCTCAGCAGTGACTAAAACATCACTGTATTATCAACGCTGTTTCCAGCACAAATCCAAAACATAGCCCCATACTAGCTACTTTGAAGAAAATTAACTCTACCCCTGCTAAAACCAGCACACTGCCTGAAGAGGGAAGAATAGTAAGACAGCATCTCTAGTACAGACCCGCTTAATGAATGCGTTCGGTATCTAGTTCTCTACCTGTGTAGCTGGACTCTTAGTCCTGCCCAGAACTGACCGTTGTTTGAGGCTTTAGCTTAGTCTTTAATGCGTATGACTGTCTTGCTAATATAACTTTAACAAAAATGTACTAGGTAGCACTTTGAACTCCTTCACTCTAATTTAGTATTAATCCACTTGATTACTAGAAAAGAAAAGATCTTGCTCTAGTTCTGATCCATTCTTTCAAATACACCCAGCCGTGCCTTTTGTAAATACATATTTTCAGACAGTCATTTAGCCACTCTTGCATAGATAAGAAAAGAAAAATGCATAAGTCATCCTGACAAAGAATAAATTGACTTATTTTGGTTCACTATCTGAATGTTTGTTGTCTGATGGCTTAAGAACATTCCTTGTTTATTGATAGTGCATTTAGACCTAGGTATTAATGTCTTGGCTTAAATGCTAATTACTTTTTTTTTTCTTAATACATTCGGGAAGGCTAATGTTACTGAATAGGAATGTGGAGGAGGTAGTGTGGGTAATTCAAGCAAGTTTAGTCAGCACTTACAAGATTCTTGAAATGTTTCTTGATGTCCTACAGAACTGTTAACATCTGCACGGCTTGTGAGAAGAGCCATATTTATTACAGCTGTATGCTAGCTAGAATGCAAAAGAAAAGAGGGGGGATCAGAGTTAAGAATGAAGCAGCTGGCTTTCAATACAGAGTTTTATAATTTTACTCTCATTACAGACCGACAGTAAACTCTACTTGGACTCTTTTGCATCAGCTTCTTTGAGATGGCAGGTTGAAGGCTTGGGAGTTTAGCTAGCAGCAGATACAGCGCAACAAAATACACACAGTTTAAAAGAAAACAAAGCTTTTAGATAAATAATCACAAGTGAAGTTCAGCATTTCCAGGAGCTGTTCCAGTGTGACATAACATGATGCAGAGCATGTGTTTGAAGTCTACATTTGAGATGGTAAAAAAAAGAGAAAGGTAGATTGTTTTAAACAATAAGGAAAAGAAACAGAAGGAGTGGGGGAGTAATAAATGAGAAGGCTGCTGGCTCCCTGCAGAACCAACGAGGTCATACAGTTTCTTGTCCCCATTCTTGTCAGGGTTTGGGGTCACTGGGGGAAAGGAAGGTATGTCGAGAGGCTACTAAGATCCCAGGACTTACTGAATGGTGTAATAGTACCTCAGTGTGTTTGTTTTACCTCTTCTTTTCTCTCTTTTTGTGCTAGAAGAGAAAGTGAGGGAAGAACAATCAGCATCAAAATCCCATTTTCTGTTTCACTCCTTCCTGTAAAAAATCACACACGTTTCCAGAATCAGGGATTTTTTTGTCCAACTTTGATTCCCCCCTCATTCACTTCTTTCTTAGCCATTGAGACAGGTTTAAACCCAAGCTATGCCAATATCATAGCTATTTGTTAGTTGTCAGAATCTTTGTTCAATTTCAATTAAGGTCAAAGATTGTTACGGTTTTGTTTTCTCATTTATTTGATATGAATGAAAGCTGGTATTTCTTTTGTTTCCTCTGGTTAATGTGGCTTGGTATGCTTGCTCTTAACTTTCTTCCCTGCACGTTTTAAGTGAACCTATTCTGGTTTTGCTCAGTTAACTTCTTTACAACGTGCCCAAGCCATTCACAGTGGGAGTGCCAGGATCTGTTTCTGTGTCTCCTACTGTTTCTTAACAGCCTCAGCAACTGAGGAAGCTGCACGTCTGTGCTCCTTTATTGCTCTCCTTAAATGGTGGTTCTGAATAATTTTCTGATATTTTCTAATACAAAACCTATTGCATGTTCACTTACAGCGAAAGCACAAACAGCTACCCATTAAGAAACAGGGCCAATAAGGACCGTTATGAAGAGCATCCTCTTGTTGCCAGAACTCCTTTAAAGAGTTGGTTGAGTTATCTTTATCTACCCACACATTTCTGCTGTTCATACTGTGCTCTATAGCAAATGTCCACTCTGATAACCTACTATGCTTTTCATCCCTTCTATCTAACCTTAGACTTTTTGCTGTTACACTCATCATCATTTAATTACAGCATGTGGCATTGTGCAAGCTCTAACATATAATTACTGCCTCCTTCTTTCCGTTCTCCTGACACCAGAGCACAGGCAGAAGCAAATTTTTTAACATTTCAGTTATGAAAATGACTGCATTTGATTCATCAGTGTTCACCACCTCATACCTTCTGAAGCGATCGTTTTAGTTTCTGGAAGTTTATTTCCACTTAGTCTTGTGGAAACACATTTTATCTTAATTTTGTGCAGATTGTTGGCGTTGAACAGAATTACGTGCAAAACCAAGTAGCTCTGTAAGTCAGGGCTCATAATCACCTTTGGAAATGACCTGCTAAGTTTCTAATAGGTCATTTGTATGCACAGTTACTGAAGCTACTTGCTCTGTTGCAATAATTACGAAAAAGATAATGGATAGGAACTCATTTGGGAGCAATTATTCTTGTTAAACTGTTTAGTATTTCATCCAGGTACTCCTGTTTTCCCCCTTTTTAATTTTCCTTTCATAATTTCGGAATTTGCCTTGGGTAGTTGTCGCAGTTCAGCAGTTCTTTATTTCTTCATATCCAAGCAGTTTAAAGCCTACCAGACAACTACTGATGTGTTGTACATCATCTATTCCAAGTGAAGACCATAAAGAAACATGTCCTCACCGGAGATGCCAGTGCAGCCACTCTCTCTCTCTGTGCTTTTGAATTGTCTCTGCCATTGTGATTTAGCTTTCTTAAACGTGTGTGGTGCCAAAGGATGTTTATAAAGATCTCTGTGAGCTGCCCTAGTATTTTTCTCCTTTATTTCTGCCCTACTTGCCATTTGAGCTCTCTGACTGATTATAGATGTGAAGAAAATACCAGGTTTTGTTGGGTTCTCTGTGTTTTGGTGCAAAAAAGAAATGTTGCTGAGTTTTGGTGGGATATTTTCAAATTCATGTATCATCACATGGCTATAGTTGTGTGAGCACGACCTGGGTTCCTATGACTGCATATAGTGTGCGATTGTAGGCATGCTGCTGTCTGATGTGCTGCCTGCTGCAATTTTGCTTTTTGAGTGTTGCGTATAGAAAGCCATCTCCAAAACAGGATGAGGTGGCGGGGGGGAGGTATAAGTTGGACAGGGGGGCACAGGAAACACCTGACTTGTTTGGCTAGGGTAGATAGGTGACAGTAGGAGGCCCTGAAAATGGGTCTTCTGTTGCAGCTAGTACTGCCTAGTTATTCTTTTGAGGAAGAAATGTTTATAGCCAAAATCTAGAGCGAAATACCTAATATTATGTTTGGTGCTGTGGAAACAGAATAGTACATACTGATGTATACATACGCAGTATCATAAGCTTTCCTTCCTATATTGCACGGCTGAGGTTAACTTTTGATACTGGAAAGAACTTTCTTAAAGCATCTCCCTTTGACTTTCTGAGTACCTTGCCATTTATTTCGAATTTTCCGCAGGGAAAGGCGATTTTTTTTCCCCGGGCGGCTGCACAATGTCGGCTCCCTCTAGTGTCAGCAGTCAGTGGGAAAAATTGCCAGCGACCGCTGGCCGAGGCGTGCTCCTCGCCGGGCCGTGGTTCTCGCCCTGTGGCCTTTCGTCCGAGCCCCCAGCGCAGCCAGCGAACGCCAAAGGTGCATCCTGGGGCTGTTGCCAGCCCGTGGCAAGCGACTGGCCCGCTGCCCTCTCAAGCACCCGCTGCAGAGTTTCTTTCCTCCCGTTGTCTTCCCTTTCTCGTGAAAATGGCTCCTCTTCTGGTTAACCCAGTTCTCAGTGTATATATCCAAGTAGACCCAAAGCCAAATGTAGGGTGTTTCCATAGCGCGGAGAGAGTTAAATCTGCTTCTCGTAAGATTCTTTCTTTTCATGCATAAGAAAACTTACTATATCACTAAGGGTTAAGTGCATCCACATCGAACATTTAGAGTTCAAACGCGTCAGACTTCTTTACTTTGTCAATATTTCTCTTGCACTTGGAGCATTGAGTGGTTTCTCTCTGGTGTCTGACTTCTCGCCCTGCAGTTTCCCCTCCATTTAACACTCCTTTCAGTGTAATTGAAGACTATTTCTTTCTTACAATTTTCTAAAGCAGAATGTAAAAAAAAAAAATCATAGTAAGTATTTTTATATACAAAAATCAAGTAAGTAAAACTTGATTAAATATTTGTACAAGTGCATGTGCGCATACACGCATGTGCACACACATATACGCACATATATAGAAGTAAGCCGTGGAAGCTTCACTGATCCATAAAGGTCAATATTAAATGCTGTGTTGGAGTAGTGGGTTTAGCTGGCTTGATGAAAATGAAGCTCTATAAATATAAACCCCTTTTTTAATGTATTTGTTGGGGAAAGAAAAAG
This sequence comes from Sagittarius serpentarius, assembly GCA_034782735.1. Lineage (NCBI taxonomy): Eukaryota > Metazoa > Chordata > Aves > Accipitriformes > Sagittariidae > Sagittarius > Sagittarius serpentarius. The sequence goes on along the minus strand of JAVKLA010000027.1, from coordinate 27,029,443 downwards.
AATACATTTAATTTGAATCTGCTGGGCATGAAATGAAGCACGTTTTGTACAACTGTCAAGCATGGCAATGCTATGATACCTGAAATTGTTTTAATATTTTGCTTATATTTTCTGTGGATTCTGTAATAATTGCTGATATATTTTTTTTTTCCAGTTCAGGCTTCAGCTGTATGATTTTTTTTGTTTGTTTGTTTTTGTTTTTGTTGTGGTCTGATCTTTAAAATTCAAAGGGAAGATACTTTTAAAAGAAGGAAGTTTTAAGTTTTACTGTGCAAGACTAAGACTGCTGTGATGCTTTAAGGTCTAGAGATGTTGCATGTAATTGTATGCCCTGTGAGTGGTCTCATTAGTTTACCTACAGCTGTTTTTGGTATCTACAGTTAAGCGCATATTCCTGAGTCTTTCGGGGGCTGGGGTCTGCAAGGCTAACCCAGCACCTCTCTTCCTGGGTGAGATCACCTGATTTCTGTGCCAGCGTGAATTTGTGTGAACTCACTGGCTTCAGAAGGGGGTTTAATCTGGTTTTACATTTGTGAGTCTGGTTTTACATGACATACACAAGTTTCGTCCTTTCCCTCTTCCTTTACGTGCTTATATTGTTTCGTATTAACATTTAAGTATGCATGTGAGATATTAGGCCAGATGATTTGAAATATGCTTTTGTTTTTGCTATTGGTAACATTTGTTTTGCTTGTGAGCTTATTTGTCAACATGTACTGTTATCTCATCTAAGAAAGTATTTGAGATGGAGGTTCTTAATTTCGTGTGAAGTTTCTGAGACTGTCTTTCCCCCTCCCACCTCCCCACTGCTGCTTTCAGGTGTGATCCAGTGCCCAAAATAACAGACAGTTGGTGTGACATGCAGCATCGAGGAGGAGCTGACTTGTAACTAATAATGAGTATTTTCTTACACTCTGTCTAGACAGTCAGTCATGTAAACACAAGATGTCTTTAATGGCATCATCAGATGACGTGAAATGATAGTCTTCCAAAGTGTGTATTTCCACAAATGCCGAAGTCCTGATTAGGGTAATAAATTGCACTACTTGGAGATTGTCAGTGCATAATACCGAGGCAGGGGAAAAGCCTAGAGTTTAACTTTTCTGTCGCTGGTAGTGCCAGCACCTGAGCGAAGGTTTCTGGGGGAAATATGTTTCATTATATATTTTTCATTGGCGGATTAACACCTGCTTTGGCTGGCTGAATAGAAACCAAGGCGTTAGTACGCCCGGCGACTGAGGATCGCCGTTTCTTGTGTACACCAGCCACGCTGCTAGAGCAGTCTGAATGCCTCTGGTTCTCACGAGGCAAAGGACCTAGATCTATATGGGAATATTTATACCAACTGACTTAACAGCCTTAGGAATTAATAAATTAGAGGCTCTAACTCTTCTTTTCACTGATTACATGGGGAGTCTAGCCTGCTAATTTAATTATCCGTGTTAGATGGCAGAAATTAGCAGCCTTCCTTGGACTGGACCAGTACTTGCTGGAGAGGGAGTTTGGCTGCCTGTGCTTTCTGTCTTACAGGTAAGGTCTTGCTCCCCAGACCTGTGCATCTGGCCTAGCAGAACAAACTTTTCATCGTTTGAAATATCATTGGGAGGAACTGGGTTCTTGGATGGGTGAAATGGCACAATCTGATAGAGTGAGGATTTGGGAGCTTGATCCGCGAGGTGAGGAGCAGTCTGTCCCAGATTGGCCAACGCCACTCCATACCTTAGAGGATCTTGACTTGTCGGTGAAAAATTCCACAGTTTAAAAACAAAGCTAGGTGTATCTCCGTTACCTTCTTGGTAGGCCCTATGCCATCTTTTCAGATGTATAACCGTGGAAAATACCACTTCCTACACCCATGTTTGATTGGTTTTGAGCCTAAAGGACTTCTGGCATGTTTTATAAATATAAGCGATATTTAAAAGCACAGCCTTTTAAAAGTACAGCCATAATAACTTTTTTGCTGGCAGAGTAATTTAATACCTATAGTTGCCCTGAATCTAAGTAAGTTATTTTAGATTATTTTATCTAGTCTGTATTTGTGACCTCAGTTCTAGTTAAATCTAATGGAATACAGGTATCAGTACTCTTTTAGGACTTTTCTAAAATGGGTACAGCTACGCTTTACACTTTGTGTAAGCACATTAAAAATAAAGGAATTCATATTTATTTTGCTTCAGACTTCTAGCTGTGCGTAACAAGCTATTTACTGTTAATTTAGGACCATACAAACTTTGGATTAGAAACATAAATACGCTTCTGGAGAGCAAGTTTGGAAATTTTAATTGGCGTTGGGAGAGAAAATGTTCTTACTTCTGGTGGGAAGGACGTGTGCTACGTATGGTTGTGTATGTAAGAGCATGCAAACGACAGCAATTCAATGCTGATGGCATTTGAGTTTCTTAGGTATCAGTCTAACTTTATCTGTAGTTTGTCAAATAACATGCAATCCTGACAAGGGTAGGTCTTTCAGAGAAGATGGTACAAAAAGGAAATGAATTACTGGTCAGGGAGCTTTTGGGAAGCCGCATCCAAAAACACTCCGGTGGTTCCCTCTAGAAGTATAGGAGAAGTGAAGACAGCAATTGCTAATGTGGAGGGGTTGTCACCTCCGTAGCTTGCAGGGGAGGCCAGGGATTGGGTTTGGTCAGCGGTTGCTCTGATTGTTCTTCAGTTCTTCATGCTGGAGGCAGTGGGCACCTCTTCTTCACTTCACTCAGGCCTCAGCATTCAGTGAGCTGGTTTTGGAATAGCAGTAATAGTTCCTGTGATATGAAAGACAACCACTCAAAACACACAGTTCTTAGTTTGGTAGCTTGTCAACAAAATGAAGCAGAAAAGATCCAGGAAACAATGTAAACAGGAAATTAGTATTTCGATAATGAGGGTGGGACTATTTACTTATTAACTGCATTAGTTATGCATACATAAAGGCATTTTCATGACACTTGGTGGGATATTTAGAATAAATCCACATTGTCTTCGCCTTCATTTTAGGCCAACTGGTATGTATTAAGCCATGACAAGGGAACTTGTAGACTTTCTTTTCAGGGGGCTTATGGAAACTTAGGGCAGCTGCCATAATTTGGCCCTTATTTTGCTTGTCGGTTCTTACTAAAGTATTCCATAAACCATTATGGTGGTAGTTGATCTAGATTTAGAATGTATTCTTTTTCCCTGCATTCCTTTGTACGCTCAAGCAATTTTACATGGTAAAATTTGCAGAGCCAGGAAGGGGGAAGGAGAAAAGAGGCATTTAAAAAAAAGGTGCAATTCTGACAGGAGTCAGTTTTTAATTATTAAATAACTGAAAGTGAATTTATGATAGTTTTGAAACTGGCAAAACATGTCAGATTGTTAAATGAGAGGAAAAAGATTATTTTTCTATTTTTTTTCCCTTTAAAAATGAAATTGTAAGACAAGTTTATTTTTTTCAGGAGAAAATAATATGTCCAAGCAAAGCCAAGCCATAACATTTTTGTCTCAACTCTGAGACTGAACTCATGCATTGCTTATTTTATAATATGTGTAACTATCTGGCCTTCAGCTGCTAAGCCATGAGCGTGGGACGTGTTTTTGCCAGTCAGAACCTCTCACTCTAGAGAACTGAAACGAAAGAGTGCTTCTGCGTTTTTGGTTCGTTGTCATGGCGGTAGGACCAGTCAAGGTACCATTATGGATGAAGAACATGATGCAAAGCATTGTCCATCGTTCACCTACTTTACATCATCCACAAGCTCTTCCTGCCAAAACCGGGAGACAGTAGCACAAACATCCCTTTCAGCTTTTGGGAGAGAGAGTGGAGATTGCATTATTCTGAAGGCTTTTTTTTAGGACATCTGAAGAAAGCTCTGATAACTTGGCCTGAGATAACTTCAGTGAACTCGCAGCATGCAGAACAACTTCTAGCTCCTGTGTATTAAATGAGAAGAAACTGAGTGTGCTTTCATTTATTCTGCAGAATAGCTGGTAATACGAAATGTTCAACTATCTGAGCAGAGGAGAACCAAGATAAGACCGCAGCAAAGTTGCGATATTGCTCTTGCAAAAGGGTCATCTTCAGTATGTGAGCATCATACTCAACATGCTAAAGGGGCAGTGAAACGTTATGTCGTCTTGAAAACTTTACTGTGCATGTTTGTCACTCACCCCACATGCATTCTTATTCCTGGTGGATAAAGCTTGCAGGGGCAATGTTTTGTGACAGAAGGCTGAGTCTGAGTGTCTGAGCTGCTTTCTGATACTGCCCTTCTGCAAATCACCGAGGGAGTAAGAGTTCTCCGCTGGGAAGCTGGAAACCGGGTGATGTTTTCTTTCTAGGCCTATAACGTGACTGCATCTGGTGCTGACAGAAAGTTATGTCTGTGTTATGCCTGTTTGAGATCAGCTGTTTATAGCACAAAAACATCTATTGTGTTTAGATTCTTGTTTATTCATTAAGAAAAAGTCAAATGGGCCAAGAGACGAATGGAAGGAAGACTGGACCAGTCTCAAACAAGTCTCAGGCATGCACGCCTGGGAGAGGGTCTGCAGCGGTGTCATCCCAATGTTGTGTTTTATGGCTGCATCATAGGACTCCCAGGTTTCCCCAAGCGTGCAGTGTATGGGATGGGTAGGCTTTACCATGTGTATCAGGCTTATACCATGCATTCTTGAATACGTCCTTTTCAACCAGGGCAGATACCTTCTAATATTGTCCTGCTCTGCGCAGTGGCAGGTTGGAGAGTCAGGAGTTGTGGGTCCCCGCAAACACTGCCTTGTAACAGTGCTGCATGGCTTGGCCAGATCTGAAGGAGGGAACGTTCTTTACTGACTGTAGCGTGATGGCATTATGGGTGAAAGAGCTGTGTAATTTGTCCACTTAGGCAGACTTGGGGGTTTCTGTCTCCCAGTTTGTCACTACTGTGACTCACAACCCGTAGCTACCTGCTGGCAAATTCCATGCTATCCCTGTCAAAATAATCAAAATTAGTGCAATGCCATCGAGGTAACCATCATTGGTATTAAATCCCACAGATTTAGATCTCAGTTAATATAATTTGGGTGGTGGAGGCATGTTCTAATCCCGTGTGTCATATGCGGGGTTTGTTCTTTCTGTGAGTTTAGAGGAAACAAGACAATGGGCTCTTTTAATTTGGCAGTTTTTATTTTTATTTTAAACATGTTGGCACAGAAGTAGTAAGTACTGTACAATCAGTATAGAACGTCTTTTAAGAATCTTCCATGCCTGAATATACATCTGGAACTGTTTGCACTAACTAAAAGTAAAATAAATGCCACAGCGTATTATACCATACTTTTTTTCATTTAAAAAAGGAAATTGAAAACACACCACTCCTAGAAATGCTTGACATTGAATTGGCTATTGAAATGGTATCAGTAAAGTATTTATATATTCCATATTTTGTTCCATACATCAGCTTTCCTTGATGCGTTAGACTTGGAAGGGTGCCACCTGAGCTGAAATGTTGCCATATATGAAAGACCGCCTTGTTTTAAAAATGGACTCGATCTTTTAGAGTACAGGAAGTAAAGTAAATCAGTTTGAATACATGCACATCTCTCTACCCCTGCTCCTGCACGTTTACTTTCTCTTCCCTGTTTGTCTTCAGAAGCTGGCTGTTCTTATGGTAAATATCAGTCTTCACCTAACAACTAAATATAGTGGTAAAAATAGCTCCTACCATAAAAACTGAATGAATGACAAGAACAGTATAGTTTCATGAACCAAGAAATCCACAGAAGATATATCATAACATGAAGTTGGGTTTAGAACATTCTTTAATTTAAAATGGAGCAAAATACTTCTGTGGTAAAATCACAGTTCTTCACTCTGTGCTGTAAAAGAGATTCAAGAATGTAGATTTCGAAATGTTTGGGGTTTGGTTTTTTTTTTTAAATAAAAAATATAACCCAAAGCAAATGCAATAGATCTCTGCATACTTGAAACATATTTTCTGAATTTATTCTAAGTCTCTCACTGCACCAGAGAGTTGTGTGTATGGATTAGGACTAGACCATTATTTCACCATCTATCTCCATCCTGAATTGATTGCAGCAAACACTGCAGAATGAATTACAGATGTCAGCTTTTTCCTCCAGTTTGGAGGACCTCTGGTTTCAGCCCCATTTGATCCGAACCGGGCTAAGGAGCGCAAGTCTGTTGCTGTTTAGATGGATTTGACGGAAGGAATCTTTGCACCTGAAAGAAGTTACTTTCTCTATATACACAGCCTGTGCTCTGATATGTGTGATGCTGTGGGATATTGCCTGTATGAAATGTTCTGGTATGTCCCTGCTAATTCAGGATTATTGTTTGAAACGTCAGAGTCCAGCGGGGGGGGACGGACAGAAATCAGAACTAGCTTTGCAAATGGGGACTTTGGTTTGACACGAAAGCCTAAAAGTATTTTTGAATTCTAGAAATTAAGCAATTTTAAGACATGGCTTTCCTTAAAGTTCTTCCAAAATTCAGGCAAAGTTCAGTGTGTATGCTCCTGTATTGTAAAACCAGAGCAAATGTACATGAAATCTTACACAGGCAGGTTTTCACATGTAAAAAATACATTTTTTCCTCTTGAGGGATTCTTTCTTCCTCTCCCAAACCCTCATCACCTCAGAATGTACGGATAGCAGAATATCCACTCAGTTTGTATGAAAAATGTTTGTACATAAAAGCCCTCATGGAATAACATGGTTTAGGGGAAACTTGGCTCATGAATACGATTTAAACACCATTTTGCCTTTTAGCTTTTATATCATCAGCCTGGTTTTCAACAATTAGAGTAAAAAGCGTTAGTTGTTGGGTTTTGCTTTTCTTTTAAAATAAAAAAAAAAAAGACTTGTAGAAGCTGGAGTTCTAGGCTAAGTGTCAAGACACTACAAGCTTTGGGAGTTCAGATCACAAGGACTGGCAGCACTTTTATCGGAGGTGGCTCTGCTTTGTGCTCCATAACCACTCCTTCCCAGGAGAGATCTCCCTCTTAAAAAAGAGAGCTGCGGAGGTTCTCTGGGGTTGTGGGTGGTGGGACCACAGTGGGTGCAGAGCCGCTGTAGGCATGTGCTCCCAGCCCCGTAGCTCCCTCGAAGCTTAGGGAACCAGCTGTAGAGGCAAGGAACCGGCACGTCGTAGCAGTAAGAACAGAATGGCTCCTGCAGGAGTTTCGCTATTAAAGAGGGGGGGAATAGTGGGGTATAAAGGCTGTTCTCCTGGGCGGTGTGGTGGTGTCTTCCAGGCACGTGGAAGAGCTTTGCGTTTTGCATTGTACTTCTTCAAAAGCCGCCCCCCCCGAGAGTCTCTGCTCTGACATGATAATCTTGTCCCCTGGTTAGAAGTGTTTTGAGGTGTGCTTGAAAGGAGCCTTCTATCTCCTTACAGAAGACAGGGCTAGGGAACTTACGGACAACCAAAGATAAATCTGATAAATCTGTCTGCCTGCGGTCACGCAGTAGCAGAGTGGGGTTTAGGGCTTTGTAAGGGGGGGAGAGAGGTTAAGAAAAGGTAAGTGGCCTGTGGGGGGGGTGGGGTGGTTTACCCCTAAGAGGTCCAAAGAAAGGTAACTAGGAAAATCAAGCCTAGTGTCATTAGATTTATATGAAAGTACAGGAGTCTGTGGATAATTTCAGCGATCTGCAAACCAGGTGGCAGACACTGTTCGAGGGAGTAAAAACCGGTTGGATCACAGTAGAACGGCAGCCTGAAATTGGAGGGCAAAACCAACACACTATTTCCCACTACCATGTTCAATTTAAGTAACAAAACATTGCCAGCTTTTGGGGAAAGCCTCCCCCCTCCAATCTGAGCACATTTCTGATCAAACCTGAACTTTGAAATGCCGCAAAGGAGGGGAGGAGGAACCGTGTGGTTGGGTGCAGGCTCAGGATCGCTTTTAGTTATCAACAGCTGAATTGGAGGATACAGGCTGTGCCTGCTCGCTGCAAGCAGCAGACTGTTAGAGGAGTTCGATTTCTCTCACTCTTTCTTCCACCCACCTCCATCTCCTCTGTGCCTGTGTCTGCGCTCCCACATGCTTCAAATCTGTGTACCTGGACTGCCTTCCTTAACAGTTCAATGTGAGTGTTAGCAGAATGAAAACCAGATGGACCAGCAGTTCCCACTGTTATCTCCCCACCAGCTCTGGCAAGCCTCCCTTTCTCTCTCCTTTCTTGGCATGGCAGAAATATTTGCCTTTATTTAGGAGGGCTTGGGCTCACTGCTGTGCCTCTTTCCCTCTGTTGCAACATGAGCTGAAAGCTATTTATTCCCTTGTTGCTGAGGTTGGTTGAGGTGAGTGCAAGATGAATTCAGCTATTAAGGAAGCAATTAACATTTCAAGATGAGTTTTCATAGTTCTTTATATTAAATGAATGGCTTATTGAAGATATAGATTTAACTCTTTTTGTATAGCAATATGGAAAGGAAATTTGTATAGAATATGTTTAAAAACCTGCTTTTGTTTTTCAGCATGTAATAATTTACTGTTGCTTAATTTGCAAATCAAACCTTACCTTTCTGTGTAACAGCCTTAATATTTAAGCTAATCATTTTAGATACTGTTCCCTACACAGCTGAGGGTTTACTAACCTGAGATCAACACTATAGATCCTATAATACTGTATCTGTATTCCTCTCATCCTGTTCTGGGGGTGTTTCACTGCTCAACTTCCCCAAACTTGTCTCTAAAGTCTATATAAAATAACTCCCTCTCCCTGAGAACTGAAGCATCATCTGTAGGCACTTCTACGAAGGCTGAAGATGGCTTCTATATTTGCGGTACCTGACACACTGCATCTCTGGGACATACTTTCTCAGTTTCAGGCAGCTAAAGATTGGCATCTATTATGCATTGTTAATTTTTGTGTGGTGTTTGTGGGTTGGGGGTTGGTGGTGTTTTTTTTTTTTTGTGGGTGGGTTTGGTTTTTTGGGGTTTTTGTTTTTGTTTTTGTTTTTTTTTGGTTTTTTTTTGGTTTTTTGTTTGTTTTTTTTTTTACCACTTTCTGATAATTAAGTGGTTTTGATGCTTTTTTAAACATACCCTTCCTTTGTTAAATGTGTGCCTTGCATTTAATTTCTTTTAGCGTCTCTCAGGGCAAATTTTAGGTAAGATGTTTTGGTTGAAGTTTCTGTGTTGTTAGTAAGAACAAGGAGAGCACATCGCAAAGTGGAGTGACAGAATTTATGGAACGTGAGGGACTTTGCTATTGTCTTGAATTAAAACCACAGACTTACATGCTTACCCGTTAGCAGCGACACTAAACTTGCTTTGCAAAAGAGTTGCAAAATGGAGCTCAGGAAGACTTGTGTAGGACAGTGTATAAAATAAATAACCCCAGCCCCCCCAAAGAAGGGATGGAAGAATTTAACTTAACGCCTGTTAAAAGCTAAACTTGATCTTACTCATCTTTGCTCAAGATGGCTCGCTAAACTCCTGGCATGAGTTAAGGAGGCCTTAATTTTCCTTTCAGTTGGTAAATGTTGTCATGTTTTGCCCATTCTTCATGAATGAAACGTGTTTGGGTGGTTATTTTAAAATTTTAACAAGATACCTCTGTAGCTTCTATATCAAATATCTTGCATCTTTAGGTCTTAAGTTGCAAGAGAACTGTTAGGTTTTCCACCTGGTTTTGCCTTCTGCTTGTTTTGTTTTCTTGTGGAGGTATATTTCTACGTATCTTGCAGGTTTTGAACATTAAAGTTGTTCTTAATGTGTGAAGGTGCAAACTTAGATGCTTTTTTAAAAACAATGGTATGTACGTACAACGATTGACTTACCATTTTGGCATGCTGTGTTTATTTTTCTGGTGAATTAAGAATATCCAGGGGCAGGGTGGTAAAGTGATCCAGGAGGCTCGTGGTATTTAACGTAAGTATCTCTCCATGATTACAAAGAGAAGCGGTGGAGAGGGCAGCAGGTGTTACAAAGAAGAGACATGGAGAGAGCTGGCTTCAACCAGTATCTCACCCAATATCTCACGTGTACTAAAGAGCTTCAGGTTTTAGTTTGGGAAGAGCTGTCATAAGGGGATTTATTACCTTCCTGTCTCCTTGTCTATTTTTTCCTTCCGGCTAACATGACAGCCTTGGAGGGAGGTGGCACTACTGCAGCTCCAGGAGTGCTTGGGAGGTAGCATCTGCACATGCTAGAAATAAAAACAAAAGCTAATGCAGCACCACTACAAACGAGGTCTTACCATCTGTGTTACACCTTCTTAAGTAAGGTTTAGATGATGTAATTTGGGAAGAGCACACAGGAGTAGATAATCAGGTGTAATCTTTCGTGGCAGATGCTGAAATGGCTCACTTCTTGCATTAGCTTTTAAGTTTTTGTCAGAGGGCATGTGCTGGCAGTAATAAACCGATGTATTCCTGTGGTGTGTGTTGCAGATCGCACTGAGAAGCATTCCACAATGCCAGACTCACCTGTGGATGTGAAGACACAATCCAGGCTGACGCCTCCAACCATGCCACCTCCTCCCACTACCCAAGGAGCTCCAAGAACCAGTTCATTCACGCCCACAACGTGTAATTAGACTTATTTTCTTCCTTTTCTTCCATATTCTTTCTATTCTGTATGTAAGAAACCAAAATATATGAAGGGAAACCTGCATGACATGGTGGGAGCAGCATTTGGTTGTACTATGATAAAGTAATTAAGCAAAACTAAGATCACAACAGATTGATGCATCTTTAAGGTATTAAGGCATTCGGCTCAGAGTTGTGTTGTTATTTCATTGACAGCTTGGCCACAGTGTCAAAGAACAGCGAGCACTGGTTTCCCATGTACTTAATGCTCAGATCAGTCCTTCTGTGAGAAGTACAGAAAACCTTTTTCTCCTCTTCTGTGCTGTTCTGTTGTTTAAAGGATCCCGTTTCCTTTTGTATGGAAACTTCGGGGGTTTTGTTTGATTATGTTTTTAAAGTGGGGGTAATTCTTAAAGAAAATACTTATCTTCATCCCACTTATGACTGAGTGAAGAATTCTGCTTTAAGTGCTATATAATCATAGAATCACAGAATCATAGAACGGCTTGGGCTGGAAGGGACCATCAGAGGCCATCTAGTCCAACCCCACTGCGGTGAGCAGGGACACCTTCAACTACATCAGGTTGCTCAGAGCCCCGTCCAGCCTGGCCTGGAATGTTTCCAGGGATGGGGCTTCTACCACCTCTCTGGGCA
>JAVKLA010000027.1:27012581-27018170 GCA_034782735.1 Sagittarius serpentarius | reverse complement strand
TGGCCTTACTGAACCTCATGAGGTTCATACGGGCCCACTTCTCAAGCTTGTCTAGGTCCCTCTGGATGGCATCCTGTCCCTCAGGTGTGTCAGCCACACCAATGTCTAGGTAATGTTGATGTAAAACCAAAAATGAAGGCATTTTATTGTTTTACCTAGAGATTTCCAGTGTGTGACCGCTTTACTTTTCTAAATCACTTGGGGCGGCATCTTTGTCCCAGTTTATTGATGTAAACACACAAGAAACTCTACTAGTCTCGATGGAATTACTCTGCATTCGTATCAGTGTAACTGAGATTTGAATCTGGCATGTTGTCTGGACTATTCTTTTCACAGCAATGAAATGATCCACATTTCTCTTACCAAGATTTAGCTGCAAATTTTTTGGTCTCTCTTATACTGCCTTGTAATAGTATAAACATGAGAATGTGTTTACATTTCACATTTTAAATGAAACATTTTTAGAACAGTAGAATACATATGCCTAAACAGAATGAAAGCAGCATCTTCTATTTGTCTTGCCTTTGTCTGTTCAGTCCCTTTCTGTCTGTTAAATGCCTTACTTAAAATTCACCTCTATGCAGAAGGCCAGCTGGAGGCCTTTGTACTACTTATCCCAGGGAACCCTGTCCTGACGATTTACATCGAAGTTAAATAGTGAGGAGGGTTTGTGCCAGCTATTCGCACAAACTCAAATTTAACCCAGTGACCCTGATCCTGCAAAGATTTGTCTGTTTTGCTTAACTTCAGCACCTGAATCATCCTAGGAGCTGCTCTGGTCTAAAGTTAAATTGTTTCTAGTTTTTTGCAGCATGGGGCTCTTACAGATTACACTTTCCTGTGTGATGCACTTTGCGCAGTTCAGAGTAATCTTTGGCGATCATAAAAGGAACAGGACAATGTCCTTCTTTAATCATTCTTATAATCCTCAGTGTACTAACAAGATTTCTGGATATTTGTTTACTTGATTGGGTTCAGCACTTTGGAAGGTGTGTGAACGATAGCTGGATTTTTGGGGCTGTTTATATAAACACTGAAAGTCTAAAAAAGTCTAATTTTAATTGCCTTTTACGGTGTCAGATTTTGGAGTTTGGCCTTAGCGGTTCCAGCTTGTACAGAAAACAGTCACATTTATTGTTAGTACAGCGGGAATGCCTGTAGGCCAGGGAGATCATACTTATTTTCTGGTCAAGAGTATGCTTGTTTTCTTTGGTTTAGACGATTGAAAACTCTTGACGTATACTTTAAATGCTAAATTCTGTTTTATTAATAACATGGTTTTGTTTTAGAAATTACGTAGATCTTTGCCATTTGGCGAATTCAGACATTATAAAGAAAGAGATAAAATCATTAGTACGGGGTGGGCTATTTGAAAAAATAATTAGAGAATCTGCATTTGGGGAGCATTTCTTTTGTTGTGGGGGAAATTTTACCTGCCTTTCTCCTCCTCATATCTATCCTAGGTAAGGAACTCTGCCGTTCTGTGCTTTCTTGATCACGGCCCCAGGACTCCCTGCCTAGAGCAGCCCCTTACTGGTGACTGAGCTGTTGGGTGGTGTCAGGCTAGAGCAGGACATGTTCTTATTCTTCCCAACCCTCATTTCCTAAGGTCATGGTATGATGACTTCTGGCTATGCAAGTTCCTTGCAATCACAAGGGATTTGTTTACTCCGATATCTCACTCTGCTGCAGCGCTCAGAGAGCATGGCTTGGAGCTGCACGTGGAGCTGAACTTGCTGCGGCCAGCTTCTCTCTGTTTCTGCTTCTTCCACTTATTGTTCTCCCTAGCCCACGCAGCTAGAATAGGCAACCACAAACTAGGATAAAACAAGCAGAAACTAGGTAACCATTCAGATAGCTTTTTCTTTAGTACCTCCAGAAGGGCACTTCAGTCACCAGGACAGAAGCTCCTTCAGAAGTATTGTAGTAGCAATTTAAATCTAGTAGTAGGTAGGTGTCGACCCTGAAAAAGGACTTGCTGTCTAAAAATAAAGATGACTGATGGAGAAGGTGACAAAGAGAAAGGGATGTTTGGCTTTGGAGAAGGCCAGTCATTAAGAAATATTGAAAGTTCTTTAAGTTGCTAGCTCGCCATGGTTATGTTTTTAAACAGGAAGCAATTTAAACTAATACTCCTATGCATTTTTTTGTTGTAGACAAGTTCCTGATTTTTGATGGTTTTTGGGATGGGTTCTGAGTGACTTCACCAAAAGGAATCAGAAAATTTGTCCAGGGCAATGGCCAGCTGAGCACGGGTGCTCACACCTGCCAGTGCACTGGTACATTTGTATTTCTAGGGAGCCATCCTTTTTCTTGCCATTTGCTGTCATTTTGGTGAGTCAGACTCAAACAACCTCAACAGAGTGTGTTTGACTGTTGCTGTTCCAAGTAACATGGGTGGAAAAGGATGTCCTCAGTTTGATTCTCTGCTCTCTTCTGGAGTGTGGGTAAGAATCAAACTGAAATTGCTGCCAAAAACTGTCTGTTGTTGTCTTCAGTATGTCTGCATGAATCTCGTTGCCATAAATTTTGAACGCTTAGTACTTTAGATCGTTATTCTCACAGCAGCCTTGCAACAGGAGGGAAATTCTGTCTTATCCTTTTTAGAGATACAGTATTGGCACATGAAAGCGGAGTGATTTGCTCGTGGTCTCTGAGAAGTCTTCTGAAGTCTAGCTTCAGGCCCTAGCTGCAAGGCTTCAGGCCACATTTGTACCTGCACAAACAACTTTGTGCGCTCCGTATGTTAGCAGCGAGGAAATCTGTATCAGAAAAAGTAACCTTCTCACTGGGTGGTGTAAGGTTAAAACGTGAAAGTCCTGTTTTATAAACACAGCTGTCAGTTGTGTGTACAAAACACAAGTAAAAATATTCAGAGATAAACTGAGGCTTCGTGAAATATGTCTGCACATTTTTTTCTACCCCAAAGAGCAATTTTTTTTGTCTTCAATCATACATGAACTCACGCTCTTTCTTTCTCCTTTTCCCCCTCTCTCTTTTTAAAATCCTTGTGACAAAAGGCTGGTATTCAAATGATGCTTTTCAGGTCCAGGAGCATTTTGAGGGGGCTGTGTGAGAGGCAGCTGCTGTTACTTCCAATCCATACACCATTCAGTACCAGCTACTGGGAAATAAATATAAACTACAGAGTGTCGCTCTGTCAAAAGGCTAATTATCTTTGATTGTGCAACTTAATTAATTTTGAGGTCAAGCGCAGAAAACATTAGCTGATGGATTTTCCCCTCTGTCTTCTCTCCCTCTCTCTCTGTTTTATCCTCCCTTCTCTCTTTTTCTTTCAGTAACCAATGGCACTAGCCATTCACCAACAGCGTTAAATGGAGCTCCATCTCCTCCTAATGGCTTTAGCAATGGGCCATCTTCTTCTTCTTCCTCTTCTCTGGCTAACCAGCAGTTACCGCCAGCTTGTGGAGCTAGGCAACTCAGCAAACTGAAGAGATTTCTTACAACCTTACAGCAGTTTGGCAATGACATTTCACCAGAGATTGGGGAGAGAGTGCGTACCCTTGTGCTAGGACTTGTGGTAAGCAAAAAAACAATGATATAATAACTGTCATCTTTTTCTCTCCTGTTCCCTCTTTTGTGCTTGACATGTTTATTATATAAAAGAGTGGGTCACATACAGTGCATGTATCATACTTCAAGGATACAAAACACGCAAGAATGAAGTGCTGGCTCTTGCTGCCAGAGCTAACATGAGTAACTTGACTAGCCTCCCACGAGTGGCAGCTATTCCCAACCAGATACAGACCTGACTCTTTTTGCCAGAACAGTATTATGCTGTAACGGTGTGAAAGGGTTTTCGTTCTATACTGGCAGCACCCCTAGTGTAGACATATCTTGAATTATATAATGTAGTAAAATACGGTTTGGCTTGCCTAGCTTAGTTGGCTGGGAAAAGGAGAGTGCCCTACATATATAGTGGCAGAATAGTGGTTAAAATGATGAGCTGAATATATGTTTGGACTGCAGTAACGCAGTGGAAAACCTTGTCTTAGTATTCATTGACTCCAACAATGAGCGATCTGACGGTGTGTTGCTGTTACTTAAGTCACCTTATTTATAAAGTTATCTTTATGTGATTATATGGCTGAATGAAAATTTCAGGTTTTTGTTACCTACATCTGTCAAGTTGGGCTGCTATTTTACAGGCCAACTGTTGTGAATCTGGCCCAGGATTCTTTTTATTCCCAGTAAAGTCCTCTCTCCGCCAGACATTGTTGTCTCCCTTGTATCTCCTTCAGCAATAATTAGATGTGCCAGCAAAAATGCTGTTGTGGTGCTCTAATTTACATCTGTTCTGAGCAGCTACAGTTGCCATTTACTTCATTTGGAACAAAGACTGCCAGCACTGTTTAGTAGTAGGGCTCAGGTGTCCTCTGCTTGTACCTTCACAGAACCCTACCTGAGAGCAGTGGGTGCCCCTTCACTTGAGTCTGTGTCACAAGGAAGTTTAATGTAGGCAGTGTAACTTCAGTAAGTCCTACTCTCCATTTGCTTCCATATCCAAAATTCCTGTTTAATGTGGTTTTGGTTGTCACACGGTTCTCTGTAGAAAGGGGAACTAGTGAAGAAACTAAAGACAGCTTTGGGAGCATCTACCTGCCCTTGATTTTCAGATCAAAAGTGCTTGCTCACTGTTAATTACAGTTGATTTCCACCTTCATCTGAGCTCTGAGGAGTGAATTAGGATCTTTTCCTTGGGAATGTCCATACCACATTATTCCCTTGGTCAACCCCGTGCAGCATGTGGTCTTCATGACTATGCCCTCAGCTGCAAAGTAATGACTTTCCTACATAGCCTAGAATATAGTAAACCATCCTTTTTATAAGTACAAGAGGCAAAGTGCAGGTTTCCTCCTCAAACAACGAGGAATGTGCCTTTAAAAAGTGCGATTTTTTGTGTGTGCATGTTAATTACCACTTCTGCACTGGGAACAAAATTACAAGAGGCTCCAATTAAAAAAAAAACCAAACTGTTGAGAAAAGCAGCTTTAACTGATGTTTGAAATGCGAAAGCATTTCCATGCTTGGCACCAGAGAGTTTAAACTGTACTCTAAGCAACAGGCGCTGAATGTCTGAGATGCTGGTGGTTTCCTTTGAGTGTTTTAATAAGGTAATAATTTAATATGCGGCATGCTTTTCTTTATCCTCTTATCAATATCAAGAACGAGTTATTAAGCAATTTCAGAGTGCTTTGGTTACTGTTTCTCTTGCTAAGTGTTTTCATTATTTTGTCACCAAGACAGAATTTTTTTTCTCAACAGAATTCTACTTTGACAATTGAAGAATTTCATTCCAAACTGCAAGAAGCTACTAACTTCCCACTGCGACCTTTTGTCATCCCATTTTTAAAGGTATTGCACAGTTCAGTGATCTGGAAAGTCTTTCAAACCATATTGTTGCTAGGTCACAGATGTGTGTTACAGTTTTTCTTTTTAAGACAGTCAGGAAAATGAATAACGTTTAAGGTCTTCTTTCCATAACTTAGTGCGTGGAACTGCATTTGAGAGTATGGTTCGGGGACCATTTCTGGCTATTCACAGGAACTGTCAGTTCCCTAATTCTAT
>JAVKLA010000027.1:26970081-27007581 GCA_034782735.1 Sagittarius serpentarius | reverse complement strand
ATGATAAAACAGCCTTTTGGAGCTGTAGCTTCTTTTGCAGGTGCAGAGATAATGTTTTCTTTCCCGGTTAGAACAGTTCATTGCGAAGTGGAAAACAGGTCTGACAGCTGGGTAAAAAACATGTTCTCCTCTTCCTATCTGTGATTATAAAACTGATGGAGGAAGCTAAGAGACTACCTATATCTTGAAGGATATAAGGTCCAGTCCAAAACAAGAGTAGAAGCATACTCCAGGCGCTGAAGTGCAGTATTTTAGGGGACTGTAAGCCAGTAATATCACGTTTGTTTGCAGTCTGTTTTTCTAACATACATATATCTGGCTTCTGGTCAGGAACTGGTTTGTCTCTCTTGCATGTAGAGGTGTAGAAGTCTGTCCGCAAGCACCAGCAGCGATGCTGGGAGAAATGTGCTGGTGCACATTGACAGAACTGCCTCTGCTGTCAGAGCTGAACCTCTGCACAAGCCTTTGTGTCCAAGGCCATTTTGGTTTCAGACTCTGTATGGGTAGGCTTGAGTTGCTTTAGGAGCCTGATCTCTCCCTGCTCACATTAGGGAGAATGTCAGTCCTTCATTCTGCATCCAACTTCCCAAAAACTAGTTCTTGTTGTGTATTGGGGCCATGGTGACCAGAAGCAGTCTGTACACTTGACCTAGCCGTAGAAGTGTCCTGATTCTTTTTCTTCCAATAAACCAATTATTTTTTGCTATATGGTTTGATAAAGATTGTTTAGAATAGTGTCTTGAGCAGATTGAAAGTTCTTGTGTTTTCAACTACTGCTTTTCTTCACTTTGATTCTTTGTCCAAATGTAGCTTGATGCCATTATAAACCTAAATTACCAGGCATGTTATTCATAGTTTTCTTAATAACTTGTAAAAAATTAAGAAACTGAGTAGATCCATGTTTAAGATGTATTAAAAGTTGTATGTCTGTTCTGTGCATAGAAAACGTGTTCAGTCTATTTGGAATAAAGGATACCTTTAACTGCAAATCTTCATGTTTATGGTTAAAGAACAAGAATGATCATTTCTTTAGGAGATGGAAAACAGTAAAAGAAATCAAGGTTTTTGCTTGCCAGTTCAAAATCTGGTTGTCTTCAGGAGCCAGGAGTGCCCATGTATGAAATGGGTCCCTTTTGTTTGTGATAGTGGATAAGGAATGAAAATGTGTTGTTTTTTCTTTGATTACTCCACTGCAAAGTGGGGACTTCACATTTCTACCTCACAGGCGTGCTGAGATGTGATGATACATCTTCCAAGTATGCACCACTATTAAAATTCTAGGTCTGATCCTATTATTTCCTCCAGATACTTATTTGTAAATATATGTAAACTTCTCCAATCATTTTCTGCCATGTGAGGCAGTTTAGGTAGTTGAGTCTCTTGACTTTGATTCCGTGCGAGCTTTTAAAAAATAACAATTAAATTAAAACAAGCGAAAAACCTTGCTCACAGAAGCATTCAGTATCTCTCTCTCTTATGTGGTAGCCCTGGAGAAAAATGTGACAGATAATAACCGAAAGAAGATATTTCTTTGGTACTTTCACAAAATATTTGTGTTCTGTGGAGGTCTGAAAAGACTACATGTTCCACAACCATCTGTCTTCCCATCCTAAGATGAGTAAGTGATAGCAGTTGCTGGGGGTTTTTTTCGCTGTTGAAAGGTTCATATGTACTGACCCTATTCTGGCATTTTTTCTTGCACAGTGGATCTACTCTTACGGTACAGCAACAGGTGCTGGAGCATTTGCCATTGTTATAATGGTAGCAAAGTAATTTACCAAGATCCTGTACTCAAAGCTTTCCAGAACATCGGCTTTTTGTGCTTGGTTCCCTGCACGTTAGTTTCAGAACTTTTTTGAGTTAAGAAATATTTTCCTGTTTAAAGAAGGAAAAGGGGGAAAAAAAAAAAAAGGATTATTCTCTCCCTCCCCACCCCCCCTGCCCCTGGAATTATTTCAAAAGCAAAGAGGAGTTCTTTGTCTTATTCCTACTTACTAAAGGTCATGAAATTTAATCCAATACTTGAAAATCCCCATCCAACAAGTCGTTGTGCACTAGGCATGGAACAAGAGAGGTCAGGGCACATCACCTTATGGCACAAATACGTAGGTAAGAAATGACTGGACTACGTTAGTACTGATGTATGCATGTGCTGCAAAGAAAGGAAGATGTTTCCCAGGATATGTAACTCTCTCTGCCAAGGGGAAGGACATACAGGTCCGCCTTGGTCCCATATCTGGCAAGAAGTATGACTTAAATATGATCCCAGTAGATGGGCAAAATGTGCCACCCAGGGATGAGTGAGCATTTTCCGTTCTCTGGGTCTGAGTCCCGGTACTCTCCAGCCCCTGACCCAAGTGCCAGTGGGACCCTGAGGGAAAGGTTAAAAATACTTCAAGCTACATCTGGCTAGGAGGAGGGTCGTAGCCCTCCGTGTGATTAACTGAAGCTCTGGAATGTGAGATTTTGTTGTAATCTTTATCTTAATGTGTAACTGCAAGTGTAATGGGGAGGCTGAGGGCAATCCTATTCTCCCCAAGGCCCTGGAAGGATGGTGACTGAGGCGACTTACAGAGCCGCAGATCCTGTGGTTTTGAATGATTTCTAAGTACTAACTGCAGTCTGAATGGGAAACAAATACTGAAGAAGGTTTGTCACTTGTTGAAAACTGCTGCTCCATAGGAACTCAGGTTTTCGGTAGTAAGAAAGGGGATGAAGTCATCCAGGGCAGCGGTTTTTTCCCTTTTTAAAAGTGTGGAACTCAGACCTGGGTTTCTCACAGCGTTTTCAGCCAACTCCCATCCTTCCGTGCATACTTACCACAGCCATGACCTGACCCCGTAAGGAGGCTGCCTGCTTTCAGGCAGCTAACCACAACAAACCTAACTGAGGATTCTTGCAACGGGTTCATCTCAGAGCAGGCTTTCCTTTGATTTCTGATGCTACTGCTTCATCTCTGTTGAAACTGCCTGCAAGCCGCCCTCTTTAACGCGCGCAATGCTCTTGCAGGCCAATCTGCCCCTGCTGCAGCGGGAGCTGCTGCACTGTGCAAGGCTAGCCAAGCAGAACCCAGCCCAGTACCTCGCCCAGCACGAACAGCTGCTTCTGGATGCCAGCACCACCTCACCTGTTGACTCCTCAGAGCTGCTTCTCGATGTGAACGAAAACGGGAAGAGGCGAACTCCAGACAGGTGAGCACCGCCGCGCCTTTCACACCCCGCTTAGAAATGTCCCGTGGGTCGAATGTGCTGAGCTCCGCTGGCAAGGGGGGAGCGTGTGGGTGGGTGCCTGGGGGGAACTGGGATGGTGTTCTCTGGGTGCAGGTCCTGCCTTCATTACAGCTGAGCGATGGCCAGATTACCTTTGCATATGTATGTATAGAATTATAGAATAGTTTGGGTGGGAAGGGACCTTTAAAGGCCATCTAGTCCACCCGCCCTGCAATGAGCAGGGACATCTTCAACTGGATCAGGTTGATCAGAGCCCCGTCCAGCCTGGGCTTGAATGTTTCCAGAGATGGGGCATCTTCCACCTCTCCGGGCAACCTGTGCCAGTGTTTCACCACCCTCGCTGTAAAAAATGTCTTCCTTATATCTAGTCTCAATCTAACCTCTTTTAGTTTAAAACCATTGCCTCTTGTCCTATTGCAACAGGCCCTACCTTTGCATATGTACATATACATAAATACATATATAGATATATATAGCTACATATACATGTACAGAGATATTTCTGTGTATATAAATATAATATATGCACATACTGATCCAGGCAGTGAAATTGCCTGAGGACACACTGTGGTCATATCCACATAGAAGTAATGCTGGCCAGCCAGTACCCTACTATTTGTTGTGTAGTATTTCTGTGCAGCATAAAGTGATGAGCAGCAGATCACTCCAGCGCCATATGCACGTCCTTTGTATTTGCAGTTTTGTTGGACTAAACAGTAAATACGGGGAAAGTGGCTAGGCACTCGTATTGGGCAGTATAAGACAAGCTCCAGAGTGCAGTCCGGGCTTTCGCTCCTTCTGCTGTGCCATGTTTCCATATCCATATATCCAGCGTACATAAGGATATTTCTTCCAAATAGGAGAAATGTTCCACTGAAATATGTTTTGTTGCTGAGCTGAGAAAGAGTGCACGCAGAAACAGGGCGAGTGAGTGCATGTGTGTGAAGGGCTTTAGGGATACAGAACAGTTTTTCTTATTTGAATAAATTTCTTTTTTTAGTGTTGCAAGAAAATGACTCCTGTGGTTATTTATTTTTAACTGTCTTCCCATGATAGTGTTAGAAATTTGGCTAGCATATACATTTTACCTTTGGGAGGCCCAAATATTGGATTTTTGCTAGTTTTGTTTGCCATGGATTTTACAGTGTGGAAAAATTTTATAATGCTGTTCTGCCAAATGCCACTACCTGCATGCCCAAGGCATGGCAAAGTGTCCTAGTTATCTTTTAAATGAAAAAAGGAAGATTTTGCGAAGTCAAGAAGGCTTGCAAGTTTGTACAGCTGACATTTTTGTGTAGGGACAGGCCATGATAGCACGAAAACAAAGTCTGAAAGCTCGTAGTAAAACCCTGGGATTCTCATAGCCAAAAGTGAACAGTAAAAATTAAAGTAATGTAGCCATTAGATAGACAAAAATGTGAAAGTATCTGAGATCAGCTTGCTTTAGATTGTGTTGCAGGGAAATCACTATGGACGAGCAAGAGAATAAAGACACCAGCAGAGAAGCTCTTTTCTGTGTACCTGCTTTTCACCATTTTTCCCTGACAACTAGACCAAACTGAAAGAGCCATTGGTGTTAACAAACCTGCTAACTGCATTCAAGAAAGATGATTAATTTTCTGACATTTTCCATGTTGTCTCTTACTCCGTGCAAAGCGATAACATTTCCAAAGCTGAATTTTAGCTCCCTGGGGCAGTTCTGCTGCATATCCTCAGTCTTTGCAGAGTAATGTACCAAAACGTCTGTTAAAAAGGCCTCTTAAAATCTTGTGCGTCTTTTGAATAACTTAAATATCAGCACGCTGTAGTCCAGTGTCAGTAGCAGACACGGTGTTTTTCCTACAAGTAGATGGACACACATTAAATTATCTCATAAGCCTGTGAGGTTTTGCTTGACAGAGAATACAGAGGAGAAGAGGGATGTGCCTTCCTGACAGCCCTAGCTCACTTTTTTTTCTGTGAATAGAGAGCTTCTCCCACAAGGCCACAAAGGAAAAATGGGCAATAAAATACTTCCTTTGTTTTTCTTCCTTAGCATTCTGGAATAATACTCCCCCGCTTTGAGACAGTGTTGAATTTTGGTTATTTTGTAATAAGTACAGGCTCACCTACGGTACCTTCATTCCAGGTTGCGTGGGAGGGGATGGATGGTGCAGGTAAAGACCTGTACAAGAACTTAGTAGTGAAAAGACCCCGTATGAGTCTTATAGCAAAAAGGACATAGGAGTAGCCCATAAGGAGACTGGCAGATCAGAAGAATATTGGATTTTAAAATCAGCCTTCATCTTTTAATTAAAACTGAGGCATAAACCTAGAGAGATTTAAGTCTGAGTTACGGATTTTGTTCTCAGAATTTTGTTTTAGTTAAAATACATAGGTGCTCTTGAAACTCGGGAGTCTCTGCTCACGGGCAAGTCCCTTAGGCTTCACAACTGAAGTCTCTCTTGGGCTCTGTCCAGCTCGGGGAGTCTTCAGTTCCTCTCCAGGTAGTAATGCAGCTTTTGGGGCGAGGGATAGACAGTTTAACTGCCAGCATCGTGGGTAAGACCCTGCGTTTGAATTCCCAGGGTTCAGGGAGGGGCTGTAATGCGGGGTGTCCCACCAGCCTGCACGCTTCGAGGTGCCAAAGCTATCAGGCTTTATTAGGCCCCTTAGTTCTCAGAAAGTGGCATTTCAGAAAAAAACATCCTTTCTTTTTTGACCCTGAGATTCTTTGCTGTCATGAAAGACCGGGAAAGAGACTGCCCAGCTCACCCATTGGAATGGTGCCTTGAGCTTCAAAAATAAGTTGTTTTTTGCAGTATCAAAGAACCCTGTCACTGATTAGTCACACCTACTTCTCCGTCGACTGTGATTAAAGATACACAGAAAAAAAATTAACTCATACAGTAGTTTTGGCTGAAACAAGTTCAGTGGAATTGTCTCGTGCACTCAAGAACATTTGAACTACAGATTTAGTAAAAAGAACAAGATCCTGTTGGAAAGATTCTTAAATTTACTGAATGGGCGTTTGTATACCTTTTAATTTGGATAATGTAAGTATATCAACCATGAAAAACTGTCCTCAGAGGCAGAGCATGCCTAGACTGAGTATTGAGACCAAATACTTGTCTAGCTTTATACTCATTGCACTATTAATTAGTTTAATTGTTTAGAGAGGAGCAGGAGTTGATATCTGGAAATGTATCTACCTTTTGTTTAGATATCTAAGTAGTTTTCAAATATACTAATAAAAATACAGCGGAAGATATGAGGCATCCTGTAAGAGGAAGGTTTGCTGTGACTCTGTTGCTAGAATATGGGGGGAAAAAACACTAAAAGGCAACATCTTTTCAGGGGAACTAAATGCAGTTGGAATAATTTTGTTTGGAGATATTTCTCTCACTAAAGTAAATTGTGGTATCTTTTTCACTTCCCAAGGGATATGAGAGATATATATATATATAAAAGACACTGTATATATTAAAATATATATCTATCTCTCATATATAGATTTGTGTCTGTATATGATACATACACATATATATTAAAAATAGATGTACACACAGAGTCTGCCATATTTACATTTTTCTTTTGGGCATGGGTAACTGCATACCATTCATTCCAATAGAGGTAAAATACAGTAAGGGATTAGGCAAAGGAAGTGGAACGTGTGTGTTGCACATAACCACATCCACCTCGTGATTTTTTGTTAAAGAAAATCCACATACAGTAATTTTTTCTGCTTATAATTTCAGAATGGTTTTTGCATATGCATTTTCCAATTCTCGTTATTTATCTGCATATCCAAGTCTACTGTATGTGAGGTTTTATAGAGCAATCTGACAGCAGAGCTTCGTGTTTTACTGAATGTTTTCTTGGTGCATATGGTCTGACACGGATGAGCAGCCACGGTGAGATTTTGGAGTCTATTAAACTAGCTCATTAAAAAGATCAATCTGTTTCTGTAATAACACTGGGAACCATCAGTCACTGCAAGAGAGAAAAACTGACACCTGAGGAGACAACACATTTTGGTAATTTGTTCATGACATGTCATGAACAAAGTGTTCACTATATTTTGTTTACAACTTTTGGAGTTTACATTCTACTGTAGTAAAGCAAAGGAATTTGGACCAATGTGAGTTTTTATTTTGGTGAATGAATGCTTAATTATAAATAACATGATTCAAAATACATTAACCACAAAAGACTTTCTGCTAATTAGTCATCCTTTGAGCTTGCTGGGAAGGGCTGTATGGCACATGAGCGTGTCATATAGTGACTCTACATTTATGACAACTGCCTACAAAGTGGATATAGGATAGCAAAAAAATCAGTTAGAATAGCTGTAGTTTTGAGAAGAAAACAAAAGTGGCCGTGATTGTTTTGTGACTTTAGAACCTGCTGCTGTGCTTGCTGTATCCTTGGCACCCCTGACAAGGAATTCTTGTCGAAGGTCCCTGGGCACAGAGACCAACTTTGATAATCTGTTAGGTAAATCTGTTTTGAAGACGCTCCTCCACATCTCAGTAAGGTGAAGGATGCTCACAGATCTTACAGCTATGCTCCTTGTAAGCCATGTGCAATTATGAGAATTTTTAAAAGAATTTTCTTAATATGAACTGTTAGCAAGGTAATATTAATCTTCTCTGTAACACAGTATTATAAACAAAATAAGTATTTTATTCCAGCAAAGCATTATCACTTGTTTGGTCATCAGAACTTTATTGATGGAAGTCCAATTTAAATCAAAGCATCTTGCACAAATAGCAGATGAACAGCTTTGCCTCCTTCTTGCAAGCTGACTTCAGTGTTCTTTGAAATTGGTGTAATATTCTTGATCAGCTGAAACTTAATTTTCCAGCGAAGGCGGTTTTCATGGTCAGATTTCCTACCCAGGAAATTATCCATAAATTGCAATAATTTAAAACTGAAACGGTAACTTACAAACAACATCAAGTCTGTTAAATGGGTACAGACTAGGGACTAGTATCTGTTGGGCTATCTTTAATCTGAGTAAATCATGGCTCCAAGTAAAATGACCCCATGCATGTTTATAGCTGCAGGACCCCATCTTTATCATATTGCCAGTTTTCCAAACGACAGTGTCGATTTATGTGCATGTCAAGAAAAATGTCACCAACAGGAGCAAGAAAAAGAAAAACAAGAAAATGTGTCAGTTAGGCTTCCTACGCATTCAGTGTTACTTCCTCTCTACAGCTTGTTGTTGTTTTGGAAAATCAGATGGATCAGATGAAAATCAGGTGAAATCAGATAAAAACTGTGGAGGTTTTGGATTTGGAACTAGTACTCACATGGGTCTGCCAATTATTGTGAAACAGGTGTGGTGTGCTTCCTCAGGCACCTGGGGAAATGCTGCTGTCCCAAGGGGGAGAGACCTGGAAGAATCAGTAGGACTGAGATCAGAAGCAGAACAGTAGGTTTGGTTCAGGGCATCTGAATACATATACACATGACTCTTCAGTACTTTGTCTTTTATCACTATATTCAGGATATTCAGATATAGTAAATTTGTCAGTGATTCCTGTTCTGATGAGACTCTGAAGTTGTTACCTTTTTATATATTTTATATGGTCAGGAACAGAAAATCAGTTTATGTACACTCTCGTTGTGGTATTCTGCTAGGTTGTTTATTTGGTCAGTGCAGAAAATATAACAACAAATTGTAGAATTAAGGTTTTAACACCCAGAAAAGACCTGACAGCCATCACCCAGCATAATAGCAAAAATAGGAATTTAATTCCAGTAAATGTGTTTTCAATGGTAATGTTAATTTCTGTGTTAGTTAAACTCAGGGTTCTAGAAGAAAATAGATATGCTGGTGTGTTGTCCAAGATAATGCAGTACATTCCAGTTAAGGTGATTAATTACAAAGTGTTCCTAAAAAAACACAGAAGCACCTGTACAGTAAGGCGCAAATATGTACATTTGTATGAAAATACATGATTTTAACGTCTAATTATAGTGCACAAAGGAAAACTGGATCCTGCTTGTCACAGGTTTCTGGTTTGCTTTTCCTACACAAAGTCAATGTAGTTATTTAATTATTTACAGTTTCTCATTTTTTTTTCCCCCATCTTAGAGATCATTCTAACTGTAACACTAAAGAACTTTGGCAAATGAATAGCTTGGCTTGTACATACAGGAAAGTCCATTTTTTGCTTGCATGGTATTTTTACAATGGAAAGACCTAACATTGAGTTTGAGTAGATACGTGCAAAGAAAATACACACCAGCAACTAAAACAAAACTTGTCTTGGAGAGCTGTCAAAAACTTCGGTACCCATTGGGAGTTAATAGCAAGCAGTACCATCATGCCAAAAGTCATTAAAAATATATGATGGCTCTCAGGTTTTCCTGATTAGGAGTTTTTGCAGTCATTCTGCATTTGCTTTGGAACAAGGTACGTGTTCCACTTTAACAAAATATGTTTTCTATATGTCTGCCCAAAATTAGAACAGAAGTCCTGCTGTATTGGTGAAAGATTCTCGGCTCTTTGCCACGTTAAGATATAATAAAATATATATACCTGTAGCTTCTCTGGCATTAGTGATTGTGGTGAGGTCCCTGGAAAATCTCTTTACTCCTTCTGAAAACAGTACAACCCATCTTTTAATTTCCTGCTGGTAATTGCAAGATCTTACTTTGATCCTCTCTCCCAGTGGACATTGGCAAAGATTTGGTTTCATCCTTCCTCTCGTTGACATTAAAGGAGAACCTATTGAGGGGCAGCAATTAATACATTGAGTGTTTCTCCACAGACAGTCCCTCGAGGTTGGTTGGTCTGTGGGTGAGGGTTTATTGAAGGGCAGTTGATTTTAACAGCAGGCAAACGAGAAAGATCAAATTTACCTTTCTGTCAAAGTGAAAAAAATTGTGTTGTTACTAGGAAGATATATTATGCCATCTGTAAATCACGGAGGAGAAAGTTCTCTGTAAAAAAGGATGTTTAATAAAGGTTTTGGAGGGAGGGATGAAACCTCAACAGTTTGCAATATTTGCATCTAATAACCTTTCTGTCCAAAGCTAGTATTTTGTAGGTTTTGTTTCTTCCAGTGGTATCCGCCCCCCCCAATACTTCAGTGAAACAAAGCTTCCCTAAAAGGAGTTGCGAACCTGTGGAAGTAACTCTGACCGTAAAAACCTACCCTTCTCCCTGATACCTCTTCAAGGTTGCCTGAGCATAAAATCCCTGCCCAAAAGTAATGGAGTGGGAGATCTTGAACGTTATTGTGGACTTGAGTCTAACCACATCTTCCTGCAAAATTAATGACATTCACAGAACCTTTGACTGAAATAGCCCAGACGATACAAAAATGTCTGAAGGAAGCATTTCTCATCATCTAGAGTCATTCTTGCCCAGAGTCTCAGTATGACACTGGTCTTGATGGAAGCTCACCCTAGCATATATAAAGCCGAGCTTCAGCACACTGACACGTGCTACTTTAACACTGTGTGCTGTCCTCTTGAAAAAAACACATTTCTTTAACTACAGGTTTTCCCTAATCAGTATATGCTATAGCACTACTGAAAGTAGGAGTTTATTGGCCTCTAGCTTCGTGTATCAGTTGATTGTTTCAGCTCTGTAATTACGTGTGTATCCATCCCATCAGCCGGTGATTTCGGTGAAGGCTGCTCACTCTTCAGCCCAGCTCTTTAAGCTGCTCCACCAGAAGGGTCACCCTGCTAGTATTTCTCAAGTTACCGGGACAGTTAGACAAGGTGAATGTGTCCTTTGTATATTTTGAATGAGCAGTGTTACGAAATATTCTGCAACGCCACACACTTAGAGCAAAGTGAAAGAACAAGCTTTAGTTCCTGAAGCTGCACGTGTAGGTGGGGGTGCGTGTGCCCAAGCAGCTCTGCTGACTAAGTGAATTAAAGTTCCTTTGCTTTGTTTTTCAGAACCAAAGAAAACGGCTTTGACAGAGAGCCTTTGCACTCAGAGCATCCAAGCAAGCGGCCCTGCACTATTAGCCCAGGCCAGCGGTACAGTCCAAATAATGGCTTATCTTATCAGCCCAATGGTCTGCCTCATCCCACCCCACCTCCACCTCAGCATTATCGTTTGGATGATATGGCCATTGCCCACCACTACAGGGACTCATACAGACACCCCAATCACAGGGACCTCAGGGACAGAAACAGACCTATGGGTAAGGCATGTTGATTTTCTGAATTGTTTTTTTGAGGTTTCTCTTCTCCTTGTAATATATTCTGTATTGTGAAGAGGGGTTTTTTTTGCTGATTAAATATACCTGCCGTTCAGATGTAGCCTTTATAGCTGTCTGTCCCTCTAGCTGCTTCTAATGGCCTTATTTCAGATTTATATTTGTAAAAGTGGATTGAATTGTGTCTTTGCTACGCTTTAAAGCAAGGGAGTCGGAGGAGGAACCCGTGCTGTCACAGCTGCATAGATGGCATGGACACTCAGGTGTATGGTGAGCAAGGATAGGCAGAGCCTTTTATTTTTCTTCTAATGCCACATTTGTGACAATAATGATATCAGTACAGCTTGATTTCAGCTTAGACTAGAGGAAAGCTATTAGCCTTTGGAGAAGTGTTTCGCATGCGACGTCTCAAGAGTGCGGTGCAGCATGGGGATGCCTGCGGAGGATGCGAACAGCAGAAGCACCAGCCACACCCCGCGCAGCACGTTTTGCTTTAATGGGATGTCTGATGCTCTTGGATTTGCCTGGCTTGCTTCACATCTGCACTTACTGCTCTTCCTTGGTTTAAACAAATCTTCAGTAAAAGAGGAACATCTACAAATATTCAGCATCTGTATAGAGGAGGCTAAACAAAGAGCAAGTGTCGGTTCCTCTTGAGTGTTGATAATAAATACTGGCTTGGTTGTATCATGTTGTCAGCTGCTCTGATATATGTGCTACATTTTAACCACATGTTGTTTAAACATCTGTGAAGGGATGAACCCTTAATGATGCTCTGTTGACATGGTAGTAATTACTGCATTTAGTGAAATAACGTTGAGTTTATACTAATATTTTTTCAACTCTCTGAAGTACAGCTAGTATTCGATACACTGAGTTACCAAATAATTGTCTTGCTGACTTCAAGTAGTGCAAATGAAAAATTATATATTGTATTATATATTCTATATATAATTGTATACAGCCGGAAAGAGTTACGTTCAATTTTGAGAGGTCATCTTGCAACCTTCAGAACTTGCAGAATTGAAGACATTAAATTGAGTAAACAGTAGCATCTTGCGTGGGGAAAAGTGCTAAAGAGAACTTAGAGCAAAGATTTTAAGTATCCATTTATTTTTGTGGTGACATTTCCTGATACTAGATCAGGTAATGTACGATGACATATTTGTCTGATAGGCTTTTTTTTCTCCTCCCCCCGCAGTGGACCCCCAACATTGTAAACATGATTTGCTCCTTTTTGGCAGGGTTGCATGGCACACGTCAAGAAGAAATGATTGATCACAGGCTAACAGACAGAGAATGGGCAGAAGAGTGGAAACACCTTGACCATGTAAGGGCTCAATGTACTTTTGCATCTAATTGTCTGAAAGATGCCCTTCTAAGATAGGAATTTAAAATTTTTTCTTTTAAACCAAGTGTGAATCCCAGGACAAGTTTTGAAAGCGTTGGTGATTAACTTGGAGGGCTTGATGTTCCCTGTTAGGTAGCTCATACCAGGTCTTCCTGTTAAGTGCCTCCTGCAGTATCCTAATTATTACAGGCTGCCAAAAGGGGAATGGACTCTATTCTATAAACCCTGGATCTGGGACACACTGGATTTGTTCTTTGAATTTATTAGCTCTTACAACATTTGTAGGCATCAGTTCTGGACCAGATCTCCTGGTCTCTGTGGTGCCATGTGATGCTAGTGGTGAGATTACAGTCTGTTCAGTCTTTTCCTCCTTGTCTTTGCCCTTTCCCCCAGAAATCCGTATCTGTACAGTTTAGGATCACCAGTTAAAGAGGAAGGGATTGTCATTCTTAAAAAAAGACTAGAATTTTTCAGCTGTATTTGAAAATACAGGGAGAGACTCCTTCATTATTAAAACCCAGGCACTCAGCACATCAATATTTTCTTTATTTTTCTGTCGGTTTATGAATAAAATGTTCTTTTCTGTTTCTCTGCTCCATCCACCACTGTGAATAGCTGTTAAACTGTATAATGGACATGGTGGAAAAAACTAGGCGATCTCTCACTGTACTACGGCGGTGTCAAGAAGCAGACCGTGAGGAGCTTAATTACTGGATACGGCGGTACAGTGATGCAGAAGATT
The DNA here is from genome assembly GCA_034782735.1 of Sagittarius serpentarius. NCBI lineage: Eukaryota > Metazoa > Chordata > Aves > Accipitriformes > Sagittariidae > Sagittarius > Sagittarius serpentarius. The sequence goes on along the minus strand of JAVKLA010000027.1, from coordinate 26,994,084 downwards.
TAAAAAAAGGCGGTAACAGCAGCAGTAGTCATTCCAGACAGCAGAGTCCGGTGAATCCAGATCCAGTTACATTAGGTACAGTATCCTCATTAAAAATTGTTTACTGGTCCTCTTTCAGCTCAGCCAAGTGCTAGATGAAGTTTGTATTTGCTCTTTTGAGTCTTCTTCCATCATAGCGGTGAAATATTCGTCTCTGCTGACTACTGAATTAACTAGAACTCTTATGCCCTAATAGTCACGTTTACATACGGAATGGCTTGGGCTTTTGGGTGATGCTTGGTAACTTGCTTTCCATTCAGCAATGTCTGAGAGTGGTGGGGCGGGAGGACAGACTGTCACGCAGGGATGGCGGAGCAGTGAGACGTACACTGACTCTCCGTCCCTTCCGTCTCCCTCCCTTGCCTGCTTGATTAAGGAAATCTGTAGGTGCTTCTGGATTGTTAGCACTGTGAAAACAAGGGCTTTCACCTTCTCGAATCAAATTACTTAACTTGGAAGTTGTCTTTCTAAGGAAATGAAGGGAGATACAAAGATAGGGGCACTTCTTAGCTGTGCTGGGTTTCCGTACAAGAAAGAAGAAACATCTGGGATGCCCACAGCCCACAGCCACGCACACATGATCCTCCTAGGTCTGTGTCCACCCCTGCAGCTCACGCAGGTGTGTCTGAGCTAGTTTGGGTACTGCTCGCTGTGTAGTTACACGGAGCTGCTCAGAGCTCAGCTCAAGCTGCAAAGCCCACTTCGAAGCAGCAGACCAAGCAGTTGGACTTTCACCTCCTGCAGACCTTCACAGTCGCACTTGCACGGTACCTCACACAACTACTCCAAGATGACTCTGCTATATAAAAACAAGCTTTTACTTTGTGGGTTTTCTGTAATTTAATATGTTGGCTTGCTTCTACCCCATCCCCTCACTTTTATGGCAGGTGTGGTAAAGAAACACATCTCATGATGCCTTTTTATTGTTCTCTGCTCTTTTGAAGAGTACAGCAAACTACGATCGTTTGTCTGATACTTATATTTAAAAAAATAAATTGTCCATATTGAATGCCATCTACTCAAAATCATCATAAACTGTGGTTGTTAGTAGAATTGCACGTGTGTTACTTTACAGCTATATTTTATTTAAAGCTGTGTTTTCCTTTTGCACTTTAGAATAACTTATTAAATCTAAAACATTTAATTGCAAATAGAAAAACAGAAAAACAAATCTAATGCCCTCTCCATCTTCCTCTTGGTAAATCTCTAGAGTTATCACTGTAATATTTAGTGCCTCTTGATAACAAACAAACCATTTTTTTGTGTGTGTGTCAAATGATCTAATCCAATAGCTCTATAAATTAGCTTCAGTTAGTGAAAGGAAGGGTTACGGAAATGCTGTTCCCAACTTCACTAATAAGTCTAGTCCTTAGAGGAGCCCTTCTCAGAAGGAAGCATTCAGGTAATGGCTTGGACAAATAGTGTTAAGTGTCATGTAAAGAATGACTCATAAATATGGCATCTGAAATGTTGATCACATCTGCAGCTTTGGGAAGAACACTTGTGAGGAAGCCCCTAGATAAAAAGGGAGTGGCACCCTTCTCTGGTAAAGCTATGATGCTAAAAGAGCCAGGCCGTGGTGCTTGTAAGTATAGTTAGGAGGTAAAGATAATGAAAAAAACCCGAGTTTTTATAATTTCACCAAAGAAACTGGAACTCAGGATATCAAAACTTTATAGATAGTAGTACAATCCAAGATCCCTATATTAACATTTTGTTTGTGTATTTGTCAAGGTGAATTCTTGGAAACAGCAAAATCTGTTTGCTTAAAAAGATGCTTAAAAAGACATTATATGGCACAGCCTTTGACATTGGACGCACCAGTCACCTCTGCAGTACCTTGGGTACAACTGAACTGTTTGGAGTGTGTCCATTTCAATTTTAACATGTCCATTTTGGTTTATTTGGCTTTAAAAACTACTTCCAAGACTCATGGACGTGAAACTTGGGTCACTTCACTGATCTACCATCCACGTCAATCATAAATACTGATAAGTGTTTTTATGTCTGACATGTAAAGCAGAAAATATTTACTTCAGAGGCTACGGAAAGGTAATCCTTGTATTTCCTCAAATCTGGTAGTAATCTAGTTAACAAAATGAAAACTCCTAACATTCAGAGGTATAATAAAGTTGAAGCAATGTCTGTGAGCCTTGAGACGCTGCTCTGTTTAGGGCTTTTTATTTTAGTTTTGAAGTGAAGAGGAAGAGGTTGAAAAATTCCTCCAATATTTTCATTAAAGTACCACAACATGTAAATATTGGTTTTTGCTGCAGGGTTTCTAAATGTCAGTGATTCCCCTTTGTACTTTTTTTTTTTTCAAAACGAGGTAATCCACCCTTTAAATCCATCTTGTCATCTCCACTAGCAAGAGGAAAAAAAAGGGGGCCATATGGCTACATTGTCTGTGCCTTTGTTTCTTTTTCTTTATGATTAAAATATCATCACTGAAGTGGTAAGTTCCCACTATAAACATTATGCCATGGTCTTCATAGATAGTTCTCGCTGAAAAAGTCTGGGCTGAAATTTAGCATGGATAGTTTGAGTCCAAAAGAAACTGAGGAAAATTCTGGTCGTCATTTTGAACCAGTAGACCTTTTTTTCTGCCAAAGATTTTTGTGCTTCTATTAATTTGACATCCCTGTAAATCATGTTAAGCTTGACAGTTTGCAGTATCTGATCGATATTTTATTGTTGATATTTTTAATTAAGAAATCAAATTAAATACTTGATCATTCATTTTAATGCAGTGTAATCCAATACACGCATTAGCCAGCTACAACAGGTTACAAGCTGTCATTATTCTCCGAGAGTGTGTTGAAGGTAAGATGGGTCCATTCTTTTCAGTCTGAATAATACATGTTTATGAAAGTCTAGAAATGACTCAGACTTTATATATATTCACTTGATGAACTGTGATGGTCTATGAAGTGAATAATACATCATCCGACTCCTCCATTTCTGCTGAAGAATTTCAGTACTACATACTGCAGCAGGACTGCAACTTTCATCCTAATAGTGAATAATTACACATATCAGACATTGTATACTGAAATACACACAGTCAGATAAATTAAAGATGAGGGTTCTTCAGCATCGTGGGTTGTAAACAAGATCTATAACCTTACTGAGTGCAGCTGTGGCTCTAGATAAGTGGTGTAGGCACACATCAGGTCTGCAGTGATGTTGATATTTTGGGTCTGTTGAATTTATCTGAATGGAAATCTTACAAAATAGAGTTTGAAATCTCCAACTGAAGAGTGCCAATACCTGCAGGATTTGCCCCAGGAAGCCAGGATTCTCAGAAGTGTATGACTTTGTCAAAAAGACATAGGTTAGCCATTTCTTAATACATTTTGAAATGTTAACCCTTCCAGAGCTAGTTTATAGTTTATCAAAGGTGGTTCACACTCGTACTTTCAATGTTAGCCAGGACATTCCTGCCAATACATGTCTATTCATGCTGCGATTATTAAGTCTTTCCTTTGCCATTTGCAGATAATCAGCATTGCTGTGATATGCATGATATTCTCAACATGAGCTAATGGGAATGCTGTGAATACCACAGTAACATTTATAACTTGTAATTCTAGAATATAAAGCCTCTGTAACACTGGCCACTGATGATATTAAGTATTGCTTTTAATCCACTCTCTGCACGGGAGGTTTGGGCTGGGTTGTGGCGTAGTGAATTGCATGCTGTTAGACAGGGCTACAGCTGCAGAAACATTGCGTGTTTGTATTCTCAGTATTTGGTTCTGACTTGGTCTTGGTTGAGGATGATTCAGTAAAACAGTACCTGTGTGGTTTTCCTTTTCTTATTCTTTTTAAATGAGAACGCAACTATATTTTTACTGCATTTTCACATGTGTTCAAGGAGTGCTGTAATAGCCACAAAAATGTATTAGAGGGCAAAAAAGGGCAAAGATGTACATAAAAATACTTGAAACTCATGCCTCCCAACAAGGTTAGCAAGGTAGCCTCATTCAGTATTACACTTCTTCAAATTTGTATCTATATATTTCATTAATTGGAGTGGTACACTTTTGAGCTTGACTCCTACAAACAAGGCAGTGAATGTATTTGATATTTGTTGCTCTGAGAAGTTTTTTGTTGGCTGTGTCCCACCTACATTTATCACAGGGTAGAATGAAGCAAAACTTGCATATGAAATATGAAAAGCATATAGATACATATAAAAGCAAATATATTTCATATGTGAAATAATCTATAGTTCAGGGCTGGTTATATGCAGCTTTTATTATTTTTGAGCCCTAATGTTCGCTATGGCATATAGGATATTGTTGTCACTGCCAGTATTTTCATAAATATAATAAATTCTAAAAGATCCTCAAAAGATCAGCTGTTCATCTCTGTGTCTTAATATTTTGTTGTGATAGGCTTGGCTGTCCTTGTTGAGTGATACTCCATTCTTTTGTACTGTCAACCCATCTTCTGTTCTTTCTTTCCAAATATGGATTAGACTTTTTGACAGTTTTGAACATATCTTTTCCTTTTAGGTTTTTCTGTTCTGTTTTCTTGGGTTTGGTCCTTATTATCACGTGAGGGTTCATATCCTTTATTTGGTCCTAGCTTTTTGTCTCAGTTTCACATCCCAAACCCGTATTTATTTCTGCTTTTACAACTCTCCACATCTCTCTCTTTCAGTACTTTCAGCACCTATTCTCTTCATCTTAAAACTACCACAAATAAGCAGTCTACAAGAGATTTCTGCTCATTAAACTGCAGAAACCTGGTTGATCAGTTAACTGTTGATGATTCTTATGGTTGAATGCATTCTTGAAATGAATATACCAGGGCCCATATGGAACCCAGTACCATATTGTGACAATAGGATTTTTATTGGTGAAAGTTTTCTTTCCTACTAAAAAAAATATCCAGGATAGACTAAAAACAGTACTTTTCCTATATATTTTACAAAATAATATATTATGCTGTTCCCTGCTGATCAATAGAATGTGAGGGCTGAAACAGAGACCAATTTTTGTGTCTTTTCCTCATGTGTATTCTTATGTCCCGGTCCAATAACTTCCTTGCTGAAAAGTTTATTTCCCATTAAAATAGAAAATTTTGAAAACATTTTTTATTTAAAAATCTATTTTTTTGTTCACTTTATTTAAGCTCTTCACAGACAGGTACTGATTACTGTCAAGTATACATGCTTTTTATTTTCCTTGTTGGGCTTTTTCATCTGGTTCAGTAGGAACTGGACTGATTATCAGTAAGTGCTTTCCAACCATGCCTTGCCATGAATTTCAAGTAAATTCCGTAGCGTACATCCCGTTGTTCTGCATAATAACATTGTTGCGTTTTCACCATTAACAAATCTTTGTATCATGTCTGACAGGTAAAGCCTTTCCCGTTATCCTTTTCTGTATGAGCTGCCTTGTCGCTTCAGGTTATTCCTAATTTTGTCTGATTTCATTCCGTTTTCTTCCAGGCAGAATTTACTTTGACTTCTAGGTGCCGCAGTCAGTCAGTTAATATAATGCATTTTCCTCATTATGGCTTTTGCAGTTGGTTTTACATTTAGTATTTTAGGGACTTCGCTCAGTTGTGTTACTTTTGGTTTGAGTTTGCTAGAGCAAGTTTTGTGATTCTTAATCTGAAGGACACCTTACCTTAAAAACAAGAGTAATACAAGACTTCTGTCCTTTGGTCGTGTCCTGTAGTTTAGCCCCGAAAAGAAGATTGTTTGCATGGACTCGTCACCACTGACTAAACAATAGCCATGTTAATAATATTTTTCTTACTTGGACAATATGGTTTTTATTATCTTCATAAGTGCTTCTTGTCTTTTTTTTTGTGCGCCATTCCAGACTATGGGAAAGTCTCTCACAAGCTCTTGATTTAATTCGTCTTGCAGAGGATCTCGTTCCTCATGTAAATAATTTGTGGTTGGAATAAGAGCTTGATTGATGTTTATGTTTTGGAAATTTTAACAATTAGCTGGCAATCTGGTCATTTATGTCATTGAAATCCATTCTTGGAAAGTCATGTGTACCAAAAAATCAGCTCCACATCTTTTTTATTTTTAATACTAAGTACTGTGGTAAAGGGCTTAAATCAAGGTTATGATCCCCTTGCAGTGGATGGTACCTTACATAGCAGACAGGCAAACTCAAGACAAAGTATAAGACATGAATGCAACAAACCCCCCGGGTTTTGACACATTCGGAGTCTGGTTGGGTCTCTTCCTTCAGGTACTGCAGGAAGAGCACGTAATAAGTGTTTTAATTTTTTCCCTTTAGTTTTCCTGAGGTTTCAAGCAATGTTTTCTGCTGCCGTCTCCGTCCCTGACTGAACTGGCACTGTGCCTGTAAGTCTAAAAGCCTCCAAGGGATGAGAGAAGTGTGCATAATGATACTTGTTGTCTCCAGAATCGTATGAGGCAAGTGATACGGAGAATTCCCCCATTTTCAGGTGTGAAGTCCTCTATCAAGTCAGTTAAACCAATGTAAATAGTTTGCTGTTTTGCAGAATCTTGTACACACCCCCATCATTTTATGCTCGAGAGGTGTGAAATTCTGCCTACAAAAATCCATTTCATTTTCATCCCGTACTTTAGTGACAAACAGAAGCTGGGGAAATCCACTCAGCTGCCTGTCAGATGGGAAGATTCAGTCCACCCTCTCAGTGTCTGCAGATTCATGTGCGAGAAACTGCATCTGTGGAACAGTGCGCAGGGAGTGGGATTCCCTACTCCCTGCATAGCTGAAATGGCCCCTGTCATTTCCACCTTTGTTAGCTGTCTGCAATATCAAATGTCATCTTTTAAATGTATTTAAGTTTCTGTAGCCTACTGTATATAAACAGTACTGAATGCATATGTATGGTGGTGTAAAAAAATGATTTGCAAAACCTAATGATTCAGCCTTTTTCTTAAAAATACTACTTTTTGACCAAGTTAGCGAATAATAACTTAAAGATATAAAAATGAATCTATTTAGTAAAAGTTAATATTCAAAGAATGGCATGTGTACTTCTGTTATGTTTCAAACTCAGACATCAAACAGGATGTTTAATTTATAGCAGCATCTCTAAAAAGATTCAAACCTTATCTCTAATGTAATAAATCAAGTTATTTTATTTTGACGATTGAATTCTGTCGCACAGGCAGTAGTAATCATGGCAATGAACTCTGTGTGTGTGTTTGGTTTTATTTTGTTTTGTTTTTTAATTTCTCCTCTATTACTTTGAAAAACAGTTAATCAGGTTTTAAATTGTATTTGAAAAGAGCAGCTTTTCATCTGCTGAGAATCTGTATGCTAAATTTTAGGCCAAAGTGAATTTTCTTTCTGTATTGTCTGATCTTGTGTCTTTGAAGTCCGTGTGGAAGGGATCTTGCTGATTTCAGAGCTCTTAGGCTCAGGCCCAGAGGTTAAACCCTTTAAAAAAAAAGAGGAGGGGGGGAAAGAGCTGTCAAAATGTGATTGAAATATATGGGTGAATTACGAGCTTCAGCTCTAGTGAGGTTGTTTGGCAGCATATGTATTTAGGGGCTTAACCTAAAGTTAAAGGTTCTGTTTTTCAAACTCGGGCAGCTACAGTTGCCAACATGGGCTTTAGATATAGGAAAGCGTAGCTCTGAACATAGAGAAACACCCCTTTCTTTTTCTGTGGACAGCTTATTTGATCACTGGAATGACATCTTGGCTTTTATCTCCGCTCATCAGTAGCTGCTCTGCTTTCACAGAGCAGAAGTGCCAAACCCAGACTCTTGCCCTCTTTCTTCTTCCTTTTCATAAACATAATGACAAAGGATGAAGCACGTCACTCCCTCAGTTGGTCTCGCAAAGCCAGCCTTAAAATTAAAAACATGGAAACTGTCATATAGAGTTGACTTGAAATGCTGTAAAATAAAAATAAAGCTAGTCTCAGCTTGGCTTAAGATGAGACATGTGAGCCCTAAACACTGATCTGGTATGTGACATTTTTGAGCGATGGCCACGGCATCCGTTTTAGTTTGAGTAAAGAAGAACTTAATGTGATTTTTTGTCTGAGCAGTAAGTAAACGGAAAAGGTATTTATCTAAGCCTTGTTCTCAACAAGCAAGCATTGCTTATGATGCTCTCTCTTTCTCCCTCTGCACCCCCTCCTGCAGAATCGCATCGGGAATTCCTTCACAGGCCTGCGTCTGGATACGTGCCAGAGGAGATCTGGAAGAAAGCTGGTAAGACTGTTTAAAAACACCAGCTTAGTCTTCTGGCAGCTGTGTGCAGTTGTTAATGCACTGATGTGAGGAATGAAAAAAAAAAAAGGGCTTACTAGTAACAAGAAGAAGTTGTGTTTAATAATCTTAAACTAGAACTGATCAGGATGTGAAATAATCTTTATAATAGAATCATCTGCTGCTATAGTGAGGGGGATATCAGTACTTCGATTAAGGACCCCTATTTTCAGGGGTTATAATGGTTTCAGGCTGAAACTTGATATGCTAAAGTTTCAGTCTGTTAGCAATTTAAAAAAAAAGTTTGGGATTTTTTTTTCTTTTTTTAAGGTTCTTAACCTATTTAAGGTAGGAATTCCCAAAGGAGGGGAAAAAACCTAAGAATACCTGTTAAAGAAAACCTTCAGCTATGAAATGTAACCATTCTTAATTTTAAAAAGATTTTGTGCTTGTCAGCCCCCAGTGAAGTCTGTGCTCGTAAACCTCCAAAGTTTTCAATGAAGTAAGCAAGATTGCATCTCTGCAGCTGCTCTGAGTGGTTGCACAGGGATTGACAGCGTCTTCCCCGAGCTTGGAAAGCACCACGGGCAGACATGGTGGTTGTGCAGAGTTTTCTTCTGCACTTTGAAGCTCTGCCTGAGCACAGGAGTTTCCTGGCGAGGGTCCGATTGCGGTGCTGGAGCTAAACCTTCGCTCTTGACTCTGGTATCAGAGCTCCCTTGTTTTCAGAGGGGCCAGGAGGTAGCTCTTGAACTCCAGCAAGGTAGTTGAGCTTCTATATATCCACTCATACAGCCCACCCGCCCCCGCCCCTTTGAACACCTGTATAACCATGAAGTCTATAGCAGCTGTCTGAGCAGGGGTTAATGATTAAGTGGCAAATATGCAGCAGTTTTGATGCTTTCTGATCAAATCTCCTGTAACTGTTTGCTGCTTTTCGGTGTATTTTGAACTAGATGCAGAGCATACGTGTAAAAATGTTATGCTGGCATAGCGTTGCCTCAGACAAGAAGTTGTGGTTTTTGTGTGATGTGGGTTTATTGTGTAAAGTCTACATTTGTCAATATGTTAATTCATATTTTTGAAACTATTGCGTTTTCTATCAAAAATAACAAAACAATCCACATATTTTTCTTTTGTCCAAGGAAAGTGTAGGCTTTGTAACTCAATGCCCAGAAGTATTTTTATAGTTTGTTTTGCCATGTTTATGTTAACATCTTAAATGAAAAATAAAAAAATATGCAGTCCCAGGGAATCTCAGTAGGAGGAGCATTATTCAGTTGAATTTCAATAACGTTATTCCTATTGCAAAACCTAGGTTTTGATGTAGTTTGGCATATCAGGTCATTTATGACTCCTAGATGCAGTACAATAAAAGAAAAAAAGTTTCTTTGTAAGTTAGCAACACAAGTTAATTGAAGCTTTTGGCTTGATGTGCATTCACATTGCTTATCTCCACAAACAGTAGTGTACAGGAGCTGTGACATGTCATCTTGTGAACACGTATATCATCGGTTCCTTTGAAACAAAGTTGTTTTCCTTTGGTCCCATTTCCAGTCTCTATTTTCATGCTGGTGTGGGTTTAAATCAGATTCCTTGTATTAACTGAGCATGCCTGTGAATTGGAGAATAAAAAAAGTCTCACTCTTTGCAGGATGCATACCTGTATCTGTTACTAAGAGTCGGAAAACATCAGAAAGCATACTGCTTTTCATAAATCATGGGCCTTCATTTTCAGGATGGTGCATTAAAGTTGGAGTTCTCCACAATTTCATAATCAGTTCAAGGCAGTAAAGGTGCAATTCAGCTCCGTAAGAACAGGTCTCTAGTGCCGTTTGAGATGCTCCATAGTTTCCTGGCTGGGCTGCAACTGCCAGTCAGGAAGGCTGCAAATCTCTCGCAAGTCATTTCTGCTGGCTCAGGGTGGAGATCTTGGTATCTCAAATGTCCATAAAGACCAGTGTGTAAACAGCTGAATCAAGTATAAAAGTCTGATTGGGATGCTGAATTCATTGAACTGAAAGAATTTGGCATCAAAACAGTTAATAGGCAACCTCAAAAGCATGTGAAAAAGGGATTCACTTTAAACTTTTGGAGATTGATAGACTCTAGTGCAATTCTTGAAATATACCAAGTTAGTTAAGTATGTGCTTTTGTGATTGTCGGAGCAAGCACATGGTACACAGCACCTTGTGAATTAAAGCCATGTGAGCCCAGTTCAGTTTCATACATCAGCAGAAAGGAGTCATCAGTGCCCTGATTCACCTCACTGAACTGTGGATACGTAGATGAAGAGTCCAAGCCAAGTTCCTGGTGTCCCTCAGCTGTCAAGAGAGAGAGAGGCATGTGAAGAGGATCAGTCAGATCATAGGTTGTATGACTTGCTCTCTGAAAATACCTATTTCTCTTTATTAAATACTGAGGGGATCCCAGGCCCACTGTGGGCTACTGCCTTAGCTTCTTTCTGTGTCATGAGGAAACTGTCTTCCAGCCATCCCCTATCACTTAGCAAGGCCGACTGTTCATGGCAGTCCATATGGAAGCTCTGGAGTTCCCAGACAGGCGTGGAATGACCACACTTTGTCACACAGAGTCAATGAGGCCCCTGCACATTCTCCAGAGTAGTCCTGAGAAGGAGATGGTGCATTTGGGGGTATGAGGCTGACATAACTCATGTCACCAACTGCCAATGGCCTTCTTTGCCAGGGCCAGCCTGAGAGTGAGATGGTCCAAAATGTCACGGTGGCACAGGACTGCACCTCAACCTACCACCTTTCTCTTCTCACCATGTGGACGGAGTGTGCCCATGATGTGAGGGAGGTAACGAGGAGCTGGCTGGTGAATCATCACGTTGGGTTATATACAGCAGTGAACGATGCGTTGAGTACGTCTTCTGAGTCAGCTCCAAGGACCTCGGATCACGCTGAGTAACGCCTGTTCCACGCAGGCTGTTCCCTGGAGCTTCACCCATGAGTTAGCGCTACTCAAAGGGAAGGAAGGTTTCAGTTGCATTCCTAAAATGACAGAGTGAATTCATGCCAAAAATGCTTAGCATTAGTGGGAAAATGGAGGATGCACATACATGCACCTTAGATACTTGGTTTTAAAAACTTCTGGATTTATGTTTTGTGATACTGGAATCTAATCAGTCTTCCTTTCTCTGGAAATGCAGAGAAGAGTGCTGGTATCATTCTTCGTCTTCATAGCTCAGCATTGTCAAGGCAAATAAAATCTCCTTCACTGTCACCCATAACTTTTCCTGCACAGATATTACGTTTTTTATTGTTATCTGAAACTATGAAGCCTGCATTCTATGTCTATAAAATATCTGTTGGTGGTGGAAACATTTATTTTGAGTAGATGTGCAGAAAGTCAGTGATACGAAATTTTGTCTAGTTTATTCGGGCATCCATGAGTTCATAATATATTGACATAATGGTGGTGCATTGTGACCAAACACCTCAACATATTTTAACTATTGGTTTTCACACTTAGTATAGCACAACACAAATTCTGTTGTCAAAGTTAATGGAAATACTACAGTCCAATCCATAGTTTATGCCAGTTAAAGAGTATCAGTCAGGCATATGGCCTCGTAAGCATTTTTAGCATCTTCACACTCTCAGAAGCTTTGCAAAAAACTCACGCAATATAGAAGTTAGAATATAAGGCTCAATTTCTGTATTTGGACTGAAAAGAAGTAGATGATGTAGGATGAAAAACTATAAAAATAGAAGTCTCTAAAATGCTGGAGTATTTTGCTTCAGTTTAATATAATAGTTTAAACTGGCATTTCTAACTACTGCAAACACCTCAACATAAAACTAAATTTATATGATGTAATGAAAGTGCATCATGCCATACAAAGATAATTTCTATTTGTAGCAAATATCAGCAAGAATACAAATTTTCTCAAAGAAACCCACTTCATTAGTAACTGCAGTTCATAGACACAAAACGTCTGTATTTAAGTTGCCTCATTTTTATGAAAATGGTAATAAAATTGCATCTGTATGTTTGCCTGTGTATATTTCTTTTCTCACGATCAGTGAATGTTTGCAGTTGGTAATAAATATTCAAGCACCTTGCAAATGTCCTACCAGTTCCCTTTGCTGATCTGTGTGCGCCTGTGGGACTAGAATAGGAATGCATAATTTAAATATAAATTGCCTGATTTGCATATAGAATTAGTCTAGCTGCAGCTTTGATCGTAAGCAAAAATTATTGTCCTGTATTGCCACTTAGATAGAATTTTAATTCACCTTGAATATTCAAAGTAAATTAAGCCTTGGCTGTATGGTTGAAGGGTATGATTTTTTCCTCTCCTGAGGCTTTCCCCTAAACAACATTTATGGTAGGGTAATATAAGGGCGTATTTTCAGCCTCATAAAAATAAAGACATAAGTTTTATCTCTAAATTCCCCCCTCCTCAAAAACTTCAGTTGAAAGATCTCTCGCAGACTGCACACGCGTAACATACACACAGAGTAATAGAACTCTTCTTTCACTTTAATTAACTCATACGTGGCTTAAAGTTAAGTCTTTATTTTAATTTGTTTAATAACTGAAAATGCAGACTTCATGTAGTCCTTATATTTTGTAAATAACAAGTGCAGAGCTATGAGACATAACTCAAGGGAGTTACTGACTTAGTATCTGTACGTAAGAGTTAGGTCTGTGTGCGTGTGCATGCATGGGCTAAATACATGGACTAAAACTCAAACCCGTAACACAGTTGTAATACTTAGATTTTAATCTACAGTAAAACATTTTTATTAGAAATCTATGTTTTTAATTAAACAGAACATTTAATTAAGGTGGTTTTTAAGTGGATGAAACAATTAAGTGCAAACACTTGAATGAAACATGTCATAATTAGTTTTAATAGAGTGTTAATTGGTACTAGGTTTGCCAAGTTAATAATTACTGCTTATTAAATTTTCAATTAATCATTGTCATTTTGCTTTGAATAAAGATGAAAATTAGATAAACTAATTCAGGGGGAGGATGGTTTCCTTGTTAATTAGAGCAGTTAATTAAAAAAAAAAAAAAGAAATTACTTGTTTTAGTTGTCAATTAAAAGACTGTTCATTAGTAAAATCTTTGCACTCTTCCTGCATCAAAACCCAAATAACTTATTTGTGACAATCCATGTTTTCCGGAATAAAAGATATGACACCGGTATATACTGAAGAAACAGTTCATACTGACTTAGTTATTTTACAAGAAGCGTGAAGGTTTGAATTTAACGAAGCGGTGTGCCCCTGGTCAGTGTTAATTGTGCACTGAAGCCTTGCTGGCTGTGGTGTGCTCAAGAGCTTGGCGGAGCCAGGAAGTCGAGTCTTCACAATGTAAACATGGGTTTGAAGGAGAGATCAAGAGGTCAAATGAATGTTCATAAACAAATTTTAATTTTGGCTCATAAAATTATATGTCCAGGAAAAGATATTAGACCAGTGATTTAGAATTTTTAAATAAACTCTTGAGGTTTTTTTTTAGCTTCATGGATTTATTTGTTAACACATGGGAAAAAAATTGTCAATGACTATAAATCCTGTCTTAATTTCCAGAGCTTAAAGACACATTTTTTAGAAAGTCTGTAATATTATGTCAAATAATAATTCTTGCCGAACATATTCATAAGTCTGGTGTGCTGCAAAACCAATTTTCCAAGTAAAATGTTCAAAAAGATCACAAAAATAACGCGCCAGAGACCTGAAATGTCTGTACTTAAAGAAGCACTGACTGTGAACCTAGATAGCAAGAATCATCACAAAGTGTTAGAGACTTTGGTGATAGGGCAGTGAAGAAGCACCTGGGTGGTCTTGAAGAGTCTTGAGAAACCAGGTTCCTCTGTGTCCTTCCACTCAAAGTGAAGAATCTCAATGTAATAGAGTATCTGCTGCATTTCATGCATCAGTCCTATGTAGCCCTGTGCCAAACGCTCTGTGCCTGATGAGGATTTCTGCCCTCCTTTCTAGAGGAAGCTGTCAATGAAGTAAAGCGTCAGGCGATGGCCGAGTTGCAGAAGGCAGTGTCGGAGGCCGAGCGGAAAGCTCACGACATGATCACTTCAGAGAGAGCCAAGATGGAGCGCACCGTTGCCGAAGCCAAGCGCCAGGCTGCAGAGGATGCACTAGCTGTTATCAATCAGCAGGAGGATTCAAGCGAGGTAAGGTCTTTGCCGGGCAGGCGTCACCTGTGGCTGCAAACCGTAGGTGTATCTGGGCTAGCTTTAATCCAGCACAGGCGACTCGTGTGACCTGGGGGTTCAGTGCCCGCTATTAACTGTTCGCACTGTTGCTTTGGACGCGTATGTCAGGCACATGCTGAGCTCCAGATTTTCTTGGCTATGTTGTAATCTGAGCCCAAAATAGCTAGTGAACTTGAGTTGTGTTCTCACCTTTTAACTGCTGTTCAGGGTTACGTATAACACACACGTTTCTGTTCTAATTTAGCTTTTCGGCCGCTTTATTTTAAAGCTCTTCAAACTACCATATTAAATAGGCAACAAGATTGCTTGGTGGAAAATGTTTCACACTGAAGTCTAATTTAAACGAAGAAATGATTCATTTAAGAGATTGCAGAGCAAGGTGGCTAAAAGCTTGTCTGGGGAAAGTTTTGGATGTAGAAGTGATTAGCAAAAGATGATGGTTCTTGTAGGACAGAAGGTGAATGTAGATTTGCAAGTGTTTCCTTATTTTGAATGTGCTGCTTTGGCTGCAGGGAATATTCGAGAGTGGAGGAGAGGGCAAGCAGGGTTTGGAAGGAGGAAAAAAAGGCTGAAAGAGCAACAGAGAGTAAAACAAGAATAAGTATGTTAAGCCTTGTTTTACTTTCAGACCTGAGAGTGGAAGCCGTGAATTGCTGCGGTACGGGACGTGCAGCAGCACGACTAGCTGGAAGCTGGGAGTGAAAGAGCAGCGTGTGTTTGACCAGTGCTGCAGCAGTCTAGATAGCAATTAAATTTTTCGTCCGTTACAGAAAAACAACGTCCTAAGTTAACACTGCCCTTAAAAACAGACCTGACAAAGAAATGACATCAGTTAAAAGTTATTTGTATGTAATCTTCATCTCAAGGCCACTGAAATGAAAGAACATTACTTTCATGAAGTATTTATTGTTCTTGTACTAAGATCTTGGCTGTAGTAAAACCACTTCTTAATGTGAATTCTAAATGGGAGGGAGTTGGAAAAAAGATTAGATAGCGGTACCTGTTGTGTGGGGACATCTGTTTGTGTGTGCTAGTGTCAAAGCACTTTTCATGGGCTGGATGGGCAGCGTCGTAGAAGAGTCAGTTAAGTCGAAAGGTGCAGATGAGCTAGCTGCAGCATGCTGAGAAAACGGGCAAAAATCACGAGCAGATAAGTCAGTGGCATGCTGCAGTATGCATCCATAATTTGAGGGAGCGTAAGATTTTAATTCATACCAGGCTTCTCTGGAGATGAAAGACCATTGTGGGATCACTGAATGCCCAGAGTTTCTCCTTAATGTGTAGCAGATGAATAACAAGGAGACAAAAGGAATTGATTTTCAGCATCTGAAAGTTTCTCAGGAAGAAAGGGACTACGGGAAGTGTATGTACCCTTTAAGTACTAACTGTTCCATTGTAGATTAAATGAGACATAAATTCAATTTATTGGCATTTTGTATCTGAGATACTCGAGGACATTTTTCCCGCACTATGTTCATAGACAGGGCATTTGTCTGACTTAGCATCATTAAAGAGCTGTCATTTTGTATGTGTATATATACTAGAGACTTCTGTTGTTAAAACCAGAATTCCAAAGGTAAACGCCTTCGGAGGAAGCAGCAAATTAAATCTGTTTAGTGAACTGATATAGGGTAGGCAGGACAGAGGAAGTACTTGTGTGCCCATTCTTCCACAAGCGAATGTGCATCCAAAGGAATGTGTAGAGAGTTTGTGTGCTGTAATTAACTCCTGAGCAGTCATAGCTCTGGAAAAACCTGTACAACATCAGACATCTGTAGTTCTTCTCTAGCAGAATTGCTTACGAGGTTGTTCACTTCTTGGAAACAGGACTTCAAAAAAAAGGCAAATAATTCTTTTAATTGCATTCTAATGAGATGTGGCTCATAGGGTTACAGATGTTCTCAGGGCTGTGCATCCTCAGGGAGGATACAAGCCTCCTGGGCCTAGAAATGAAGTCTAGTGTCCTGGTCCTGCAGCTTTCACCCCTGTGGTCATGAGTGGCACATCAGGGTGGCTGTTTTGAGGTAAAAAATGGAAGTTCTAGTAAAACTGCAGAGAGAACTCAAGTTTGCTCAGTTTGTGTTTACAGGTGCTTGATTAATTGTGAAAGGAGATGACAGTGATACTTACTTGAGAGTTAGATGTGTCTATTAAGTTTTTTATGATTACTTCATCTTCCGCCTCTAATTGTACCAAACTCCAAACATTTAGGGCAACGCTTCTCACGATTACCTGTTAACTCCAGCTGTCCTTTTTTTTGGATGACTCCTGTAAGAACGGAGCAGACTTTTCCTTCATCTTTGAGGACAGAAGATGAGTTTGCAGTATTTGAAAAGTGTTTCTTTGAAGAGGAGACCTTGTGTTTGTCAGGGTTGAGGAATAAAACTTCACATTTTCTCTGGTGTTCATTATCTCTCGATCTCTCTGTGAACGTTCCTCCTCATTTGTCTAGGTTGTAAGTCTCCATAAACTTCTCTCTGTTTACAGCTTTCTGCAGAACACTTCCAGCAACACAGATTCCTGTGTACTAAAAGCGCTGGAGTAATATTTCCAGGGCTAGAATATTTCCAGTTCCAGACATGAGAATGCTGAAGGGCAGCTTCTGCAGTCTTACAGGTCTAGAGGAAGGCTGAGCATCACTCCTTGCTTCTTATCCTTGGCGACACATTACGCCAAGGCCTGCAAGAGAGCTCGGTATAGGCTGCTGTATAATCTCCATGCAGTCCCTGACAGAGAATATTTCTCCCACGGGTGTCATTTGTTCTTTTGGCTGTTGAAACTATGAATGGAGATGGGAATTTGGCACCAGATTTCTAATGCATCAGATACAATTTCCATCTGATATGGCCACTCCCTGTCTATTGGCAAGGTTTCTCCCTTACAGCTCTTCATTTGTTTTTCAGTAAAATGCAACCTGAACCTAGCTGAGGCTTCTTGAAGCTGCTCTGGTGTGAGAACTTTGTGGTATGATTTTTGTTGCAGTCTTCTCCAGAGCTCAGAGTGATAACTAGTACTAAGACTCAAGATTTTTGTAATTATTATAATGTTAAGGCAATATGTAGTCTCCTCATCCAGGACCTTTCAGAGGTCTAACAAAGAGAAGTAGATTGTTTTTTTAATATTTTGTTGTTGTTGTTGGGGGTTTTTGTGGGGTTGTTTTTCTGGTTTTGTTTGGAGTTTTTTCTGGTTTGTTTTGCTTTGTTTTTAACCCTGAGAAAGTAGCATCCCTGAGTGCAAGATTGTCTGCAAGAACACAGTGAAGTTGGGCATGTTGAGCTGACTGGAGCAAAACAAAGGGAGCCGAGGGCAGTGAGAGGACTAATAAGGGAGGTGTGATATTTGGAAGCACCTTGACTTTTAATAGGTGGTCTGCAATATTTTGAAAATTACCACTATTACCACTATTATATAGTATAGTTTTTAATTTCTGACCCTGATCTGATGTTGACCCTTGGTGAGCTATTGTTCTTTGCTTGTGTTTGAATTGTTAAATATGATTTAACTCACAGTACCACTGCTTCAGTGTCTGTACGTTTACTTTCTAAAGATTTCCATGGTTTCTCAGCATAAGCCCTTGTGACTGACCAGAACATTATTTTCTGTTATTCTAATGAGAGATTGGTTGAAGACCAGCTAACAGAGCACACTGCTGTTGGAAAGCAAAAGGACAGGAGAAGCCCTACCTGTCAGCATGGCTGTTCCTGAGCCACAAATTATTCCTTTACCAGTTCCTTACAGTTGCTTGACAAAAGATGACCCATTCATCAGTAGCTGACTTGGCTAAGTACAGGAACACGTGTGAGCAGCCTACTCTTTAATCACTGCCGTGCTGGCTTTGGCTGCAATGTACTGTTGTGCAAATCAGTTTTAATAGTAAGGGTGAACAGCTTAGCAAAGAGACTGGCTGCCCAGATTGTAGGGGTGGGGGGGAAATAATCATCAAAACATCTGTCTTTCTGCTCTCGTATAAAATGCCACTGAAAAATCTGACACTCAGTGTTCTTCCTCAGTTTTGAGTAGGGTGGAGGCTGGGGTAGGGGAAGAGGAAGGAACACAAATGTTTTGGTTCTCTCTACTTAAAGCAGATGCTGACATCTGCTCAGATAAAACAAGTATGTAACTGATCCAACACTGCTTTTAAGAGATGTGCAATGTTAGGGCTTGTTTATATTGCAGCAGTTTATGTTGTACGTGAATATCACACTTACCTGACCTTCTGAAGACAGCTGGGTTCAATCTCTGCTGACCAATCCACTGAGACCAGGACTGTGCCAGCAAACCTGACTCTGAGCATCAGATGCTGTGATTCAGGCAAGCCTAGTTTTTAGGCTGGTATTAAATTTAATACCTGTGTCAGCTAATGTTTAATTTTTTGGCTAGGCATCTCTTAGAAAGTAGCAGCACATCATCCCCTGCAGTGGTGGGTGGTACAGAGGCGCCAGAGCCATGTGTTCTGCGCAGGATCAGTCCAGATGTGATGTGAACATTGGCACTGCCCCAGATTGCTAAACTAAGCCTGGCTAGCCAGCTTGCACGTCTGTTCCATATGCTTCTCAGCACCTCTGTTTTCAGGGTTTAGCTTCTCTCATGATGACTTGTATGAACATAGATGTACTTCACACAATAAACAGTGGCTTGGGCAAGCCTGGAGTGTTCAGTGATAGGTGTATCTTTACTAGAAGCATCTAAAGCTTTGAATATCTTTGTATGGAGCGTTGCATTTTGACACAGCGTGGGAATTTCCAGAGTGCCAATGTGTTTCCCTTTGTAACAGGTCTTGGATAGAATTTTCTTAAACAACTTTTCTGGTTTTTTTACACTGGCGTTCAGTGACTCATAGAGTCCTCATTTACGCCACTGTGCTTTCGGTGATTTCTAGATGTTCTTTCTTCTTGGGGTTAGTAGTGATAGTGTTTTGAGTGCCATGGGCATTGCAGAACCAGGAAAAATCTGGGTTTTTCATACCCAGCCATGCGTCCTTTCCTGGTAAACTGGGGAAATCAAGAATTTGTCAAAGATGAGAGAGCAGTGTTTGACATTGTATTATGGCATTTCAGAGGTCATCATCTCTTTGACATGTCACAGACCATTTGGGGTTTTTTTCTTCTTTAAGCAAGCTCTACACTGAGTCTCAGCTGGAGGTGTCAGAGGAAAGAAAATACTCAATTGTGGTTGAATATGTCAAAGATGAAAGCGGTGGGATGGGCAAAAGTATTGACAAGTATGTATCCTAGTACTGGAGACCACAGAAATGGAGACCATTTGTTTTTAAGAATTTTCATGATGGCAAACAGAAGTTTCTGAGTTCTGTTGTTTGAAGATGGAAGCTTAAGTGCATGAGAATTAAGAGTCTGACCTAAGATGAGGCTCTGACCTAAGACTGATGTTCTTTATCAGTTGAAAGAGGAGGATGAAATATGATCGGTGGCATGAATTCGGAGCGAGATTCCCATCTGGTGTAATTTAGCCCAATTTCATTGAATTAATCCATTTTCAAGAGACTGAAGTTAAATTGAATTATGTAGTCTGAGAATCTGGCCTTTTGTATAACCTCAGTGTTTCACAGGAAAATCAATGCAGAGTTAAACTGTAATCCAGTCCTCCTCGTAGTTTTAGCTACATCTGGAACTCTATAAAGCACGAGCTGGAAGTGCACTGTAGTAGGTCACTACCTAAAGATAGAGAAGATAGACTAGGAGAGACTTTGAGAGATCTGCTGCTCCCTTTCCCAGTGCTCTAGCTGTATCATTCCTGTAAGATACCTGCTTTTCCTGTGCTTTTGTGATGGAGATTCTCCAGTGCCTCTAGGCAACGTGGGCCTGTCCTTAAAAAGATTTCTCGTAACATCTCTTTCCAGTTTTTCTTGCAGATGTTTGATCCCATTACTTCTCCTGTTCATCTGTGTAGAGGTGGTCATTGCCTGTTTCACTGCAGTAGCCTCCAAGATGTTTGGGTGCTACCGTCCCCTCTCAGGCTACCATCTCTCCTTAGGTTTAACAGTCTGAGTTCATTCAGTCTCTTCTCACAGCTTGTGTTTGTCTGACTTCTGATGATTCTGGCTGCCTTTCTCTGGGTTCTTTCCAAGTCTTACTTGTCTTATTTGATGGGCTGTATTTAAAGTGTGTCATCCCAACCTGGACAGTACTCCAGGCTGGGTCTTGCAAGTGCTAGGAGATGGAGAGTCTTAAATCAGATGTTAAGCAGGCCATAGTCCTGCTCAGACACCCTCGTATGATGATTGCCACCTTGTCACCAACGTGACATTGTGGTCCCCTGTTACCCGAGATGCTGTCTACACGGTTCAGCCAGGGTGCTTCGTTTTGCTGGTACCTGCTGGAGCTTCCCAGAAGGGAAGATACGTTGAGCATGCTCAATCCCGTAGTGAGCTCAAGCTCTGTCTGTGATATGTGGATCAACTGGAAATGTGTGAGCAGAGGCGTATGAAGCACAGCCCAGGCTATTAGCTGGCATCTTGAGCCTGGCTTTTCTTCAGTAGAATTTGGGCTCTGGAGTTATCAGCCAGCAATGTGAACAGAAGGCATCTGTTGCCAAAGGTTGCGGTGCCTGAGCCTGATCTTTACTGCTGTTTTTCACTACTTGCACATGGGAAGGAGCAATGAACGGCCTCAGTGGTGAGGGCTGTGTAGGACAGGGAGTTCTGCATGTCAAATCCAGCTACTGTTGCAAGGCAAGCTCCCCATGGCATGTGTGCTTGTTTATGCTAATTTGCACTGTAGTAATTTTTAAATGCAGTAAGTTGTTGCGTAAATGTGAGCTGTAAAATTTATTTTGAAGTTCTTGTATTTTATGTGCTTTTATTCCCACAATTACACTAAAGCTCTAATGACCTGTTAAATTAGAAATAATATGTCCAATGGACAAAATCACATACCAGACAATGTAGGACACATTAAGTAATCATGTAAGGAGCCAGCTTAGAGCGTTGTCACTTCATTAAAATCTTGCACTTACGTATCAGTTTTCATGTTCTGTACAAGCTGGTAGTTAATTGATGACTGTTTTATAAGAAAGTTGAACCAATACTGTTAAAATTAAATTACTGTTTTCTGACATCAATACAGATCTTGTGGTAAGATACTGAAATACCGTACGGCGGCTCTGGTCACGTCTGGAGACAGTTCTGTCTGTGCAGATAGGCCTTCCCCAAAAAGGGAAGCAAAATGAAGATTCCCCAGAAGCTGGCCTATATTAGCTAAGCATACATTTGAATAGAAAAAGTTTGACACCCTTGTAATAATTTCAGCACAATTAAAGCACGCACTTCAATGTTGCAGTTGGAACTGCACAAGGGAGGGATTCCTGCGCCTGGGCAGGTGCTGGCTGACTTCAGCATCGTTCCATGTGGGGAAAAGTGTCTTTTCAGAGGAGTCTGCATGGGGCGGTTTTGTACATGTGTATTTGTTTTCAGATGAGGGGATAAAGGGAAATACGGGCCAAACCCAGGGCTGGCAATTTAGTTGGAAATGAACAGCTAGGAGGTTAGCAGGTATGGCAGTAGGTGGAAATTCTGTGCAAGCACGGTTGGAGCAGAATTACACCATGTTTACCGATCACAGTGCAAGTATCAAGCTGGCAAAATGAAACTTTCGCAAGTATGATGTGACTGTTGAGAAATACAAGTATAGCTAAAGAAGGAGAATCCAGGTATATCAGAATTTGTTCTCTTTCCGATCAGTAGGATGAGGCATTGTATCTCTTTGAAATGTTAAAACAAACTTCCCAGGTCATTTTGGTGTATGCGTAAATATGTCTGTGCATGCACATGTTCACATACAGTGTTCTAAATTAGTTATTTTTCATTGTGGAGATAAAAGGTCTTTTAAGGAAAAGGTGTTCAAGAATAGTACAGCTATCCATTTACAAAGGTGGTTTTACCTCTCCAGCACTGGACAGAGTTTGAGCAAAATGAACCTGAAACAATGCATACTGAATCAAAACCAGGTGATGCCAGACAAGGAGTCTGAATTCCCGACATTTAACTACCAGAAACATCTGTTTCTGTGTGTTAGTAATTCCACCTTTTTTTTAAAAGTGTTTTTAAAGATGGGAACAATTTTATGAATTAAAAAAAAAAAAGTTCCCAACACATGTATCTGTAATTACCTGGTTTAGTCTGTGTGTTTAATCAGTATGAAGGGAGAATGGCATGTACGTTTGATTTCAGTCTCAGAGCAATTGAGCACTGGACGGTTACTCTTCCCCATCTGCCAGTACACGCCTATGCCAAAAAAACAACAAACCAACCAACCAATGGGGGCGGGGGGGAAAAACCCCAAAAAACAACCAGCAAAAAGGGGAGGATGGAACTAACATGGATATTTTCTAAAGAAGCCACTTGACTCCAGTTAAATGTCTAATTTCCTTAAAATATTGTTTTGGATTTAGGTCTTTGATTCTGAAATTGGGATTTTTTTTTTTAATGTAGTTGAGGAATATCACTTAAAGATTGGCCGTGTTCCAGCATCCAGCTGGCATAGCTATAGAGTGTGAGAAAGTGAAGAGCATACATATTCTGTGGTGGCTTCCCCATCCTGCCAAAGATTCAGGCTCCAGCTAAACTAACCACTGCCAGAAGTGCCACTGAGTCAAATGGCATTACTCAGATGATTAAAATCGAAGTTACCCTGCTGTAACAAGTCTTACCCACGTGTTAGGTTTTTTTCTCTCTTTCTTGTCTTGCGTTAGTCCCTCTCCACTTTTGGAGAAGCACTTTTTTGTGTGTGTGTATTTCATTATTTGTTTTAATAAATCTGGCAGAGGAGCTAGCTGAAGTTTTACTGCAACTTTCCATTAGTTAGCATGCTTCTGGTGACTGGACGTGAAGGCGTCCTTGGAGTTTGCATCACTGGTACTAGCAAATAGCTGCTTTTGTTCTTGCCCAGTTTCTGTGGGCCAGAGTCCCCCAGGTGACTGGAGCTGCTCTGGAGCAGGTTCATGCCTGAACCATCGTTAGGCAGAGGGTTGACTAGCAGTTGCCTGTGAGCTGTTCTTAATATAAAATTTAGGGCACTAGCTAATTTCTCCCATCTCTCCCCCTCCTCTTTTGCTTCTAGAGCTGCTGGAACTGTGGCCGGAAAGCTAGTGAAACCTGCAGTGGCTGCAACACAGCACGATACTGTGGCTCATTTTGCCAGCATAAGGACTGGGAGAAGCACCATCACATCTGTGGACAGACCCTCCAAGCCCAGCAGCAAGGAGAGACACCAGCAGTGAGCTCCTCCGTGACACCCAGCAGCGGGGCCGGGAGCCCCATCGACACTCCACCAGCAGCCACTCCTAGGTCCACCACCCCGGGAACCCCGTCCACCATAGAGGCGACTCCCCGTTAAAACTGAACTCGAAACTCTGAAAACAAAAACACAACAAAAAATGAAACCAATTCCTCATCCTCAGATGCGCAAAGATTTTAACTGAACTGTCATATTTCAATACTTCAATAAGAAAGAACTTACTGTATCTTGAGGTGGTAGAAAATACAGAAGGCCAGTAACGGGTCATAATGACTTATTGTGGATAACAAAGATATCTTTTCTTTAGA
>JAVKLA010000027.1:26945081-26965081 GCA_034782735.1 Sagittarius serpentarius | reverse complement strand
TGCCTCGGCAGGGGCCATGGCCTTGGCTCTAGAAGGGGCCATTGCCAAGTGAGAGCTGATTTTTGACCCTTCCAGTTAGACTGCCGTTAAATGGCATTTAGAGTGGAAAAGGAGTTTGAGCACAGAGTTGTCAGTTTTCAAACCCCAGGCTTCAGACAGCGGAAAATGCTGTCGGCCTATGCCACGCATTGGGAAATGCTAACTATGAAGATTGCCCTTGGTTCTGCCCTCGGACTGACTTTTTTTTTGTGTTTTACTGCAGTGCCTGACTTTGTAAGCTGTGGGGCAGGTAACATGTAGGCTTTTTACCATTTTTACTCATTTTTTTTTCCCAAACCCATAGATGGAAAGTGCCTGATCCAGTGTTAATGGAGCAAACGGAGGGTGCAGCATCAGCACTTGTAACTCTTCTTTTTTCTGCCTCAGTGTGAGATGCATCAGCCAAAACCAGGGTGCTTTGCTTCTTACTTTGGGATCTTTGGAGAAGTGGTGGCAAATTTATAATGTCTGCCAGAAGGGAAGGAAACCTGATGAGATCAGAGCCCGGAGGTTACCTGTTTGCTGCTTCGTCTCCCCTTCTCCAAGGCATACCCCAGGAGGGTTAGGTCGCACTTACAAGCTGATGGAAGAGGAGCTGAACAATAAACTCAAGCTCTGAGTTTTGTACACCTTGCTGCAGCTGCTTTCCTGTTCCTGTAGCTCCCTTAGCTTTCTCCATTGGTTATTCCAGCTCTCGGACTGTTGATTCATGTAATGTACGCGCCATGTTTGGAGCGGAATTTTCTCATGTATTTGGCACAGCGGTAGGAACAAACAGCAACCACTGAATCACTGGGGTTTCCTTTACATGGCTATAGTCTTAAAACGCAAGGTCAGTACCACTGTTGAGCTCGAGAAGAGTCAGAGCGTGCTCTCCCCCACTGCACCCAGCCAGAGCCCTCGTCCCTGCCATGCAGTGGCCATCCCAGGCGGAGAGAGGGTCGCCACTGGCAGTGGGTTTTGCTGTTCCCTTCATACAGCCAAAGCAACGTCGCGTGACAGGAGAGCGAGCCCGCTGAGCACTGATCCCGTTCACCTCCTGTTCTCAGAAGGGTTTCCCCCCCACCCCCTTCCTACATCTTCTCTTCACCAGTCGTGTTCCCAGGACCTTACCGCCTGACCTAGCTCTCCTCCGGTGATACGCGCAGCGCAGGTGAGACAGCGCACCTACCCTGCTTGCTTCATTCCACGTGGCACTGAAGTGAACAGGTAAGGGCTTCCTCTTTCTGCATACCCCGTGCCGTGCTGTCCCGGCTTTCTGCCTCCCCCAGCCCACTGCACCACAAGCCTTGGTTTGGAAGGGAGAGAAGGAACCGCTGAGGCAAGGGTGGCTGGAGGGAAAGCCGAGGTGCTGTGGTTCGCTAGGTGGGCCTGAACCAGGCTGGGCTAGGTTGGGCTGGGTGAGAGGAGACCTGTGGGGTTTTTTTCTGGCTGTTTCTGCCCCTGCTTTGCCCTGCAGGTCTGAGCACTGTGCTGCCATTTTTCCGTGCATAAAATGGAGTTAACAGTGCTTCCACCTCCGCAAAAGCACGCTGAGGCCACCAGAGGAGAGCGCAATGTACAAGGTAAGTATTTATTCTAACAGCAAGACACCTATCTTGGGGGCACTCGAAAAAAAGAGGCTAGATAGAGCAGAGGAATGTAAACACGCTGGCTTTGAAGGCTAAGGCCATCTTGTTCAGTCTAGATCAAACACCAGCTTCCAGGCATGGGCATGAGCCCAAGAGTACACAAAGTGCACGCACAGTTCAGTGAGCACACTGGCGTCCATGGGCTGCACCAGGCAGACGCTAATGACAAAGGAGGAATTAAACACCAGAGTGCAGTGACAGAGTTATGTTTC
Organism: Sagittarius serpentarius; assembly: GCA_034782735.1. NCBI lineage: Eukaryota > Metazoa > Chordata > Aves > Accipitriformes > Sagittariidae > Sagittarius > Sagittarius serpentarius. The sequence continues at coordinate 26,963,199 of JAVKLA010000027.1, read as the reverse complement.
CTTAGAAATCATTAAACCCAAAGGCAAGTTGTTTTATAAAGGAAACACTCTGTGTAAAGTGCAAGAGATGAGAAATGACAGGGAATTGGCTCCCACCCATACTATGCGCTCAGAAAAATCAGCAGATGTAGACTTGTGCAATTTTCTAGCGTGCAATTTGTTTTTACATTATGTACAACTTGAGGTAAAATGCACTGAGACCCCATCCCACAGCTCTTTGAGTTAGGCAGGCAGGCAGCATGGCTGTGTAAAGGCGGTTACTACTTCCATCTCCCTCCTGGTAGAGCTGGCTCCTCTCAGGGGCAGTCTGTGTGCATATGAGAAAGAAGTGTACTGAGGCCTGGTTTCACCACTGGCCACAGCAGCTTAGAGCTCAACAGCTTCTCTACGGCCACAGCCAACCCAGAAACAGGGGCTGTGAAGAGCACACGCATTCAAACTGTACCATAAAGATGCTCTTTTTTCTTCTTTTTCCTCTGGTAAGAAGCACGCGTGCTCCAAAGGAGCCCGGGTCTCTCCTCTCTCCTCCGCTCCCAAGTAGGCAAACAAGACAAGGAGCTGTGTGGGCTGCTGTCCCCCACTCTGTGATGCTGTCGTGGCAGCAGATAAATCGGCTTTTGTAGGACACTTGGAAGAAAAATCTGCTTGCATCTTTTCATCTTTGTATCTTACAAAGACCAAATGGATGCTTTGAGTCTTTTTTTATTTCTGTATCGGAGAAAACCACAAGAAAGACTGACATTAAAGTTTCTCTGGATGCCCCTTCTGCGTGCACGTATGTCCAGACTTGCATACTGAGACAATGCTGGTTACCCTCAGCGCAAAATGTCTGCCACCCATCTGAGCTCGTGCACTGCAGTTTGTGTAGCTGTGCTCTCAATACCGGCTCCCAAAGCAGCACTTTATGTCCAGTGTTAAAGCTCTTCAAGTTCGGTGTTTTAACATTCTCTAAAATTTTTTCACTTTTTATGTTTTTTTTTTCTTTTTAAACTAATGTAAAAAACATTTTTTGAAGCCTGACGTCAATTGTGGTTGATGAGCTTTCTTTATTCATGCCAGTTAACGGGCTAAATGGAGGCCTACTGTACTTTTGCGAGCAATCTTAATCCCTTCGAATGAGTAACAAGAAGAAAAAGATGGGTTGACAGAGGCAGTTAGCAGAGATCATACTTACACATGTTTGTTTTCAGTAATTAGTCACAGTGTTAATAGAAACATCCACTTTAAGCAAAGACTGCTGATTTGCACAAACAGAGGGCCATATGCTCTGGTGGGTGTGGAAGGGGGTTGATAAAACTAAAAACTTTTCAGGAATTTTTATATGTGAAAACTTGCTATTATATTTATTCATTTATTTATCCAGTTTAATTATTTTCACACCAGTTAGTTTTTACAATATTTTCTACTTGAAAATGTCAGACTGAAAACACAGGGCTCCATGTTCACCTTCTCTTGCTCTCCCTTTCTCACACACATGCACAGAGAACAAGAGAGTTTCTAAGTGGCTGTCTATTGCTGAGGGCTTACATATGGATAGCATATGAAAATGAACTAGGCTGTAGGTGTTTTAACAATGTAATTTAGAGTATGTTGCCTTTTTTACTCTTCCAATAGTACCAGACGGGGTTTGCTGCCGGACTATGAAAGCAACTGCTGCCTTTTACAAAGATTTATTATTTTTTAGTGATACGATAGACTAATACTAGTTCCAAAGGGGGAGATATGCTGAGTTGTTAACATACCCCTTTGATTCCAGCCTATTCTGTTCCTGTCAAGTGTAATGGGAAAACTTCCTATGTGTTAGGAAATGCTATTCAATTGCACCTCTCTTCAGTTTTTCTTTTTTTTTCTTTTTTTTTTAATAAGAAAGCTAATAATTGTTTACTTCAAACAGAAGCCTTTTTTTCTTGGACAAAATCGTAACTTCACTTTTGTAAGGAGCTCGTGATCAGCATAGGCTTTCAAGAGAACGGAAGCTAAACAGTTTGTGTGTTTGCATTTGTTCATTATTGTGTTTTTAGGCATGTTTATAATTTACTCAGCGTGGTGCTTTTGACTTTGCTCGTGTGAAACAGTAGATATCTTGCAATTCATCCTCTTGCAACAGGCCCAGATGCTCCAAGCAGTAACTGGGACGCCCGAATCACAAGCCCCAGCCCCGGGATGCATTCCTGGTTACCTGTGGGGAGGTGCCCATAGGGACAAGCATCTTCCTCCTCTGCAGTTCCTCTGCAGCTGGTTTTCTGCCACCCATCCCCAGTGGGGCCTGGAGACTTGCTAAGTAATTTGTTCATTTCTAAATCACAATGGTCAAGTTACAAAGCAATTTACCACTGAATCTACTGCCTGCTGCAAAATATTATTCTCGGGTTTATTTACATGAATATTTTAGAGAAAAGAAACAAGTGCATATCCATTTGCAGATCTCTGAGAGTGACAGGAAAGAACGCACCATTTGTATAACCAAAAAACCCAGGCCCAAATCGTCCAGGCACACACGTAGACACAAAGACTATGACAGAAATAGTTCTGGAGCGTTGCACACCTAAGGCATCTTCGACTGCCTTTCAGTGGCCTCTTTGGTCATCCATGTCTTCTGTACTGTTGTTATGGTTTGTCCCACAAGTTGCATATTGTCTCTCTGTTAATGAACTGACCATGTAGACTGGTCTTCACATAGAGGTCGAGTCCATAGTAAACAGGCTAAGGAAGGCAAACACTGGCAATGCTCACATATTTCAGTGTGAGGGAAGGGAAAACTGATGGGCAAACATGGTTGTAATGTGTAAAAAGCTGCTGCAGAACGAAGAGAATAATCTGTTTTCCATGTCTGTGGGCGAGGGGAAAGGAAATGATGGGCTGAAATTATAGCAGTGCTTTAGGTTAGATGTTGGGAAAGGTTCTTCCTGGGAAGGATGTTGGAGCCCCAGAAAACACTAGCTGGGAGGGTATGAAATCCCTGTGACAAGAGGGACATTAGGGTCAGGCTATGCAAATGTCTGCCTGCCTGACTAGACAGTAACTGATTCTGCCTTGGGACTGGGATGGACTGGATGAGTCCTGAAGTCCTGAAGGCACCTGCTTTCCCAGTTACTGCGGTAAACCACAGCGTCACCCTGCATCCCCCTTCTCATTTGCTCCATACAGACAATGCTGTTTTCAAGAGTTTCTGCTGGACAAAGACTTTAATATGTAGCCATGGTAGATTAGAGGCCTTTTGTTGACTCCTTCTTCCGCTGTTTGCGTGATGGCGTTGCCATGGCTGGCTGCTGTTGGCCTGGCTTTGTGTGGCGCTGGTACATCCTTTCACAAAGCATCACAGCTAACGGCTTTGGCCATACCTCAGCGATGAGTAAAGGTGGATAAATGGACGAGCCATGTTGGCTACGACAGAGCTGTTGCTTTGCAGGAAGACAGCAGCCAGTGCAGTTCAAGTACCTCTTTGTCTTTACTAATCTGGCTGGCTTTCCTTATGGGCGGCTTGGCGCTTTGAGCCCGGGCTTGTGTGTGTGGTACCGAGGAGGGATGTGCTGTGCTGTGAGCAGAGGTGAGAGCTGTAGACAGGGTGGCAGACTTCGGTCGGAAACTCTGGAGTCAAAGCCGGGCTGCTTTTGGCTGCCTTTCCATCCCAGGGTAGCGGCCTCCCAGCAGTTTGGCTTTGAGTCACTGTGGTAATTCATGGTTAAAATCATCATTCTTGGCACATGCACGGAAGATTAGAAGAAAACAGGAAAAAATCCTCTCTGAATGACAGATTTACATACCAGGAGGAAAAACCCCCACATAAAAATCTGATTTGAAGAACACAATTATAATATTTTACCCTCATTTCACTAACCATTTTATTGACTGAAAAAGGAGCTACCTCAAGACTACAGATCTAAAGTGCTAACAAATTAAAACCATCCCCGAAGGAGAAAGACTGCTAATCTGAAGCACGCCTCCCAAAAGAATTTCTGAAGATCTATAAATGCCATATGCTGAATAGACAGTATTTCTTTTAAGGTACAAGCTTTTTTTTTTTTTTTTTTTCCCAGAGTGACTGACCAAACACAGTCAAAAAGGGAAGGAAAAAAGACAAAGGACACCACATAAGAAAAACAAGACGCTATACCAGCATGAAATACCAGCCAACTTGCATATGGGAACACTTACTTGATCATCTAAATATGCTTATTTTATACAGTGGATGTCCAAAAGTGATTGCATTTGCACTGATTCACTTAGTGTAAGAAGTAAAGTTGGCCCAATATCCATATTCCATAAACAGAGGTAATAAATTAAAGAATCTGAGGCTCTTCTTGCTGCCAAAGCACATTTAAAATGTGAGCCAGATACAGAGCGTGGCTAAGAAGTTTTGGAGAAAAACAGAGAGAAAGAAAAAGCTGTTATTTTGTAAATATAATTACTCTTTGAGATGCAGGAAGAGGACAGTAAGTGAAGACTCTGCAGGACGCTGGAGGCTGCCTCGGCAGTGTTTCTCCTGCCAGGTCCAGGGAGTGATGGTGCCTTTCTCCTGATGGGGACACCTGTCCCCTCGCTCCTGCTCACCTCGACCTGCGGGTCTCCCAGGCTCGGGACGTGAAGCTGCATGCTGCTGTGGCATGCCCGCAGGGTCGTGTCTCATGCTGGGTGCACTTCCACATCCTTAATATCTTAAAATTACACTTCACACTGTAATGAAACACATGTACTTATGTTATGAAACACATAAATATAAATCGACAATGCATATGTGCTTTAATATAAGCCAGAAAATATGTAGTGTGTTCTCAGTTGCCGTTCAACACCTGGAGATAAACACCTTCATTACAGCTCTGGGAGCAGCCAGCCAGTCCCGGGGAACAGCGAGGAAGAAAATCACCAGCTCTTTCAGCAGAATCCTCCTCTACATGAACTAGACTTCTGGTAATTTCATATGATGACGAACCTCCACGAAAGCCCTCCTGAAAAGCCTCAGGGCCACCCAGAAACAGAGACGTGAAAACGTCAGGTATACCTTGGCATTTGCATAAATGCAGCTGCTTGCTGCTCTTCCCTCTCTGTGAACAGCTAAACCAACGTGATTATGTGCTGAAACCCCATATAGGTCACTCAGAGCACATTTCAGCTGTGCGTCATACCCTGTACGGCCTAACGTAAGATGAGTTGTCAGATGGGCTACCTGTGTTTACACTGATCTGTCTTCATTTTGGCCATGTGTGCTGTGGAAGGCAACAGGGTTTCTTTCTGGCAGCTGACTTCCAGTTTTCATGCATTCAAGACAAAATGTCGCTGGCCCATTATCTTTGGAAGAAACTTCTGATTTGACAGGAATAGCATAAAAGTATTCAGAGGAATGGGTCCTTGCATTTCTAAAGCACTGACTGGGAGTGCGGTTCGCTCATGCGTGTGGCTGGCAGAGCCATCCCTATACCAGCTGACCTCCTCCACGTTGCTTTGATAAGGCTTTGCTACTCAGCGGTGGCTGAAGGCGGTGAGCAAGCTCCGGCACTGCAAACTGGCGGCGAGATGGTGCCGCGCGGATACGTTCTAGACGAGCTTGTGAGTAGGTGGGCCGAGGCGCCGCCGTGCCGTGCCGTGCCGTGCCGTGCCGTGCCGGAGCGAGCGAGGAGCTGCCGAGCGCAGCGGGAGCGGAGGAGGAGGCTCCAGAGGGCTTGCAGATGGAGCCAGGCAAAGGGACAGCTGTTAGCAGGCACGGGCACCGCTCGCACCTTGAAACCGGGGTACAGACCTCGCCGGGGAAGCAACTCATTCTTGGATGACATCCACTTGGAAACTCTTCCTCGGTAGAAGGCAGAGGTTTCCACTCAGCAGACTGCTCGGGAAGGCTTTCATCCCTTTTTTTTTTCCCCAGTCATTTTTCCCTCCTCGTACCAAGAACTAGCCCCCAGTCTGCTTTGCCTGATGCAAGCCATGTGGGCTGGGGAGCTGTACTGCAGTAGAGACTATCTGGGAACCATGTCTGTGTGCCTTGTAAGTATTTGTCACTCTTCAGGCCATAAACTTCCCAAGGAGTCTTATTTTTCCTGTTAGTATGGAAACCAAAAATTACAGGAACTCCTCACTAAAATGATGATGTTAGCTTATTTCCTGTGTAACATGGATTGACATGTACATATGCTGCTGACATGTTAGAAGAGCAGCTATCTGCTCTCAGACTTGCTAGAGCCCACTCATAGGACACGGATCCAGACTGAGTGAAAAAAAGGGTTGTTACTGTGAAAAATCAAAGTGTTCCAGGGTACATTTCCTAAAGGCAAGTACATTCCTTCATTCCAAGGTTAAGAAAAAAATCCCCCTGTAAATAACTTAGAGTGATTAAGAGGAGGTATCTAACTGGAGTCCACTGAAGGAAGCTCTAGCATTAAAATGTATGCTGACCTTAACAACAAAGGACTTTGTGACTGATGGACGCAAGGCGTACTGAAAATCAATAGGGTTTTCATATGTCTCTTATACATGCCTCTAAGGATAAGTTATCCCGTTCTCCTCAGTTCACACTGGGATAACAGCAAATACTGAAACAAGCACATACCCACATCTTGTTCATTTTCTTTTTCATTTTCATGCATATGTCATCTAGAAGTGGTTTTGTCCCGTTAGAACCCAAGCCACAAATATTTAAAAATCTCAAATGTTTACTGCAAACCAATTGGCCAAACCAAATTTCTGGCCATCCTTATGAAAAAGTTTCGTTTTAATAATTTCAGGACTTTTTGGTTCTGTCTCAAATATTTATATTTTTAAACTCCTTTAAGAGTATGAAATAACTACCCTTTTGAAATCAGGGGGTCATCTCAAAATCGCAACCCATTTTGTTTTGAAAAGACGGGATATGAGCTGTTGCTTACTGTTGCTGTTGCTTAAAGCCATTGTTCAAATGAGACTCAACATTTTCCTACAAGCAGAGTCAAGGTTTGGGGACCTGCTATTCACTAACAAAAAATCGCGACTGTTTCATTGGACTGGTTAGCTGTCTTAGGTAGTGCCATTAACTTACAGTTTGTAACAAATAATGTTCTTTTTACTGCTGTATGGGTGCAAGGGCACGCCTGCAAATATCACCTGAGAAGAAGATAGACAGCTCCAAAATCTCCCGCTGCTGCTCTTGGGCAAGGGAAGGAGCGCAGCCACAAGGTCTGGTCAGACAGCTGACTTTGTTTTCCAGAGATGTAACAGCAAAACCTAAGGGAAAAAGTACTTTCTTGCTTGTCTGGGAAAACAAGCCGTGCTTTTGAGCAGTACCTAAGCTAAGTTGTTCATATTGCTCACATTTGCTGGTGAAAAGGCAGTTGGTGCCACTGATGACCCCAGACAAATTGGAGGTGGAGGAGAAAAGGAAGAGACATGAGGCAGGCGCTGGGCAAGGGGACGGAGGATGCGGTCAAGCCATGGAAATGGGCTGCTCTCGCAGCAGGGTCTCCGATTAGACATGTGCCTAAATAGTCCGCCACATCACAAGGGTGTCATACTTGCTGGATAGCTTTTTTACCAGCATCATTAGGATTTGCCTTGAGCTCATGCAAGGGCTGTTAAAGAAAACTCACCTTCAAGACATAGTTTGAAAACCTCCCCCCACAGCTAATGTTTATTGCAGAATTTCCTGACAGTATTTTGAGGAACACAGAGTTACACAGACCTTCTGTGACAGGAGCAGGGCAATGATTTCAGCTGCATGGGGTGTGATAAATTGTTTATTCTGGCAAGTAAAGCTATACATCTGAATGCACCAAGAAAAAGAAAGGGACGTAAAGCTCGTTAAAACTGTGATTAAACCACACAGATGAAGAAAACAACAAAAGCAGGGAAAAAAGGGGTAGCTGTATTTGTATACTACCACTAACTGGTATTACATAGATAGAATTTGACATAACTTCAGTTGTATATTGGTTGATCAAGCTTCTAACAAGCTCCTCTCCCTGGGGAAGTTTTGCCCTTGGAAGCGTTTTGTGCTATTAGACTGAATTCTGCAGTAGATTCCTTCTAATGGTACCAAAAAGACCTCAGTGTAAATGAAAGTCTTCCTTTACTGAGGAATCAGTGTAACCTGGTAGAGAGCTTTGGAGGCAGACTTTATTTTCAGTGAAATGAGGAAAAAAATGATTACTCTTACTCATGGTTTTTTCTGCTAATGACGGTTGAAGAAACAGTCTGAAGACTTTTGATTATTTTTTTCTATTAGAAGATCACATCCTGCTTTCCACTGTAATGCACTGAAGTGCTGTGAGTGCATCTCTGTTATCTTCAACAAACTAAAGCCATTGCCATCTATTTACTCCAGAGTGAGAACAGAATCTGGCTACAAAGTCAAAGGATTCAATTCTGCCCTGAGGCCTAATTTGTCCTTTTTAAAAAGTGACCTAAATAACAGCATTGATGCCACCAGGAGAACAGCAGGTTTCGAGTAAGGCGCAGACACCATTTTCTGTGTGACTGCCCTTGTCTTTGTAATGCATAGCTGCATGTGTGGGATGATAGCACGACTGGCAGCTCCACTGAAAACCCTCTGCAGTTTAAAGATCTGCTCTTCTAAATACTCTAAATTTCCTAAAACAAGTTTGCTTATCCTGAAATTGGGTTTGCCTCACAGGGGTGTGGAGCCGGGCTATGTGTTCAGCATTTGGGGAGATTAAAATAAGCGGTTCCATGTAGCAACCTCTATGGGAGATCCAAGCAAACCTGGTTTGGGGGCTGCACAATTTTACTGGGGTTTGCAGTCAACTGTTATTTGCCCTGTCTAATGCACAGTGTTGGAGAGCGACACCTGAAACGCTAGTCAAGAAAGAAACTGGACATTTCGGGCAATGCAGGCTCAGGAATTAAATGAGTAACAGAATCACGCAGAATCACAGAATGGTTGAGGTTGGCAGGGCCTGTGGAGGTCTTACTGGTCCAGCCTCCTCGCTCAAGCAGGGCTACCTAGAGCCAGTTGCCCAGGACCGTATCCAGATGGCTTTTGAATATCTCCAAGGATGGAGATATTGAAAGACTGACTCACTCATCTATTAAACAAATTAAAGCTCTGCTGGAGTAGGAGTCATACACCACTGACCTCCAAGCCAGTTCAGAGCCAACCACGAACAGCAATTTCTTCTTGCATGTAGATGTACTTTATCACAGTCTCTCTCAACCAAGAGTGTGTGCCTTAGGAGGCAGATGGAGTTATTTTGGAGTTTTGTGTTCTGAGAACACCATGAAATTCAGAAAGCTCAAGTTTTTCCTTCAGTGAGCTAGCAACTGTGAATGTTTGCTGTGAGCAGAGGCCATTAGGGGAAAGATGAATGAGGAATAAAGAACGAGGAGTTTGGAGCTACCATGAGAATTGGTAGAGGGCAGACTGGGTCAGCTGGCGTGAAAGGACGACGGACACATAGTAGAAAAGTACAGTCCTAGGAGAGGTGAGCAGTTGCGAGGGGTCACTGTCAGCCACCCATTCTCTTTCTCCCTGGGTTTATGGGTTTTGCAGAGCCCCTGGCTCTCCATCGATATCTGAGCTATACTTCCTCCACATACTTGTGAACATATCGCCTTCCTCCCTTTATATGCAAGCTTGAAAATTGGCTATTTGGACAACACATCCCAAATCCTTCTCTCATCTGCTGTCTGTGGCTGCAGGGGTGTCAGTGCCACCAGCCAAAACCAGCTGAAGCACGAGCCAAGCCCAGTGCTGAGGTTTCTGGGGAAGAGCTGAGAACTGGCATGCTTGCTCCACATCACAGGAAAGGAATACTGATGGAGCCAGGTTTTTGACCCTCTCCACCTGGCAGAGTACTTTCATCTCAGCTGAAAATATCACATTAACGTAAATGGTCCACTTAACACCTCTCTTTTCTGTTTAAAGGTCAGGTATTTTCCAAGCACTTTAAACACTGATTATTTCTGTGAATGTTGTTGCTGTTTGGTATGTCTCATGGTGATACCGGGAAAGTCTAGTAATCCAAATTTGGGATCATACAAATCAAGGGGTCAAACAAAGAATCCTTCTTTACCTCTTCCCTACTCCCCCACTCTGTTTTTGGTTTGACAGATCCTTTCGGTACTATTTTCCTGCATCTGGGGAACCGAGCAGGATGCAAATCCAACCCTGAAGGTCTCGGTGATCTCGCCGAGCAGGCAGCGGTACCTGGCAGTGGCTCAGGCTGTGCTCAGGTCACTGCCAGGTAGCCACGGCCTGCTCTGACCAGCAGCTCTGAGCGTTGGCCTCAAGGTGGGCTAGGGAGGGAGGATGAGTCTGTGTCTTCATCCTCCCGTTCCCCCTTGTGAGTGGGAAATTAGAGATTCCTGGCTTTCCGGAGAGGAGGAGGAAGGTCTTAAGAGCTCAGCCTGCCTCTTCTCCCATGTGGCGCACAGCGGCTTGCCAACCTGTCCCTCTGCTTTTCTGCTCCTTCGTATGGTTTAAGTACCAGCCCCTCTCCTCTCTCATACCACCGGGTTTAGGATCTGGAGCTGCCCTGAAGCGTGCCTAAATTTAAACTTAGGAAAACACGGAGGTACAAGATGACTGCAGATGCAACCCTAATATCTGCTGGAGGAACTCTAAGTGAAACGTTACTCCTTTTTCAGCTAAGCCAGGAATTATCTGCAGGCACACAGTTTAATATATAGGACTGCAAAGAAATCGCGATAGTAATCAGACAGCATGTCAAATGGTTCAAACCAAAAGTACATAGCATTGTCAGGGAGGGTGGCTCTTGAATGATTAGAACCAGAGAAAAAAAGGTCTGGAAGGGACTTGAGGAGATCATGTAGTCACTTCCCTGGCCCCCAGCCAGTTTGGTTATGTGTGTTGTTCCCAGCAGATGTTAGCCTAAATTGTTGAGACCGCCAGTGATGGAGACTCCACAACTTCCCCAGGCAATCTATTCTAGTGCTTCCCTAATTGTACCATTAGAAAGTTTTCCCTAATGCCTCAGAAAATTTTTATACACTTCCTTTGCGGCAGTTGAACTCCACCGCTTCTTGACCTATCCCCTGTAGATGCAGAGGGCAGGTTACGCCTTCCCTCTTCACAGCAGCCTTTATGTACTAAAAGGCTGTTATCATCCCCTCCCCCTGTCTATTTTTCTTGAGACCACACCAAGCTAATTCCTTCACTGTTTCCTCAAGGTCATGCTTTTTTAGACCTCTTGTTACTTTCCTTTGGACATTCTCAAATTTGTCCACATGTGTCTCAAATTACAGCTGTGTCTATGCTGAGGAACAAATAGATAGTATTTCTCCAAGCGTCTCTCGGTGACACCGTTTTTTATACACCCCACACAACGTTTGCCTTTTTCATGACACAGATTTGCAACTTAATTTTGTTCTCACCAACCTCAGCTTTGTGATCAATCCTGTCAAAGTGTAGCACCAAGCATTTTCACTGTGGAAATTCATCCTGTGTGTTTTCCAGGCCATTTCACTGTTTTCCCAAGGGCACTTTGAATTCTAATGTGATCCTGCAATGTACTTGCAGCTCCTCCCAGCAGCAGCATCTGCTGATTTATCTAGCACCTCTCCTTTCCCATCGCCCAGATAGTTAGTGGTAGCATCGGGCAAAACTGGCTCTAGCATCCCGCATCATTCTGTCCAAAGCATCCTTTCACGTTGAGAGCAAACCTTTGCCAACTGCTCTGCGGGTACAGGTACCAGCACAGCTTGCAAACAGCCTATAGACTACACTGCTTGCTTATGGGACTGTGAGCCGTGCACAGCTGTCAAAACCTGATTAAAGCAGAGATAGCTGCTGTCCACTGCTTATCCCCTTATTTCAAACGATTTATACTTGGTAGATGGAAGCGGGATGCTAACCTTTTCACCTTCTAGTTCCTCCCAAGAAGTTTGTTTGCTTATTTGTGAAGAATTTTCCAGAGACTGCATTTAAGCTGACAGCTCTGTGATCCTCTGACACTGCTTTCTCTGTTTTTTTATTGCCCCTTCCTTTCCCTTGACCTTTTCCAGACTCCTGGTACCCCAGCTTCTCCCCGCAAGGCCTCAGTCATAACTGCTGACAAGCCAGAGATATCCTTGTGTCAGACGAGGAAGCTCAGCCAATTGAAAATGCGAGCCTACCTAATTCCTCTCTGGCTTGTTCTTTTCCTATTACGGTCTTTTGTCCTTGGAATTAATGATGTTAACCACCTGATCACTGCTGTAGGGATGATAGATGAAAAAAAAGCATTAAACACTTTGACCTTCATCTGTAATGTTTCCCTCTCCACCAGTCTTTTCCTTATTGGAAATGTACTTGTAGAGTGATTTCTTCTTGTCCTTGATGCCTTTGTTCTTACATGCTTGGGTTATTCTTTTATACACACCTTTAGTAATCTCACCTACTGTTTACTTCCTACATTTCCTCTTGAGTTTGAGATCAATGAAGAGCTCATGATTTTGCTAAATTTGTATCTTTCTATAGCTGATTTCTTCCTCTGATTCTTTGAGAAGCTGCCAGCTTGTTTCATCTTTTCCTTAAAAGTGCCTTCCATGAGACTTTGCCTATCAGTCCTTCACAGTTAGTGAAGTTTGCCTTCTTGCATTTAATTTTTTAATTCTTTTTATGAAGATCATAAACTTTGTCATTTCTTGTTAACTCTTACACAAATTGCTTTTTACCTTTATATTCTCAGCCCTTCTTTCTCTATTGGTTAGGATCAAAACTAGAAAAAGATTTTACTGTTTCATCTTCCGTATAAAAAATTGTCTTCCAAGGAGTGGCTGAACAGTCTGGGTTTTGCTATATTATTTCCTTTTTGTATAGTTAAAATCCCTTACTATTTCCAAATCTTACGTAGTGTGGTTCTGTTAATAAAAGCTTATAAGAATGTCTCATTAATCTGATCCGCTCTAGAGGCCTCCCCTTCTACTGCAAGGTGGTGAGCCTCCTTCTTTTCTTCCTTAATCAATTTAAGAGACTGCCAGAGGTCTAACTCCCTCTACCTCTTAGTCAGTTTAGGAGCCGAGGCTACGTAAGGCAATAGCTTCTCTCTTCCCCCACGCCTGTCGTTCCAGAATGATTTATAAATTGTATTAATATTCAGATCATTTTAGATAATCAGCCTCTTTGTTGTGGTGACAGTACCATTTTCTTGATTATACATTAAGACTTCCATCTCGGTTTCAAAATAATAATGTTATACTTGGTCAACTGAAGTGCAACCACCAGTTATCCAGCAAATGAAGCTTCTTGGTGGAAATGCAACATGAAACCAGCAACCTCAGGCTAGAGCCACAGCCTCCCTTAGTATTGCACTCTGTGGATTTTTAGGGTCAGATTGTGAGACTTCTCTCCCCAGACCACGCTTCATGTCTGGGAACAGTACCCACAGATGTCCAGGTGCGAGGCAGCGATCTTTCTACATGAAGTAACCACACATTTTGCGAAGGAAGCATCCCCAAGAGAGAGTGGCTGCTAAATCCCAGGTGCTGAAGAGCACTGAGGATTCACAGGCACAACTTGCCAAGAGCAAAATGCTTAAAGCAGCTCTTTCACGTGGAGGATAGGGATGAGGAACCCCACCACCAAGAACTGCTTGTTAGAGGACTCGGGAGAGGAGGGGATGAATCCAGGGTGAAACATCTGCCTCTGACTATGCAGATTTGTGTCCCTATCACCCAGCCAGTGAGCTGAACATCCCAAAACACTGAGCTAGAGGCATCGTGTGCCTCCAGGGTGAGGCAGCAGCTAAATGGAGGATCCAGAGGCCAACGTAATTTCTTGAAATTCCCCAAAATGTCAGAGACAGAAGTCCTGGATCTCACCCCTCCCTCCTTAAGCAACCCGGCAGGGAGAGTTCAGCCTCTGCTCAAGAGATTTTCCTGTTACTCACCATACTTTCTCCCATGAACAAAAATAAAACAATCTGCTCTTGTGTCATTCCCAAGCTGCAGTCTCAAGGCTATATTGTTACGTGTACATGTAGCTGCCATTAGCTCTAATAATGTGTGCATTGTTCAGGGTGCAAACCAAGAGCTCTGCTGCCACCACCCATTGCAGTGAGTAGTGCTTTCTGACTTCCGTGGCCCTGTCGATCGCCTGAGGAGCCAAGGCTTGCCAAAATTTCTACCTAATGCTTCTATTTTTCAAAGTACGGAGCTGCTCAGTCCCGGGGAGATTCTGTGGACTTGGGTAGCGGGAAGGATTGCAGAAGGTGCCTTCAGCTGGTGACAGTGTCCGGCAGGTCAGTGAGAATGATGTAGAAGTGCCAAAGGAAAGCACTATTTCTTTCTCAGAAAAGACATGTGGTACAGCTGCCTGCATAGCAAGGAGAGATCTGGCTGAGTAAGTGAGGCTGGGTGAAACATCTGTTTTGTGTTTCCCAGGCTTTTGACAGCAAAACAGAGTTATTTTGGGGTTTTTACAAGTCTTGCAGTCATTTTAAACAATGTTTTTGCCAAGCTTTCCACTTTTTGCTAACTATGATTGCTCTTGATATCAAGATGCAACTTCACTTCAGAAAAAGAAGTCATAAATGTCTGCCATTACCTACATTCCCTTCCCCTACCTTTTTTTTGCTTTCCTAGCCCAGCTTTTAAATATCCATTCCAGAACTTTGTGAGAATTTCTGCTGGTGATACAAGGAGAAAGATTTCTTTCATGAACAAATGAATGGTTTCTCTTAGAAGAGAATTACATATGCTGCTGCCTTATTTTTTCCCCTCCCCCTCTGACTCTTGGTTTCCAGATGTAGCGAAAGCTGGTTTGAGCAGAAGAACATATGTTTCCAGCATGAATTCTGTTGGCAGGGTACTGCTGCACAGTACTGCAGAGTTGCTGCAAGCCATCCCTGACCAGCATACACGTATAATGTGCTCTAGAGATTATCTTGCTTCATTTTTATCCTCCTTCCCCTCCCTTCAGCAAGTTTCACTTTAATACAACACTCCAGACTTCGTGCTCTGTTCCACTGCTGAACACCTGAGTGCTCCTATCAATAAAAATGTTTCAAACTGAGCTCTCCCAGATGCAGGGAAAAGGCAGCTAACTTTAATCCGTGCCTTCAGCATCCCGCTTCTTTGATCTGCAGCTGAGGCATGTGGCCGTTCATATTTGTTAATTAAAAAAATAAATTACGTTGTCCAGTGCTCTAGTTTTAGGCTGAAAAAGTCGTAACAAAGGAAGAACCTTACATGTGGTCCTCAGTGTTTATAGAGATCTTCCTCTCTGTGTATTAAAAATTAATAGGATCCTTTATATTTATCTGGTGATATTTGGCTCCATCCAACTTTGGACCAGCTTCTGGCTCACTTGCTCTTTCTGAATAGTCTCTTGCTCCAGGAGGAGTAGATTTATTTGGGGGCGAAGCACAATTCAGCAAGAGCAAGTGTGCCAAAATCTAGTCCTATAGTAGCATCGCAGGGAAACTGTACTATAAACATGTCTTATCTTAGCAAGCAATATATCAGAATGATAATGTTTCCATTAAATATATTTTCAGTGACAGAAGGTTAGAATCACACTTTGTTCAGTCATAGATGCTTGGCTGAGTCATCTGCTAACTTGCTGCTTGCCTTACTCCTGTCATATATTATCCATGAATGAACACAGCAATTTCCATCCCTATTATTCTTTGGGTTCAATCATTTAGTGCACTCTGCAAGGCAGCTATGAGGCCATCTTTCCATCATAACCTCTATTACTTCAGCTGCTAGTGAATTATCAAATCAGCAATCCATAAAGCCCTTAGAGCTCATATTAATTATCAGAAACTGATGAGATATAAGCACGTTAATTGATTCCTTTCATATGCATGCTTTTAAATACAAAACCAACCCAAGATAGGAACTTTTTTGAGATTTGCTGTTATGCATATTATGCTAGGTTGTGCGAGTGAAGGTATTTGGTTAACAACTAGTATTTCACTTGGCTTGCTTAATTTGTCACATAATATAAATAACAGTAGACTCTGTATGTACATCTCAAGACAACAATGTTTGTTAGATTAGTTTCTCCAGAGTATTTTATGTCTTGAATAATCATTCTGGGGAAACACAGTGTTACCCTTCTGAAACTGAGGGCTATACAAACATTTTTTTGGGGGGGGGTTGCAGTTTATAAAAAGAGGAAGGAATAACATGGTGTATGGCTAGTTATGGTGACAGACTTGGAACAGCGTAAACTGTTACCATCTCTGATTTGGGATGTGAGCATGTGGATGCATTTCCTCTACCGGAATGCAAAAACAAAACAGATGAGCTGAAAGATCTTCAGAAAACTGTCCTGGAAGTCAATGCTTCTGTTAAACTCAAGTGCTGATTTACAACGAGAATGTGATATTTAGTTTCCCCAATTCTCCTGAAACCAAAAAACATGAAAATGTTTTTAGATGACTCCAAGCCTATTTCTGCCAGCAAGTGGCACTCGTGGTTTGGGCCAGTAAGGGAGGTAAGCCAGTAAAGCAGGACATATGTAGAACTTGAAGGCCCAGAATTTAAAGCTGGGACCCAGAAACCGTGGTGCTGGGCTGCTGGCTGATCCTACAGGCACAGATACTCCATAGGGGCTTGGCATTCTGCATGCGGGTTATTTTCTGAATGTCAGGTCAGAGCAGCTAGCTGCCTCGCTGACCCCCCAAACTGGTCAGGAGCAAGGCATGAAGGAAGAGGCAAGTAGGGAACTAAGTGTTCTTGCAGCATGCCTCATGTTTGCCAACAAATTCGTGCTGTAAAAAATCACAGGAGACACCCTGGCTGCACTTTAAAGACCATGGTGCACTGGCTTTGCAGTGCTTTGCCTTTCTAGAACAGCCAAGGAGGTAGGACAGTCATCTGTGACAGGGGAGACATGACTTCATTTCCTTCCTCAGCCTGTGTGAGGGCAAACTTAACACTGTCTCTCAGAGAGGAGAGCACATAAACGTTAAGCCATAGGGTGCTGAAGAGGAATTTTTCCAATTCTTGTGTTGAAACCCTGCCACCATGCAGTGCAGAAGCCGTGTTTCTGTGGGATGGATTAGGAAAGCACAAAAAAATGAGAGTGCAGCCCACTGCTTAGACTGCTGTCATGGGGCAGGAGTGGTCTGAAATTTTTAAGTCACTGTTAATTTGAGATGCAAATATGGAGTTTAAAACAAGGATAAATAACAGTATATTTTAAAAAAATGTGTAAGCTCTGAAAAAAAGCCAGTAAGCACTACTTAAAGAGAGGATATAGACCGAAAGTGGATGAATAGCTACCTGCACATACTTCCAACCTTGAGAGACCCACTGCACCCCAGAGAGCTGGCTGAGGCGGCTCCTCTGCTTAACACAGGGAAAAGGCTTGTACAAAGCCTGTAACAGCTCCAAAGACCCAACTCGGAAGACTGGAAATCATTTCTAGCAAAGTTAATCATGCTAAAATACACCAGCTGCTTTACTTCTTGTACATAACAGGCAGGCAAATAAGCCACACGCTGGTGCTGGTAACGCTGTCTCCGGGCCCCTGGGGGCTTGGCAGGCCGCAGAGGGCATGGCGGAAAGTGCCCCTGGCACTGGGAGCAGGGCATCCAACCTCCCTATGCAGACCTGCATGGCCTGGGGAAACTGGGAACCTGCTTTTAAGGCTCAAATCCTCGTACAAAGCCGGAAATAATGAATATCCAAGGAGATCTCACAGCGGCTGAATTATTGTGTGAGGTGTTAGGGGTATTTCCCCCCCCCAAAAAAAAACAGAAAGGGAAAATAAGGCTCTGCTGCCCAAAGACCATGCGGAAACTTTCTCTTTGAGGCTTCCACTGATGTTAGAGTAGCCCTGGGGAAGGCCTGGGACTGAAGCCTAAACCTATGGGGCAGATTTGGGACCTTGTAGGTGGGAGAGAACTGTAAGATTATTCCGGGCAAAAAAATATAATCAGTTTTGCCTTTATATCTCCATCCTTCTGTCCCTGCACAGGGGATGGTCCATTGGAGTAAGACAAACAAGCAGCAGTAATTAATCCCACAGAGAAGAAAAACATGACTAGTACTGCATCCACATCCCAAGTTACTGGGTACCCACCTATGGCTGGGCCAGTCCTTTGGTGCACTTCTTGAACTTGCATCTACAAACTGCGGCAAGATACCACATCTGTTAATATCCTTCGTGTGGTGAGGGGCCCAAAACTGAACACAGCACTCAAGGTGCGGCCTCACCAGTGCCGAGTACAGGGGTAAAATCACT
>JAVKLA010000027.1:26897889-26940337 GCA_034782735.1 Sagittarius serpentarius | reverse complement strand
CTGGATGGCATCCCTTCCCTCCAGCATGTCGACCGCACCACACAGCTTGGTGTCGCTGGCAAACTTGCTGAGGGTGCACTCAATCCCGCTGTCCCTGTTGCCAACAAAGATGTTAAACAGCACTGGTCCCAATACTGACCCCTGAGGAACTCCACTTGTCACTGCTCTCCACTTGGACATCGCGCCGTTGGCTGCAACTCTTTTGAGTGCGACAATCCAGCCAATTCCTTAGCCACCAAGTGGTCCATCTGTCAAATGTATGTCTCTCCAATTTAGAGACAAGGATGTCATGCAGGACAATGTCAAAAATACTTTTCTCTTCATGCCAGTAATTGGAAAATGGCAGATAAATGGTTCATTTATCTGCTATCTGAAAACATGCATGATATTCTGTACTAAATGGGTTTATTCACAGCCATCTAGTGTCCCCAGCATACTCTATTAATTCACTGTTGCTGTTACACTGAAGTTTCTGCCTCCTCTTGGCTGGAGAGTTTATCCTGACTTTGAAGACAAAGAGGGAAAAAGACACTAAAGAGAGTAAATGGTGGCCCCGCTGTAAAACGTGTCTCCTTCCACAGGGAAGATGCCCACCCTGGAGGAAGCAGTGCCTGGGCAGCAACTCCGGAGGGGTAAGGCTGCTGTCAGGCTGTGCTTTAATGAGCTCACCTGCCCTCCTTGAGCCGGGCGCGAGTGGCAAAGGATGGCTAACCCCTGGTGCAATGAAGAGGCAGCCAAGGCTGCTGGGGTGGCCAGGCTGGTGGCCACACCAGTGCCTGCGGTCTCCGGTACCCTCCAGCAGTAGGGCTGAGCCCCCTGCCCCCCCCGCCCCCCCCCCCGCAGCATGCCAGGATCTGCGCACACACGACGGGGGCCTGCCAAGCACGTTTGCTCTGTACATCCCACAGTTACCGTGCATGGATAAATATTCAGTGAGAAGGACTCACTCATTGATCCCGGCTTCCCCTCGCCAGCTGGGGTCCCAGTCACCTGGGTCCAAAGCTAGTGACTTCAGCTGGGGTAAGAATACCTCCAGTGTCACACAGACCTACGTGAAAGGGCTTTCGCTGGCACTCCGGCTGCAGCCATGTGCGGAGCTCAGGACTGGCAACACCCTATGCTCCTCGCACAGCTTGGTGCCACACTTACTAGCTGACAGCGATCTTGCATTTGTCTAGACTACGCCGCAGTCCGTTTGGTGCCTGCAGAGCAGGCGCTCTCCGAGAGGCAAAGCAGAACGGGGGATTTTCACTTGTGTTATCATCTATGCAGTAATTGATATATTGCTCTCATTTCTGAAGGTTGTAAGTTTTTCTAGCACACAAAAATAAATAATGGAAGTATAGAATGATCATAAAGTGAAAGACAAAGAGGTAGCATCTATCTTTATGTATGCAGAAGATAGGATCCATCCAGATTATAATCTAGATGAAGAGAACAGAGTAAATATCCCTTACTCTCGGATGAGGTAAGTATGTTCCCTAAGTGAGATATGTATGACTGGCTTGACCTGAATTTATCCTCTTCAACCTCAGACTGAAGACCTTCAGGAACTGGGTTGTGTTTCTTGCTTTTGCTGTCTTTTTAAATTCAGTGTTCATTTCGTAGCTATTGTCAGAAATGTTCTAAATTCATCACAGCTCACACATTGTTTACCATCTAACCAGAGAACAGATAAATACATATGTCAGGCCTCGTTAGCAAAAACTGTCACTGAAGAATGCCTGTTTTCCCTCCCTTTATATCCTACCATACCTCATGCAGCTGATGATCAACAACTGCTGCTGCTTAATGAGCCTGAATCTTCAGCACTGCCCCCTCAGATACGCGTGGTGTTACACCACCTTTGAAAACCTAAAAAATAAACAAACTGGCTACTTTATACCCGAGGAAAAGGATTTTCTAGGAGGAAGGGTCTGTCCCGAAGGAAGGACCTTCTCAGCCTGAGTGCTTCTGCTGAACTCAGCGCTGGAATATTTCATGGCTGAGAGAGAAAGACATTGCAAAGGTGGGAAATCCCCACTGGGGCTCGCAGCTGAAAGCCAAACATCCTAAACTCCATCTGGCAGCAGCCGGCAGGCTGTGAAGATGCTGGGAGCCCAGGTAGCACGTGTCTGCAACAAGTGACCCACTTCGGTGGCAGCCGGCTGTGTTCGCGCTTGCCGCGGTGCCGCAGGGGTGCGTGATGGATAGCCTCGCGCGGGGCTGCCGGGGTGCTGGCTCCTCTCCCCGCAGCAGCCGGGGCCGGCTCTCCTAGCAGCCCCCATCCTCCCGGCATCTGAATCTGTTGCCCTCCGTGTCCAGCAGCAATAGGAAGAAATGAGATTAAATCGAAGGAAATGAGATTATGTTAAGAGTTGGAACATTTTTTTTTTTTTAACCTCTCGGGTCTGTTAAACCTGGAGCTGATGGATGAAGTCAGTATTGCACCTCCAGCACTGGAAATCTCCCCAAATGGGTTAGAAAAGGTGGACACCACCGCAGTGTCACTGATCCTGAGTCTCCAGATCTCTTTGGCCCCTGGTTCTAGCAAGTGTGGGTCCTTTCCAGTTTTAGGTGGTATCTGTGCAGATTCTTAAAGCATGTATATACACATACATACATACACACACACCCTCTTCGGCTGAAAAACTGCAGATCTCTTTATATGAGGAGGGATTTAACACAAAAAAAATCTCTGAAGGCTGAAACAAGCTGGAAGCAAATGTTGTTAGGGAAGTCCCCCTCCTCTGTGTGGGTCCCTTAAAGATTTCTGGTTATTCTGAAATCCTATTTCCACTCCAGCATTTTGCCTGGCTCAGAGGCAGCTGTGAAATAGCAGCAGCAGCAGCTGATTAATGCCAGGTGTACATTCAAATCCACGCATCTGTATTTGTTGCTGCAAACTTAAGTAAACAATGACCAAATGTGGCTTTTCTAAGTGCAGTTTGAACTGTGTGTGCATACAGAAACTTAATCACTGTCAGCTGCTGCGTTGCAGGCTCAGAGGGCCCTAGCCGCAGAGGAAAGCTCAAAGGAAAGTTCAAAAGGTATTAACCACTTGACACGTCTTCTGTTTTGGGAGATATTTTTGGATGACCAGAGAGCGATAACAATTTTCTTTCTCAAGTCTGCTTTTTCTTTCCATGGAAGAAGATAGAAAAGAGGATTTTCTTTTTCAATTTATCTTGGTTTATTGATTTTATGGCCCATATCAGCAGTCAAACAAAGCATTGGAGGGGCTGATTCACCTAAGGTTTGTCCTTTGGGTGCAGCAAACGGGCAACATCAGGGAAATTGCTCTTACCAGTTAAGATAAATTCACCTTTCATTGTCCCTGTGACTGGGGGCTTCCTGGTGAGCTGTTTTAATGGCTTGCTTTGATTAAGACAAAACAGGGAAACAAGGTTATTTTTGGAAAACTGGGACCCAACATTGTACAGTCTGTGACAAAGATGCTGAGGAAAGCCTGTCCTAACTGAAGTCAGTGCAGAAACCCCCAGTGATTTCAATGGGATCAGAATTTTATCTGGTATTTTGTGTGAATGAGGCATCCATCTTATCTTCAGGTGTTCAGACAATAGTAATAATAAATAAATAAATAATAATTAAAAAAACCCCCATCATCCATCTCAAGACTGCCAGGCTGGATATAAAAGTTCTTATCAAATAAAAAGAGCTATTTTTGATGCCTGAAGAAGAAAAAATGAGAGAAGGGACTAACTGAGTACATTGTGAACGAACGCCTGTGAGAGGGAGAGAAGAGGGAGGGAGTGGAAGTAGTTGCTTCTGAAGCCGTGCTGGTAGAGTATGCAGACTTGGCAAAACGAGTCACATATGTATGTCATCAGTAACTTGAAGTCTCTGAGTAACATGAAGTTAGAGCAGATGCTGACTTGAAATCTCATTTGTAGCAGGGTTAAATCATGTGTGGGTAATTATTAAATATTAAAAGCACAAGTCAAAAAGATTACTCAAAGAAGGAAAAAATGGAATATTTCATAAAACTTCTTGATGAGGAGGTGCTGATGAATGAAGACAGGCATAGGCATGGATTTAAGCGCCAGACTGAAACATTATCAATTTTGCATGCCAGGTGTTTGATAAAGGCTACAGAATTCCCACTGTATAGCTCTTGTCTCAGGTATAGCCCTTTCCTGTCCTTAGACTCCTTCTTTTCAATCCCTTACAGGGAAGGAAGAGTATGAAAGTAGCACTTGGACTAGCAAAGGCTTGCTCCTGTCTAACCTCATTTGTCTGTCATGACATAGCGGACAGGAAGGAAGAACCTCTAAGGCTTCAGTCACTTTGAGCCCAATGAAAAAGCACAAAACCCGGTTCTTAAGGGTCAAGCCAGCAATTATTAGACTATGATTACAGCCATAAGGAGGATGGTGGCTGTATTATTTTTTAATTATGGTATTTTATTGTTATATTTTATTATATTTTATTACAATATTTTTAATAATAATAATTATTAATTTTTAAATCTGCCTTTTATTTCTCATAGGCTAGGTGTAAGCAGCAGTGCAAAGAAAGGGGAAGGAATCCGGCTGTAAACCCTGAGCGCTCTTCATTTGTCAGGCCCACCCCTATAATTCTTACGGTAGTCCCAAAGTTCCTACTAAAAAGTCTCAATACACCTATACCTTACCAATAACAGAACCTTTTTGTTCAGTTTTGGCTTCTTGATTATATCTTCTTGAAATCAAAAGAGCATGGCTTATAAGTTCATGAAGAAGTTCATAAATTATGGATATTCTATTTTTTCATAGATGGATTTTGGGATTTAATTTCATTTGTTCAATTAAAAGGGGGTTTGAAAGTTCAGAGTCTTATCCAAGTACAGTATCGGACATCTGAATAATTTTCTGCTTGCAGAAGAGCAAATACAGTGGTATCAGTGAGCCAATGATAAGTTGCAATATTTATCAAATGTTGGGATTTTATTGTGGCAGCTGCGGTGTTTCACAATTTGCAGACTAGTATTCTCCTAATAGTACAGTTAAGTTGGATTTGAGAACAACAGCAGCTTAAAACATCAAAGCTACAGGAGAATATTCTTCAACATAAGCTCCGCTCTAGCTCTTCATGTCTTAACTCTCCCCATAAAAATCGCTGAAAGTAATACTCAAAATTAAAGAGAAGGGCAATTCTACAAAAAAAATGCCCTGAGTTCAGAAAGTGCTCAAGCACAGAGGTTGGAAGAGGGTGGCAGGGTGGTGGCCGTGCACGTTTGCTTTGCCGCGGAGACCCTGAGAGCTCAGCCGTCCAGGTGTGAAGGCTGCCCCTTCCATCGATGTCCAAGCCGCTCCTGGCTGCCGGCCCCAGCACCTGCATCCATTTGCAGCTGCACAACCTTCTTGGCCGAGTTCTTGAAAAGACAAAGGTCGCATTGTGCTCTCTGCTGTAAATACATAGAGGCTGCTGCAGCTGCAGGAATGGAAATGGGAGCAGAAGGCAGCCAAAGTTACTGCTATAAAATTGCAAATGGGCATTTGGAAAATAAATTCCCATCAGAAGTTTTCATGAAGGTTTTACTTTGGCTGATAGGCTGCCCAGTCTGAGAATATAACCCCAGGCTTATGTCTTTTCTTGCTATTAGTTGTATATTAGTGTAACTCCATTAACTCAGCTCCATTATTTCCAGACTCCCTTGGAGGACAGAGAACCTTTATTTATCTGGTACATCTGAGTATAGCAATCCTTCAGCTCAGCCTGTCTGAGCAATGCCAGAGAAAGAGATTGGACCTCGTCCTAAACTGGGCAAGCCATCTTACTGCCCGAGCCACAATTCACTGTCATGCTATGTCATAGCAACGTAGAGAAAAAAAGACCATTCTTCACAGAGTAAAGATGGGTACATGAAGATTCACTAGCTAGCATAAAATTTAAGTATTATTCTCTGTTAAGAGCTCTTTAAAGAAATTGGCTAGATAGTACAATCCTTTGACCAAACTAGAAAAAAATGTATTAAGAATATGCAAATATTTGTAGACACTTGAGGCAGAGAGAAAATTTCACCCTGGACAGAAGCCCACAGGTTCAGTGTTATATCTGAGAGCAGAGAAGCATTTATTCACTTTTCTTCCAGTCTCTGGTAAGAATAAGATCATCCCTCTCACCTCCCTTGCTGAAATCAGGATCCAGTATATTTGGCTATTGGAAAATTATTCAGGTCTTTTGCTCCCCTCAACTTTTTTTGCTAGGATTGTCCCTTTACCGGGCTTATTGCTTATTTAATTTCAGGGAGCTGGGGTAGGAGCTACAGGCAGGTTGTGTAATTTTCATTCACAATTGTGCCATTCAGCACCATGGGTTGTCATTAGTGTTTTATTATCTAGAGAGACCAATGCAAGAGACCACCCTTAAGTCACTTCACATCTTACAAGACCACCCTAAGGTTGCCCAATATATATTAAATATGATTCTGGTTTGCCTTTATTAGAAGTATACCTTCATTAAGATTTTTCTTAGACCCTTGAATAATTCCTCAAGACTGGTTTCATTGTACAGAGACTGCTGAAGTATGGAAAAAAAGAGTTCACAGCTGCATTCCCTTTTGGTATATTATATCAGCGACGTCTACAGGTGGAGCAGAATTATGAATTTATTGCTGATGAAAGACCCTAATGTTGGTTTTCATCATTCTTTGTGTTTTCCATTTCACAGACATACATAAAATTATGTTTGAATCCATACATTTTACTATTCCAATGAGAAATTATTGATAGTCGTAGATTTTGCTCATGATACTGTTTTGAGTGCAGCTTTTTATTTGCTTTATTTGTTGGATATGGGTTTAATAACAGGGTGGGAGGATGAGGAAACTCCTGATGTACAAACAAATAATATTATTCAGCTGGCCTACTCGATATCAAATGTGAAACTTCTATGTTAAAATGGGAATGTTTGGTGTCAGTGAAGATTCAAAAACTACAGCTGGGTCTGAAATCTTTGCCATTCCGTGTTTATTATGAATTATTCTTTGTTTCCACACAGTCCTCTTTTAAATGTTCATCATACATGCAAATGCATAATGTATTTCTCCTTATTCAGCCTAACACAGATTCTGTGATCCCCTGTGAACAATCAGCCTGGGAAAGGCTTTGCTGTCTTAACTCATCGCATACACTGTAGCTTTGTGCCTGTTTATTGTGCTCATTGTCCACACTCAGCGGAGAATTGAAATGCAGGATTTTTCTGTCCGTCCTTCTGAAGCACCAGATCCAAAGGCTTCCCAAGTAATCAAAAAACCCCCAAACCATCCCCCAGTGTGTGAATAGTCTCACAATCTCTAAATAACACTTGCTTTGCGTAGAAGAAAAGCAATAACAACTTCTGTGAAATGGAGCAGGGTTTTGCCTTGCACACTCGCACACTCACGCACACAGAGCATATCTGGTAGATGCATCCTCCTTCTTCCTTTTGCATAGCGTCATTTTTAAGAACGCATAATTGGTTTTCACCATTGTATTTTAAACCTGCAAGTCTTACGTATTTCAATTAAGTGTAATCACAGTGTTCTGCCCGTGTTTATTCCTGTACGTGACAGTGTGACAACATGATTACAAACGGGTGAGGAAGAGAATGGTAATGTGGCCTTTACATGTTTATGAAATGAACTGCTGTCACGTAGAGTGGGTAGGATTTCATTTGCAATAGTCTGGGCAGATTTACACCTAGGAGCCTGTTAAGGAGAAAGTTTACACCAGACTTGAGCACGGCACAACCCCTTTGCTATCAGATGAAGAAACTAACCTCGTCCACCGGCGGTGGCGATGTAAACGCCCAGCTGTGCTGCGGGCTCCCGGACACTGAGGCGCAGAAGAAGCTGCAGTTCGCTGACAATGTTCATGCCAGCCAATTATGATTACTCTTCCTCTTTAATTACTTTTCAATTGAGGTGGAACCCCCGATATTATCGCCCTCTGCTCCTCTGATTCAGGCAGCCGACGTAGGGAGTGTATATCAGAACCTGGAAAACATTCGGGAAGGTGACTAAAGAATGCGGCATGAAAGTACATTTTTCGAAAATTTGATATGGTCTTTGTTGGACATTTCCTCTCCTTATCTGCTTGTATTTTCACTTTCAAGTTGATAACACCCAGGCTGAGTTGAAACACGGTGATATTTCTGCCATTCTCTTCTGAGTTCATTGTGACTTTTTTATCATCAGCAGAAATAGAGGGAGACTGAATTAAACAGGAGCTGCAGAACTTGGAGCTTGCGATAACAATACAAATGGATTTTCTCTAACAGAGAAAAACAGCTGTCTCCATTATTTGAATGCTTCACCTTTCTCCATTCCATTAATTGGGTCTTTGATCACAAGCTGAGGTGGAGAGGCCCTGATAAGGAATAGGTTATTAGTAAAGTAGCCTAAAGGAATGAATTGGGCCTAGCACTTGCTGCAGAAGATGAGATAAACCCATAATGCCTGTGTATGTGAGTGGTAGAGAGTGATAGGGCCCTCAGACTGCCCTGAACTGCTTGCAAGAAGACTAATACTCTAGTGCTATGATAGCTAATGCAGGATATAAATTTAGCTCCCGGGAATGGAATAGGATAAAAATTCCATAAAGAGTTTTCTGTAAATGGCTTACACTTTTATATCAAACTGTGTCAGAGTATTCATGAAAAAAAAAACATTTTCTTGATCTCACTATATGTTGAACACAACTGGAGGCTTTCAGTATAAGAAGGGGGAAAAATTACTGTTACATTTTTTCACCAAGACATTAATAAGAGCACCCTTTGAAGTGCGGTAAAGCTAAATTGGAGGAATTAAATTTGATTGAATCTAAGCCTGTTTATTTTTCATTTCTGCAGAGCAGGCGTTGAGTGATTTGTAATACTTCATTGGAAATCTTCAGGAACTTGCTATCATGTAATCCATTTTTTGCTGAAGAATACGACCGCAGGGGACAAGGCCATATTGGTTTGTTGTTAATGTACTGGAAAGAGGTACTATGGAGAAAACAGTTAATATTAAATTACGAACACAAGGTTATCTTTCTGCTGCACATGCTCCACTGCCCTAGGCAGGGGTAATCTGTTAATAGCATTCAGCCAAAATGACACCATTAAGGAACTGAAGCTACACATCTTTTGCAAGCTGAATGATGTATAAAGCTGGTTTTCTATCATCCCAGATGCAATAAATTATCCATGCTGCTAAAAATTGATACAAGACAGAAGTTTGATAGAACTGGCACCCCAACACAAATGGAAGTGCTGCTTGTCAGGAAAGGACAGAGAGATGTGAGTGCTGCAGGCCTACCTTTTATTTGTGTCTCTCTTTCCCCTTTTCTGATTTTTCATGTTGTAAGTGCCAATCTGGCACATCGCCTACAGTGGCATGTAAATGGTGGGAGACCGAATGTGGCAAGAGAAAGGCAGAAAATGTGTAGCCTGTAAAGCAGAGTAGATGAGGAAACACAAAAGATGTGTCCCTGGTCTACCTTGAATGAATCACTGCTTTTTAGTATCTTTTCTTCATTGCAGATGTCTCTGTGAAAAAAAGCAAAGACTATGTTAAACAGCTTCTACTTAAGAGCAGCTACCTAAAAGCAGGGGTTCAGGTTTGTTCAGCACCATCCATGATACATGAGGTTTCAATTCCTTCCGCTGAAGCTGTTCCATGTTGTTATGGCATAATGAAAGCTTTTATTATGGTAGCGAAGGGAAAAGACAAAACAGAGTGTTAGGAGCTCTTTTAACTGTAGGAACTTACAGGATAGTTTTCCCTTTTTAAAATTCATTTATTTGACTGTATGGATTCACTGTTGGTTCAGACCCCATCCAGAAGGACCTGGAGTTAGATCCATGAGGGTTACAGTGCTCACATCATACTTAATCCCCTAAATAGGATAAACATGGTCCTCAAACCCTTTGCCCATTCTTCTGCTCATTCCTGGGAAGACTAGAGCCTCTATAAAGTGTCTGGTTTGTCATTGAATTTGTCTGAAGGTGCCCCAAGAGAAGTTAGTGCTCTTGACCCTTGATGGTATGGAGTAGCCACGCATCTCCCTCCCTGTTTGCCTCCACCGGATTTAGAATTGAGTCAGCCTAAAGGTATGCTCAGCAGATGTGGCTCTCAGCTACCTTGGTGGAAGGGGCATCCCTTTTCTTCCCGTTTGTCCAAGGCTTCAGTGGAGAGCCCAGAGGAGAGAGGTCAGCCTCAGTATGAGCATCCCTGATGGTGTTCAGTGATAGATGGCAACACGCACCATCCCTCCGCTGTAGTTATTCTACTTTGCAGGGAGGAAAGAAAAGTTCAGTGGGCTGGGAAAAAAGCAAAAGGAAGAGGTGTGATATTTCTAGGTCTGTTAGTTAGCCACTTGTGTGAAAGGGAGAGGGATAGAGAAACCAGGGTTTCCCTCCCTGTGCCAAAAACTAGTGGTTTAGCTTTTTTCTCCTCCCTCTTCCACTCCTCTATGGTGAAATGACACATATGAATTATGTGGGATAACATTTGAGCGTAGCGTGGCTGGAATGAGGACAGTGTCATCCATACAAAGAGGGGAGAAAGGGACTTTGGTCCATATGCTTTAGGAGCAACGTATTTTCTTGAAGAACTGTAGCCTCTGTGTTCTTGTTCTCCACTCGGCTATGACTCCTGGCTTCCCTCAAAGTAGCATAGCCTGTTCAAAGCTGTAGTGTCTGTCGTACAGCAGTTTCTGCTGAAAGAGAAGGTGGTGGCTGGGTAATGTGATGGGGTCCCCAGATGAGCTGTCTTCATTCTGCTGTCTGAAGGCATAGACAAGCCCTGGGGATCCATCCCTAGTATTAGGATCCATTGGCCATAAATGTATATTTTTTCATTTTTAGTAGAGCTTTCGAAGTAGAGTTTTTTTAAAGTGGAGTCTCCATGGGGGCCAAGCCAAAGGCAGCAAGGCGAAGTTTTTGTCAGTCCAATTTTTGCATGGTTCAAGGGCACCTACATACCAGTACAGCACAGCAAAGAGGTCCTACACAGACTTAAATGTGTTTTCTGTGGTTTCAGAGCAGTGCAATGTGACCGCACAGAAAAATTCAGCCTGCTGAGTTCCAGTTACCTCCTGTTCAATGCATTTTTGGTAAGATCCCTTACAGTGCCCCAGCAACCTATCTCAGCATAGGTATCTCCACACAAAGGTTCAATATGTGTATACAAGTTTTCTGTTGTTTCATTGCTTGTATTTTTAAAAGAAGTAGCAGAATTAATTCCATCAATGCCCACTCATCATCAAATTACCCCATGCCCAACCATATCCACGTACCATGAAACACACTGGCAGGGCTGCAATAGCCACAACAAGGAAAGAAAGTGATTAAAGCACTTAGTAACAGATGGGAAGGATGAATATTTTTAAAGGCAGCATGAAGACTCTCAGATAATTATTTGATACATACTATTACTTGAAAGATTGAGAGCGGAATTATTATGGTATATTAAATCAAGATAGAACAGAGAAAAAGGGACGGCCAGATGACTTTGACAGAGCAAAAAATATTTGCAAGGGAACAGTCTAAGTGAGCCTCCCAAAACTCATTATAAAGGCCTAAATTCTGAATTATGAGATAAATTAAGCTCCTGACTTCAATATGTGAGCATAGCTTCTTGTATACCCATTCAGATTGTTAGTTACATAGTATTTATTTATTTATTGAAGTAGTATAGGGAATTTATTTTGACCACAGAAAGCCAAATCTACAGTCTGATTTTCTTTGTTTTGTTTTTCATGTTGCACGAGTTTAAAACTGTCTCTTGCTCCAAATCTAGGGAAGATAATTTGATTTGGTTAAATGACATGATTGCTGATGTAGTTTTTAAATCTCGAGGTAAACTGAAGAGCTGATATATGATACATGAATGTAATTTAAGTCAGATCTCTTGAGATGAACATGCTGTAGTCCGACTGTCATTTACAGCTACAGAAAGTAATTGAAAAAGTGCTATTAGATTAAAATGGTATCCTTTTAATCAGCCTTGGCATAGGTGTAGGTGGCTGGGGGGTCCCTCTAATGAGCTGGTAAGGAAGGACTTAAGTCTGGTTAAAAACAGAACATTTCCCCACAAAAATTTCCATTGTATTTCAGAAAAAGCAATGCTCCCTGTGGGAAACCCTGAGCAGGATGCAAGGCAGGGAACACACAGAGGCTGCCGGCAGTGCTGCGCAGCAGGCACCGCTTCACAGCCGGTGTAACCCCCGCCACCGGCTGACCACCTCCGGCTTCAGTTCACCGGCGTGCCTGGGGGAAGGGGGTACATCACGGCACACCAAAATGACCAGGACAGGGTGTGCATGTGCAGGTCTCTGCGTCCGGCGCCGCGGGAAGGATGGGGAGATACGACGAGGCGCTCCCCTGAGCCGCCGCAGCCTGGATGAGTCTCAGCAAACTTGACTGCTAGCGTTTGCTCTTTACTCTTCCGGAAAGAGCGGAACTGTAAGCAATATTTGCAGCCCTTGGAAAATTTAGAGAGGCGCAAACTAAAGTACCTTTCTCAAAACTAAATGCCTGGTTTGTGACTTTGGGAATTTAGAGGTGGAATGCATCCGGGGGGTCTAATCTAGCCACAAATAATCCCACAGTAACAAAGAAAAATGCACATATCAGCAAAGGTCCGTTTCTTACGTCAGGGCAGGTCTGGTCCTTTCAGTACGCTCCTCGATGCTGTACCCAGCAGAGCAGTCAGTGCTTGTCTGGTTTTAAACAAAGGAGTCTACCCTACAACCCAGTGATTTCTTTTTCACATGAGACTTCCGATCGTGAAGAGGAATTTGCCTCATTTTGTAGTTATAATGAAACATTCTTCTATCTAATTACTTATGTAAGGTACTACTAATGTTATTGAACTATGGGTAAAATACACAGTAGTCAGAACTAACAGAAAAGACGTTTGAGCCTTCATAAATTAATATGCATTTTACACCTTACTGAGCTGCATAGGTAGAAGCAAATATTACACTAACTGTTTTCTCTTAAGACAGCGTCTGAGTGTGTTAAAAATACTGTTGTTAATGGGAGAAAAATTACAGGTGATGCATCTCGTACTGTCATTGTCAAAATCTGATATGCGCTGGAGTGTCTGACCTTTCAGTGAGATCAAAATTACAGGATCTAAGGGATCCAGAACTAAGGAGTATTGCCGAGGGAGACACTCTTGCTGACTACAGGTCTCTAGAGGAGTGAAGGCGGCAGGAACAAGGACCCAAACAGTCATGTCAGTCAAAGGGAAATACTTGGGCAGGAGCAAAGGCAACCTGTGGATCAACACCTGGCTGTGCTACTGGTGTCGCAGGCAGGGCTTTGGTTTGTCTTTCCAACAGACCCTCCTCAAGGAACAAAGATTACTGGGGAGAGACAGAATCTACCTGAGGAAGTGGGGCAAGTGTATCTTTGCCAATAGTTCAGAGCCTAACATGCAGATACTTGCAATGGGATTTGATACTGGGGCTGATATTGTTCCAGCACCTTTTTCAGTGCCTTGGGTGACAGCCATCAAGTTTGTGGATGACCTCAAACTGGGCAAGAGTGAACAATACGCTGAGGCAGTGGGCGATGAGGAACCCAGCTTCAACAAAGCCAAAGGCAAAGTTGTCCTCCTGGGCTGGAATAACCCCATGCAACACTCCATGTTGGGGGCTACATGGTTAGGCAACAGTTCTGCGGAAAAAGATGTGCCGGTCTTGCTGGGCAACAGGTTGAAAGTAAATAAGTCAGCAATGAGCCCTTGAGGCAGTGGAGTCTTACCATGTCCTGGGCTGCATTGGTAGACCTTCCTGATGCCAGAAGGTCAAGAGGAATGATCGTTCCCCTCTGTTCAGCACTTGCAAGAAGCACTGTGTCCAGTTTTGAACCTCTTAGTACAAGAAACCTTAATAAGCTGAAGTGAGTCAAGCAGAGTGTCGCTAAGATGGCTGGGGGCTGGACCACACGGTGCATGAGGAGAGCCTGAGGATTTGTCTGGTCTGGGGAAGACAAGGCAAAGGATGGATCTAATTATTGTCTTCCACTGCCTAATGGGTGATTACAGAGAAGATGAAGTCAGGCTTTTCTCAGGGGTGCACAGCGAAAGGCAAGAAGAAACAGTTGCACTTTTTGGCAGGGAAATTGCCATCTGGATATTAAAAAAAACGACTTTCCATAAAAATATTGGTTCAGCAAAGGGACAGGCTGCGCAGAGAGGCAGTGGAGAGGTCCTTGGAGATTTTCAAAACTTGACTGGACAGTGTCCCGAGCAACCTGACCCAACTTTGACGTTAACCCTGCTTTGAGAAGGAGATGGGACAAGCTGACCTCCAGAGGTCCCTTCCAACCTGAATTATTTTGTGATTCACTACCACTTTTTTAAAGGCTTCTCTTTGAACTCTACAGAAACGTCTTCTATGGAGAACAAGCTCTTTCTCTCTAATTTTAAACATCTGAAAAATAGATTGGGGAATTTGAAGAATGTGAAGTTAAATCACAATGTGATCTACAGAACATGGTGTTTGCTTCTGGTTAAGTCAGTGATAGCCAGAAATCATTACACAGGTTGGTGTTGCTGTCATTTTGACAGGTGATCAAAGGATGAAAGGAATAAACTATTACCTTACTCCCAGTGTGTTTAAAGACATCAAGAAATGATGGAGTGACCAGAGTGGGGTGTATTAAATATGTTTTCAAAACCACTGGATTTTGGTTATAGGCATTTCAGGACAAAAATTTCAAAACAAGTAACTCCCATTTTAATGAGGTAAATCTGTGTACAAAACCAGCTTTTGAACACAAATCACAGTGCTTGTGCCTCTAAGTAACTGATTGCTAATGTAAATCAGGTGCTGAGAGGAACAAGTATTCTGAGCCATTTATTGTGGAGGGCAAATTTTGTGGATTCAAAATGGCTCCACACAAATCTCTGGAAAATCAGTCCTCACATTCAACATGACTGTTTACGCTCTGTGGCCTTGCAATTATACACCTCCTACTGTGTCAGTAAAGTAACTTCTCTAATTACCCCTATTCCACTCCCACTTCCCAAAATGACATTCAAAAATACAGGTGTGCAAAAATCATTAAGAGGAATAATGTTTGCACTACCCTCGTAATGGCTGCTTTAAGTTTTATTCTCAGTACATCAATCCACATGAGAACTTTGCAGATGTTAAAAACACATACACTCTATAAATTAATCTATGCCACTTGAGGGAATGAAGGAAAGAAAGGAAATTCATATAATGCAGTGTAATGAATTCAGAT
Source organism: Sagittarius serpentarius (assembly GCA_034782735.1). Classification (NCBI taxonomy): domain Eukaryota; kingdom Metazoa; phylum Chordata; class Aves; order Accipitriformes; family Sagittariidae; genus Sagittarius; species Sagittarius serpentarius. The sequence continues at coordinate 26,925,130 of JAVKLA010000027.1, read as the reverse complement.
ATCTAACAGTGTGGCTTTACCACCAGCTTCATTTTCATTTTAAGTGTAGAAACTGGCAATCAAAGTTAGCACAAAAGTGATAGTCTTTTTATAAATGCACATGCTTTGCTGTTGGATGCTTCTTGGCTGATAAGCATGGCTTCTCAAGAGTATTTTCTGAGAGAACCAAAAGGCAATGCTGAATAGTTCAGATGCAAAAACTGAATAGGAAATGATGCTTCAGGCAAACAAAAGCCTCAGCAATGCTTATTAATTGATTATAAATCATTTTATCTCAGAATAAAGGAAATGATTCTACTTGCAGTTTTAGAAAAGGGGGCCACAGAGCAAGGGGAGGGGTGGATGTGAATGAAAGGATACATCGAATATGAGCACCTCTGTGCTGTCTGTGAAAATGTAAATTGCAGTAGGTAAGCAGTGCAAAGGGAGGTTTTCAAAAAGTAGCAGGAGGGGTTTTTTTAAGTGAGAAAAGATTTTTTGTGGGCTACAGCAATCACAGACAGTCAATCAAATTATGCTCATAGTGACACCCACAAACCTCTCTTCATCCATGCGTGGATTACTGAGGAAGCATATCAGAAAGGATCCATTTAATAACCTCTTGTTTCTAACTGTTCTGGAAGTCTTTAGGTCTCTTTAGCCCTGCAGACAGGGACTGGAACCAGATGTTTCTCCATTTAGCTGGGGCCAAAATTGTTCCAGCTCAGTTTGAGTTCCCATCAAACACGAATTCAGCAGAACAGCTCAGATTTGTTTCCAGTGGGAGACAAAAATAGTGGCTCAGTGTGGTTTTCTGTTCTGGCACTGGATTTCTGCACAACTTCATGCTTCTCTGCCTCTCGTGTTGGCTGGAAGGGTTGGTGATTGATCTCTGCAAGAAGACAGGGTGGGACCCTGCTAATGTGACATGAAATAGTGCCAATGCATTTATAGGACCATCATAGCTGAACACAGAGGCAGCAATGGGAGCAGCTGGTTGCTAGTATTTGGAAGGTGGGTGTTGGCCTTACAGTGGGACAGAGATCTGTGGACACCTCTGGAGTTCACCATATCCCGCCTCCTGCTCATAACAGGGCCAGCACCACAGCTGGATCTGCTTGCCTAGGGCCTTGTCTGTCATATCTTTAAGTTCTCCCAGCCTGTACATCTTCACCCTCTCTCTAACCCTGTCTTCAAGTAGCTGAAGACCTTCCCAATTCAGAGGTGGTAAAAGGACCCTCAGTACTATACAGTCTTGGGGAGATGGGGATCTTCTACCCCCGTCAGGACACACCAATCCATCCAGGAGTCTGCTTTTGCAAAAGTTTTTGTTTCCACAGGATAGATACTATTGATGATTCTCTGAGCACATGTTATCCCATTTACTCAGCATTATGCTGGATAAACCTCTGGACAGTTAGACCAGGGATTTGGGACCCTGGTATTTATATGCCAACATGTGGTGCCTTCCAAATTTGTGTGGAGGTTGCTGTGGAGTCAGGATAATTCAGCACATTATGCGTTCTGATTTTTTCTTCATATCCTATCTGTGAACGTACCTCAGAAATTGTAGTCTGGAGTTTGAAGACTAATTTTGAGCATCTGATGACTGGATATCTATGGACATTGTATAGGCACTCATATGTTGGCATAGACGGCAGAACTAGCTCCGAAGTGAAAAGAAACAATCCATGACAGAAGGTGGTTGGAACTGTGAGCACAGGGTCCATAGGTGAGCACATATCGCTATGAAATTCTCAGTTATTGCAAGGTGACCTGAATGGTGCAACTGAGTGCCTGTTCTGGACCAGGTGATGTCCGCTCTTGGCTGGCCCAAAAGCCTCCGCACGGCATGAATTTGGAACCTTTGGGTAAAAAAACATTTAGAAAGGAGGTAGATTAAACTATCAGGAAACAGAAATTTGGGAAAAGATCTGAATCTTTTTCTGATGGATAAACAGAGTGAAAAGCTGTGCTGAGACTGGTGGTGGAGAGCTGCCAAGCCTGTATCAGTTGACATGGCAGAAGAGATTAAGAAGAAATAGTATTCCCATTTTGAGTAAATATTGTCCTGCATGGCAGCTGTCTTCTGATCACATTCAGGTCATCATCACAAGGAAATGGAAAAAAAGATCATGAGAGGAATAAAAGGAAGACCCTCCAATAGACAGACTTTGGAGAAATGTTCCCATGACAGTGATTTGTATCTGCACGTCCAGCCTTTGTCCCAATTATCGCCCAAAATCGCTGCTGAAATTCATGAAAATTCGTGCTGCCTTGTTCAGTAACAAGGAACGCAGTGTTCATTACTCATCAGAAAAATGTTAACAGACTCTGTCTTGAGAATGAGCTTCTACTGAGGGAACATACCTATTATCAGCGTTTGAAAATCCATGTGCCTATTTTAGACAAGTCCAAACAAGCTTTGAATAAAGGGCTGCCACAAACATGAGGACTGGCATACTTGAACTAACATGGTCACAGTGGTCATCTCTGGGATATTTTCTCTTCAGTCTCCTCCTCAGTTCCACCTTTGCTGCATATCTGCTCCCTCTTCATTGTATAATAACTTGAGATACCAGACAGACAACAGAAAAATTGCCTGCAGCTTCAGCAGACAAAGGGAGTGATAAATCTTTCAGGTTATTAAAGATGAGCCCAAAGTTGTCATTTTCCTATCCTGCAAGATTTGTCTGTTTCTATGCTGTTCCTTATTCTTCATTAATAGCATAATGTAAACTGACTTATCTTTGGCCCCATGTCCTTTTTATTTTATTTCATACTTCGTATCACAGAGTTGTGATAAAGAGTCATCAAAATCTTTGTTGCACCATATTTATACACACTACAGTGATTCAGTCTTCTGTTAGCTCATAAATGATGCTTTTCTGTAACTACTTGTATTTTTTCTCATTTGTCATCATGACTGTCATTTGTTCTAACTTTTCATTGTCTTCCTTTTTTGTCTAGAGAATGACATTTCCTGTATCCCATAAATATTTTAAATGACATTTTCAAAATACTGATGTAAATAATAACAATAAAATAGTAGCAGGGTGCTATTTTTGACTCAATATCTATTTATCACCTTCTGCTTAAACACATCATGCATTTTCATGTTCTAACTTTCACTTGAATATTATGAATCACTTCAGAAGCATAATTTGATTCAACCTCAAAATGCTTGTCGAAGGAAGAAAACAAAAATATCTCTATTTTGTAAAAAAAGCAAATTGTAAAAGTCATCCTGAAGTGACCTGACCAGCAATTTGGTTCGGGGAGAGGACACAGGAACCCGGACTGTCCATTCTCTGCATTGACTATAGACAGTATTAGATAGATGTTTCTCTTTCTGTTTGTTAATATTGTCTCCCCAATGATGCAGGTGGTTTCACAATAAGCCATGGGAGCCTTGACAGTATTGGACCCTCCTAACCTGGCTAGTGTCTTGCCTTTGAAAGCTTTCTCAAAAAAACACAGAACCTCAAAGATCCAATATAGAAGCTCATTTTATCACAGGGGACCAACTCAAGTTTTGAAGTTTGTTAATTATGGAAAGGTAACTGTTTTCTGGGTGATCTATGCCATCTAGATGGCAGCTGTCTGTTCAAACTCTTGCCTCGTGTGCTCAGTCTACAGTAGTATATTCAATTCTTGACATTCAGAAAACAATTTTCTTAGTATTCTCTTTGAACAGTACTTTTAATTGATTTAATGAGAGACCTGTGAGGCTTCCGAGCAACTGTTTCTTAGTTAAGAAGGCCTGACCACAGCGGATAAGATTCAAAATTGTTCTAGTCAAATAATTTCTTTTGGTGATGTCCTTAAGGAAGATACCTCAAAGAAAGTGTAAAAACCACGATACTGATTTAAACTCTGACAAGCAAGGTGTAGTATCTGCTCCAAGATGTAAGAAAAATTTTACAATGCATCCGAAGAGCCAACCCATGTTTCAGAGCAGCTATATTTTTGGCATAAAACTTTTTTTTCGCAACAGTTCCTTGAAGCCAAATATACACAAGGTATGGAAAAATATTAGATTTTATTGCTTTTTAATTTCTTTATTTTTTGCTTTTATATATCACTGAGATACCTTTAAATGTCATTTAAATGTCATTGGTCTTGTGCAGGGCTCAGGGGAAGATATAGAAATGTAAAATGGAAAAGAACATTCAGACTCATCACATGATATTTTCCATAAACTGATCAAAGTTCATCATAATCCTCTTCAGGCTTTTTCTCTTTTCCCTTTATTTCCTACCCCAGCTACTCCTATCTAAAGATGGATCCAGGATCCCAGGGAACTGAAAACCTATCTTCTCGACATTTCCATATCAGGCCACCTATTCAGTCTTCTCTATATTCTTAATTAAGTCCTACTTTTAATTAATTGTAGCTTATCAGTCTTTTTTGTGAACTTCCAAATATTTCTAGTATCACCATGACACAATGCTAGGGAGTGATATGTCACAGATAAATAGAGTCTAAAGTGTAAACAAGTATAGAAGTCACTCATAACCTAACTTTTGGGGGATTTGATAGGTATTATTTCCAAACACACACACACTTATATATGTATATATATTTTACCTGGATATAAGCACCTTCTGTATTGGAACAATGCCAATTAGGCTGATTTGTTAAGATGCACTATAACTTAGTTGACATTTTACTCCAGGGGAGAATTTTTGCCTTTTGTAAAATGTGTCTTCATATTGTAAGCTTATGAAACTCATGTCCACTGAGAATAGTATAGATTTTCAGTGTCAAACCCTGAGTCAGGTTGTGTCATTGATTTTTAAGTAGGACTCCACATTAAAATCAATTTTTCAGAGGGAAAAAAATGAAAGCATCAATAAAAACATCTCTATTCTTAGAGAAGCAACCCATAAAATTAGCAGAAAGGCCATGAAAGTGTTTTCTAAATGCAAATACATTTCAATACAAGGACGGGGCTTAGCTTTGTCTTTACCTGAGAAAGCATGCAAAGATCATTAGAATGAGACCAGATGAAACAGGTAGTGTTTTGATAATAAAGCAAAAATATCAAAAGACTGAAAGACTAAATGGCATCAATCAGGTATAATTTAGAACTGATTTTTCAGCAATCAAGTTGCTATCATTTGTAGAAAGGCCATAGAGTAAAACAAATTAATTGTGCTAAGGAATTTCTTAGAAATACAAAGATCACTACTAACTACACGGACGGGTATGGCATAACATCAAGCAATTTAAAAAAATTTCGGACATTTCAGAACCCCTTTTCCAAGATAAAAAAAGAAAAGGGTGCTTAAGACTTGAGCAAATTAAACATCTTCATGAAACAGACTCTCCACTATACTTATAACGGATTATTTTGGTGAAATACAAAATATTCTATGTACGATACCATGTGCAAGGCTGCTATTCTTTGGCTATGAGGGATCCACTGCAGCTCCCATAAATTTAACAGAATGAGTTAACTGTTAACTGAAGCATCAGTATATTAAGAAATAACTGCAGACACCCAAACCATTAAAGACTGCCCCCATCAAAACACATTATGAAAGAGTTTCACAAAGCACCCATGGATGTTTTTCAGTGACATCCCAGGATTAAGGAAGTATAATCCTTTCCCATCAAAAAGTGTATTTCTATTAAAAATTATTATGAAACCCCATCTGCTAAGTCAGGGGTGGTGTCTGTGTTCACTGGTCAGAGATAAATAAAGGAATATCCATCTTTAGATGGATTTTTGCTTTTTAAAAATTAATTTAAATTTGCATTTAAACAATAGGTTTGTGGCCTTCCCAGGTAATCCATGATCTGCTATCTTAGACCAGAACAATTAAACTATTTATGTAGCTTTGTTAAATATGATCTTGTTAGAATAGATCTACTGAGATTTTTTTCTGAATCTTCTATTTTATAAAGATATGTCCCAAATAAGAATTTATTAACACGCTTATCTGTAATAATTTGCTTCTTATGCTATCTCACAATTACTAGTCCTTTTAAGAGCAATTTGAAAAATGTAAGCAAATCTTACATGACATTTTAAGCATCTATTTCATATCTGAAATTAAAATTGTTATTATACTGCACAAGACTGGGAAGACAAAAGCAATATACTCAAGAAAAATAAAGAAACAACAGATATTTATCATCTGGTAAAAAATCAGGAAAATGTCATATTAAACTAGGAGTTTAATAATAAAAATATGGTAGTGCTATTGCAGTTCTGCAGAAAATCTTCCACATACAAAGACATTTTAATAGTAAAATTTAACATATTTCAGAGAAAAATATTAAAGGTCCTATTTTATTTTAACTTTTAAAATGATAAATATATTAAATCTTTCCTAAGCACTGATTTTTAAAAAAAGTGGCATGTGTTTCAGTATATGAGCAGTTGCATGCAATTCTGTATTACAGCTCACGGGGGGAATATTAGATAGAGAAGCAGTGAATTTGACCTCACATAAATTTTAGTCATTTCATAGTGAATACAGGGCCTGAATCAAACATTTTAAAGTTTTGTGTCTCTCTGCGGGTTTGACTGCATTGTATCAGACTATTCCACTTTCACCTGCAATTACCTTCAAATCCACACGCAGTTTTAACATTATCATTGAAAAATATTTGCTAATTATTTATGCACTTATATCTTGAAGTTGTTACAAATCTATTTTTGAAAGGCAATGTCTCTCTCTTCCAGCTGTTCTTTGATCCAAACACTTTTTCTTTCATTCCATGCTGTTGGCAGTGGGCAGAATAAAGAAAAATCTCTATGGCTGAGTGATCTTTGTGTTTGAGAAGCCCATTCTACATTGTGCCATTCTCCTGGGTCCCAGGATGGTCTGAACAAATACGTAGCTTCAAGTTGTACAAAACTCAGTTGCCAATTCCTTACTTTTGAGATTAAATTTAGGCTTGTGCACTTCTAAGTGCAGGCAGGTGCTGAATCTGCTCAATCAGATTTTCAAGTATGAATTTAAGGGCTTCACATAAGGGGTTGTTTTCAATATGTTTCTCTACAAGACATAAGAACAAAGAGTAACTGCACAGAAAAACAGTATTAGCTGAAATTTAGGTGAAAACCTAAGCCAGGTTAACACTAAGGACTTCAGAAAACAGAGAGAGAAAACAGCGGTGCAGTTAGCTGAACCATACTGGTGGGCAGAGCCAGGGCCAGCCCTGGCAGCTGTGATTTCCAGTACCACAGCCCAAAAGGTCCTGGGAAAATCAATCATTTTCTATGCCATCAGGCCCCATAAAGAAAAATGAACACTTTTTCTCAGCATCTAACACAGTTTCCATAGGGTCTTCCAATGTGGTAATCAGATGTACAGACTGACTCAGACCAGTTGGTGAGCTGGGTTCATTTCAGCAATGTGGATTTTAGCACGGCCTAATGCAACTAGGGCTGCAAAATGAAGCAAAACGGTAATGCATGTCCTGCTGCTGTTAAGCAGAGCTGAATCATACTGTTCCACTTTTAAGGTGTTGTTTGTGATGTGTTTGTGAGTTACGCCAAAGGCCCTTAGATCACAGCCTTGCTACAATAGAAGATATAATAACTGAGGGATATGAACTGAACTATTAAAGGCAGGGTTTCTAGTCTGCAGTATACTACAAATGGTAATAATTACTAGAGAATGCACAACAATAAAAAGACACTATCTTTTAAGCCATAAACCAAGGAGAAAGAGTTATAGTTTAATTAATTTTGGGTTTTTTTAGGAAACCAAGTAAGAGCCCATCCCACACTCTAGGGCTCCTCAACAATAGTTCAGTTTTCATAATGAAGTAGAACAATGGACAGCTCATCATTCTCCAAAAATAAATGCACAAACAAACAAAATAATCAAATAAAGCCCACTCACAGCAGGCAAAAATTGCAAATTTGGGCTTTCAGCTTAACTCCGTATCTCCTGTTTTCTGCGTGCTTGAGTTTAAAGCTTTTTACTGAACACATGCAAACTGCTGTGTTAGACAAATAAAATGGGGGGGTGTGTCAACATAGACCACAATCCATTTTCTCTAAGAGTTCTCAGAGGGAATGACTCAGGTTCACAGAATCTGCTTGAAGAAAAGAGAATCCTATGGAGGGGACGAATCAAACCAGCAGATCTTTCTGAGAAAATAGGGTCTTTTTCATGCATTATTCGTGGATTTCAAGATTTTTCAAAAGAAAAACTTCAAGAAAGTTGGCATTGCAAATTAACAAAAGGAAATATATTTGATTAAGTGTGGCTGTGAGAGGAAGATCCCAATTTTCTTTTCATGGACCACACTGAGAAAGCTAGAGAAAATTTGGTCATGTTAATCTCAGCGGGGCAAAACGCCACTGTAGAGTAATATTCCCAGGAGAAGGAGAGAGTAAAATGTACCTAAACCAACGTAAAGGTGAAACGAAGGTGCTAATTATTTCAGGAAAAAAAATATTTTTTTAAAGGGCTGGAAACACATGGGATACTATAATTGAAAGAGTTTCTAGAATACAATAGAAGCTCATGCTAATATAAAATAAAAATTTAGATAAAGAGAAAGCAGAGCTAAAGATAAAGAGGAAAAAACAAAGAGCAAAAAGATAAGTACCACAGAGAATATTGAGATTTAGTCACTTGTCAAAAAACATAACAAAGAAAAGGTCAAAGACCAGGGACTGGAGTTCCACATGTGAATTTTCCCAAGAAAAGTAGAGATCCATGTCAAACCCTGGCAAGGACTTGTTTGTGTGAAGTAGAAAACTGTCATGTTGTTTCCCTATTTTTTTCCGTTCCTCAGAAACAGTGTTACTATAGCATACAACTACGAAGTACATGATCTTCCATACAACAACCATTTTTGTTAAGACAGATATATAAGATAGGCAGGATGAATCACCCTTGGACATGCCTTGCTCTCTCCTCTCATTATAACATGGCTCTAGATAAATGGGTTAGACTAAATGTCTAGCTTAAAGATGGCTAAAACTGAGATAAATACAAACTACTTGGAAAAGAACAAAAATATTGTTAAGTCTGATAAACAACCCTAATGTATGTTAAGCAAATCTATTATGAGGCATATGAACTAGAATCATGTCATGTAATGGCAGAATGTCTGAAGTTTCTTGGAGTGAAAAACAAGACTTAGGTCTCCAAGATCTGAAACCATATATCTTCCACAGAAATACTTAAACGCAGCAACGCAATACCCTGAAGCATCGTACTGTATGCTTCCAACAAAGGTGTGAATGTAGAGAAAGGTGGAGACTGTTATGGGTGTATGAATCATGTTACCAGTATGTATTGTGTTTTTCCTAAGAAAAGGGGAGATGGGCTTTCAGATGGCTGGAATAGCTGGCTGGCACCAGCCAAAGGCTTTTGAACCCATCAGTCAGGCAGACACAGACTGTCTCCCTCCTTCCTTCTCCTTCCTCTTTCCACCTCCCACCTCTAGTGTTTGTTAGGTCATTTGTTGTTATGTTCCAGACTCATCATAGCGATTGACTGACTCAGAATTCCCATTAGTCACTATTTAAGAGCATTACAGTGGTTTTTAAACTGGAGTAAATGGGAAGGTTGTGAAAGAGACTAGACATGGTAATTTCTTTCTTTTGTTTTCTTTCCTGCCCTGCTAGCAATCAGAAATATGTCTCTTCTTCTCTCCACAAGGAGAAGAGCTGACAAGACAGTTGTCTCCAGAGAGAAAAGAAAGATATGGGTCGGTGGCACAACCTCCTCAAGCACAGCTACTGTGCCTCGAGAGGGCAGGAGGAATTTGAGAGGAAACTAGGTATTTGTACCCTTCTTCTGGTCCAACTGCAGCTTTCCATTCTCTGAAGTGAGTTACCAATCAGGGAGGTAAGACATACTCTAAATAAAATAGGGAACGTCCCAGTTCCTCTTCTTTGTGCTCTCTACCAGCAAGGAAATAGGGAGTTGCTACCCAGAGCTTCTTAAGGTCACAGACGTATAGCATCTTTACCTTTTATCTCTGTTTATCAATGAAGCAATGGGTGAACACTCAAGAGAGGTATTGTTCAATGTTTTTCATTCAGGGGAATCTCGAATTTTATTTGATCTTTACCACTTGCTCTTCAGAGAAGATCCTTTCTTTCTTTGTATTGTTGACAAGATACAGTGCTGGTATTAACGACCACGTTCTTTGTCCTGTGACTGTAATATTCCTTTGCTGAAATTATTTAGGAAGCTCCTTGGGTAATAGAAAGGAGGTGTTTATTCTTCTACTTATGCCTCTGATTTATTTCTTTTTCTCCACAGCTCTCTTCCTTCCTGTTCTTACTTGTTAAATTGCAAACCCTTCATTCTCTCTTGAGTCCCAGCTGTCTCTAAAAGGGTAATTCATACTTCATAGACTGAGACTCATCCTTACCCCCACTCATGTTCAGGCTCTTTAGAAGAAAGTGAACTTCCTGTGGTATAAGCCACATGGAAAGGGTTAGAGCCGAACAATATTTATGTAAGCATGTTGTTGCTTTGACGGAGCCATGGGGAGCAAACTGTTAGGGGCCTTTCTGTTTAAAGGCTCACAAGACTTTGTGAAGGAGAACACAGAAATCTGTGGACTCACAATGCTGTGAGGCATTTGGAGCCAAAGCTCAAGGGTGGTCTTTTTTGGAAACTTCACAAAAAAGGAAAGTTTTCTGTTTCCCCTCATTCTTGCCCCATCTGCAGTAAGTCCCTGAATAGCATATTTTGATCAAATGGACAACAGCAGGGATAAGATCAGGAGTTCAGGCAAGCACGGGGCCAGGGGAGGGGTGTGTGTGCTCACAACACAGGGAGAAAAGGCCAATGAAAATTTTGGCCAAGATCAAACCTCATCAGAGAAAGCTAGAGCTATGAGAACTGGAGAGGAAGAAAGAATTTGGAAGGAAGTCAAGGGAAACAAAGTTTAGAAAGTGAATCAGGACTCAAAGTTTAACACCAAAACTCTGAGGCCTTTGCTGAAAAAGGGAGGTAAAATTCCAAAAAAGGAGGAGGGATGAGATGGGAAATTCTGCCTTTATGTCTTTAAACTCTGTTGTCTTCTGTAGCCATCTCCCCATCCCAAAAGCTATTTGCATCAGAGGGACTGAAATAATTCTCGGGGAAGAAGAGTTAAAACAATATTTTTTAAGAATCGTAGATCATCGTTCTTGCCGAGAGGTCAGGGTGGTTTCAACACAAGTTTTCGTTCTAATATTTGCATGGTTAATTGTTTTATGCAAAGAGTCATTAGCATTTCCCTTAATTTTCTTCTCCTTTTTTTCCAATCAACTCTACAGTTTTTGATGCCCAGCTTATCCCATTATCACTATCCTGTTCTAATTATTTTCCTTACTGCCTAAATTACCATACATGCATTCTTTTTCCCCTCCAGGACTTGGCTTCTCATACTTTGATCTGCTAATTGGCTTTTTAATCATCTCACTTTGTTTTCTTTTCTTTTTGATACTTAAAAAGGAATTATTGACTGTAATGACCTGAAAGGTACCAGTTTGATAACACTGGCTCCTGAGACCTGAGTGTCATCCCCAGATATGCTGATTCCAAGGCAACTAGTACAACTGCACAGCCAAGAAAGAGAGCATCTCTACATCTGGGTATGTGATTTAGGCTCCATCTCCATGGTGTTTCTTGTTTCATCCTGGAACCCTTGTAATTTAAATGTCTGTCTATGGGTGTTTGGACGGAGGTTGTCAGCTCATTGAAACCTCTGCACACCTTTTGGTAGCTACTGCCTGGATATACTGACCTGAATACAAAAAGCCATGGAGTCACGTATCAGTCAAAGCATGCAGTGAAGCTAAACTCCCTGGTTTCTTTCCAAGTGTGGTCTAGACTCCTCATTCATCTTCAAATCTTCTATTTTGGTCCTGTTTTTCTCCTTCCCTCAGTCCTCTTTTCAGTTCTATTTCTTCTCCTTGTCAGTGTTTCCTTCCTTTTAATAACTCACGCTAAATTCCACAAAGCTCAGGTTTTTTTATTTTACTGACCCTTTGCATAGACCCCTGCTTTTCCTTTTTACAGTTATGTCTACACATTGTCAAAGCATGTAGGGCCACACTACAAGGGATTGTGGGCTAAAGATCAAACCAGTCACCAAGTAGAGATGTTCATGATCTTTTGGGTAACATACATCCACACGTGCCATTCTGCTGTACTGGCATTTCAGACTCTAATAATCTTCATTTGACATTCCTGGATTTGCCTAGTGATGACAGTCTCTGTATATTAAGGCTAGTAAATGTCTCTATTGCAAATCACATTTATGATTTTTTTAATGTCTTGAAGACTGTCAGAGGCAGACATCTGAAGGGTGCGATTTCTTGACAGACTGTTTATGTACTAATGTGTAAAATTTCCCTAAAATCTGCTCTGCCATTTCTGTTGCCCGTAGGGTTGAGAAATTCAGCAGTGCCTTATGTTAGTGGTTGTCTAATCATCTTGAATACAAGTTCTTCCCATTGCACTATCATCATACCATAAAATGGTTCATTGAAGTTTCCTAGAAATAGAAAAGGAGTTTAAAAAGTAAAAATCACTGCTGGGTTTCCCTCTGCAAAATAAAGATTTAATTTAACAAATTTCAGTGCTTATGTGTAAAATAAAATGTGTGTGTTTGGGGGATTGTTTTTAAATGAGAGAAAAATTTGAATCAAAGTCATACGGCAAATGAAGTTAAAAGAACCATTTTGTGAATGTAAAGGTAAAATGTTGCCTTTCCTGCACAGAAGACAGTCTGCCTGGGGAAGGGCAGGAGCAATGCTTATCTTTGGGCTAGGTCAGAGCCTTTTGATAAGGACAGTAGCATAGGACTGGGCAGATAAACCCATAATGGAATCCACACCATTGTTTTTACTGTCTCTCTAGCAAACGTTGCTGGTACCCCTACCTCTGTGAATCCAGCCAAGCCATCTCTGAGAAGCTAATCAAGCAGAGAGGAAGGTTGGGGGTGAGTAATCCTAGTTATAATTAAAAATCCTTGGAATAATTATGCTTAATATTTTATTGTGTTTAAATGCTGAAGAATTTTGACTGATCACATCAAGATATTTTTGTAGAGAAGGCTTTATTTCTGCAAGTATCCAGGTACCAGATATGACCTACCAGATTTCCCGTAACACATGATTTTTCCCTGATGTGAGCTTTCAGGGACTATGGGTCTAAATAGTCCTACCAAGGAGATGAAGACTTTAAAAGAGGGTAATGTTCATTTCAAATCATAGTGAAACAGAACATCAAAATCTTTCATTAAACAGAATGACTGTGGAACTCTCCCTATTTCTGCAATATGGAAAACAAACCCTGCTCTTCCTGCCCCTGCACTACACATGTAAGACATATAAGTCACAATTTAAGCATATTCACAGTACTTCACTTCAAGTTTCTTCTAACCTTAGCGAACTTCTGCCTTGAAATATTGGTACAACAAAGAAAAGATATTTAATGAAACAAGGATGCATGTTAAAACAAACAAACGAACAACGTGTAGAAGGAAGAGAGCTGCCACAGGGAGAATTAGAGGTGAGTTGTACTACGAAATGGCTTCAAAATTCTGAGGTGTGTCACAGCAAGGTCAGTGTCATACCCCCAGTCATTTCTATTCAAAGATACATCAAGTCATAGCTAGGAAAGAGAGAGCATTTGCATATGAAGTTAATTAAAAAGAAATCATGAAACAAATAATGAGATAAACTGAAGCAGATAAAGTAGCAACCCAAATCCATAATCAGTGCATTAAAAATAAAGCTTTCAATATTCACAGAGCACTGCATGTATATTAGATACTGGATATTTCCTCACATTAACAACACAGTAATAGCAGCTAAATGCAGCTCCATGAAAGCAAAAGAGTTACAAAAGAAATACATGTCTACTTAGGGTCTCAACATCTTCATATTTTTATTAAAACAAATATTTCAATTTCATTGAGTATAAGGTGGTAAATTCTCTTTTCCATTAATTTATGTATCTAAGGCTAAAAAAAACTTATTTTGAAATAAATTTTTTCTGTCACAAAAGAAAACAGACAATCAAATTGAAACCTGATTATATCATTTCACTGCTATAAAGTCTGAAGAGTACTTAAGATGAACACTAAAGATATCATTATCAGTACATATTTATGTCGTAAGTGGAGCTGAACAACTACTTCAATTAAACTTAGTTTAGTTAATTTTCCACAGGGTTGTAAAGGTCTCTGAAAGTGCTAAGATTTATTATTTCTTAAATGCAATAGAACAAAAAAGTAAGGCTGTATTTTTTAAACCCTTCAATATACTTTTTTTTCTCCCACTTTGCCTTGGAAATACTACTGATTAATTGTTTTGGCTGAAGAAGTGACGCAGCGAAACAAATCTAATTTCATGTCTGATGCTAAAAGGGTATGTCTGGGCCTCTGTACTCCAGGGCATGGTCTTACTTTGCAAACTGAAAGAGATGCAGCAACACAGTTTATCTAAGAAGTCAGTGGATTTAAGGCAGAAAGACATTTTTAGCCTGTATGGCAAAACATATACTGCGAAACTGGAGACTGAAAGTTTTTTCTGAGTAAAACTACTGTCCTCTGGTTTGAATAAAAATGCTCTTCAGAGGAAATAGATGGCAAGCTCTATCTATCAATCAATCAATCATTTGCTTGATCGATGTCTTTCACTCCTTGAAGAAATGACAATACACAAGACTTAGCTGAAGTGGAACAAATGTTCACTTGCTCATCTTTAATGTAAATGTACCTTATGGATTGTTGAACTTTCCAGAGACTACTGCTGTGTTGATTAATTGCTAATGAATGCTAATGAAGGAGTGAGGTGAATATACACAGTGATGTATTTAAGTGATGATTGATTGGATTTAACACTAGCTGTCAGGAGAGTACTTACCACATGCACAACAAGTCCATAAATATGCACAGAACTGTTAGTTGTCTTCGTGTGTGTCTCTCTGGTCTTTTAAGTCGATCTGTGACAGGGAGAGAACTGCCCCTCTAGACTTTCACTGCTAAAGTAAATTCATTCCTTAGGAAGGACATCACCTTTCTATGACAGGTTTTAATTAAACATTGATGATCAGTGCACGGTTGCGTGACAAAATGTCACTCGATGAGTTCCCCTTTAAAAGCAAAATAAATTTTTAGAAACTGACAAAAATACAGAGGGGACATTAGGATAAACAAAAGAAAGAAATGCCATTTCCAGTTTAAGAAGAGCAATACTACATTATTCCTTTATGAGATGGAGGGAAATAAATTGAAGCAGCAAACTTTTTCTGGCAAGTGCTACACAGCTGGTTAGAAATTTCAGTGACTAAGAAAAAAAACAGCTACTGACCAAATAAAGAAAAGTAAGAGGAGTGTGTGCCGGGCTCAAGTGCAAGGGAGGAGAGAACGGGAGGTAGAGGGTGCAGTGGAGCAGACCCTGGAGCCAGGATGGGGGATGCTCTGTGGAGATTTTTGCCAGCTCAGAATAAATTACCTGAGTGGGAAGCGGGAGTTATTTTTGTCATTTGGATGACAAATGCTTAGTGTTCAACTACCAATATCCAGATTTCTATTGTGCTAGTGTCTTTTGAAACACCTACCATAGCTGCATGTGAATATCTCCCAAACCCTACTCTCTGGTGAATTCAGTACAATGATAATGACCATTTAAAATGACCTTTCTAAATTAAAGTTAAAATTCCTTTCTTCAAAAGGAGTTCTTTTTCAATAATAAATATATCCTTCACACAGTCAAACTAAAGCTAATCAAGTTGTTTATGTTATACAGCCCACAAGAAAGGATTAGATAGGAACAGCTATTTCTAAACACTTTGGAGACACTCACATATTACCATGGCTGTAATTTTCATCTGCCTTTGATTTTCAAGTCCTTAAGCACTTTGCAGTAGATATGCAGACCTCCATACAGATAATTTAAACCTACTAGTAGTTAACAGCTGGCTGTTGAAGGTAGTTGCTATACTTGCAGGAATAAGAACCGAAATTCTGACATTGGCAAGAGCATATTCAAATATTTCTAATGATTCAGAAAGTTTAATTTAGAGTCAGCTTTCCTGCCGCAGATGAAATTTGTTTGCACCGAGTCGAGCTGGCATCTGGGATTAAGAAATTGGCCTGTGCTTCCACATGCCAAATGGGAAGGGAATCAATTTGGTGATGGTGAATTTCCACCTGGGCAGCTCTGGAGGTAGCCGCAATTTCTTGCTGTGACTGTACTTCCAGGGAGCTTTGATTCGGCAACAGACTTTGTCAGTGAATTGGCCGCTGTAAATGGTAGACCCAGACCTCTTGCTAAGTGAAGGGAAGGAGAGTATCAGCTGTCCTTGTATCAGTGCAGAACTCATCTGGAGAGGAAAATCCATTTCAGTGGTATTCCTATAGGAAAATCTGCATAACCGGGATGTTAAAATAATTGGTCGTAACCTGTTAGGCAAAACGGACAAATGAGGAAGAGAAAGGCTCTATATAGCAATACTTGCTTCCAAGTTACTGGCATCTGAAAAGCAGATGACTGAGATCAGCTGGAATAAAAGAATTTAAACAAACAGCTGCAAATGAGAATTGGAAACTGGTTTTAAAATATTGTCTGCTCAAAATCTTGCAATTTGAGAAGAGACCCACATGGGGAAAAAACACAAAAAAACAACCAACTTGATTTAGAAGGAATGTAAAAAACCCAGGAATTAATTACAGAATAATATAAAACAGTTCAGAAAAAAAAGAGGATGTTCATAATGATTAATGTAAATTAGAAGCTATGAATAATAGAAGACAGATAAGGGAGACAAAAGAACATAAGCAGTTGTCTAGGGTCAGCTGATAAGATGATACAAACGAGAATTTTAAATATATTAGGATCAGAAGAAATGCTCAAAATCTGCTGGAAGTGGGTAAAATCCCAATATTGAAGCTCTTTGGACATGCTTCTGTCCTGTAGTTACTTAAAGAAGTAGTCATATATGCTGACAGTGAAGTGACTTATGTGCCAATGAAAATATGAAAAAATGCAAATACTAAACAGCAGCTATTAAAGGTAGATTTTTCAACAGTGACAAACCCACTCCATTTGCATACTAGGGTTTAAATGAGTTAGTCTAGCAGTGGTCTGAATCATTTGGCACATTTTCCAGTATATTTGGAGTACAGGAAAGACCCCAAGGAATGGAGGAAAGTTGCTGGGCTAGAAGAAAAAGAGAGAATGCAAAGAGAGAGATAAGTACGGTTTCTTAGTCTGGTGTCAGTTCCAAACAAAAATGACACACGTTCGCCTATGTTACAACTTGGTTAATAAAGGATATTATTAGAACCACTCAGTATGGATTAAAAAAACTACAATCTTAGCTAAGTCATCTGCTATTTTTAAATAAGAATACCTGACTGCTGTAAACATATCACATGCACTCACTTTTATAGTGCATTTTTCTTTTTACTGTTACTGTACAGATTTTCAATTAAGAACACAGAAAAAATCCTAGAAGTTGTCACTGTTTAGGTAGCTTAAAATTTTGCTACCTGATATGTCTCAAAATGCAATTAGGAATGGGGAGTATTAGAAAAGGTAAAGTGTCCAAAGAAATAAAATTTTTTTTTATTATATTACCATTTTATTCATGCATCAGAAAAAGTTTCTGGCGTATTTCTGAAGAAATCCACATTGGCAGAAAGGAAAGTTGAAATTTGGTTTGTTTTTTGAAAAGCGGGGCTGAGTGGCACCTGCTGAGCTCCTGAAGAACGTGTTATCAGACCTAGCACATTTTTTTTCTCAGTCCTGCTTCTCATTCGTTTTGCTCTGTTGCTACACCAGGGTTTTGTAGGGACTCTTGCCACTGCCTCCTTCATTATCCGGGCAATTGCATATATAACCCAGCCTCTCTCAAACACTGTGGCTACTCAAATCACTGTGTAAAAAAAATCTCATGTTTACTGGAGGCCACTGTGCCTTATGAATAATTACATCAAGTGGCAGCTTTTTTTAGACCTTGTTTAGGATTTTTATTTTTTTCAGTGGCTAAAGAGAAAGTCGCTAAAATAGAAAGTCTTTTTAATGGGACACTTCCACTGAAGAGATTTGTCAGGAAGGAGGTAGAAATTTGTCTGGATCTGAAATTTTCAGGTTATTTAATGACCCTAACTTGAAGGTCCAGGTTTGAAAAAGTGCACACAGCATCTGTGATGGAGGAGGGACTTTCAGGCAATGTCGTAACATTTTTGTGAACTGGGGAGATTTTCAGAGGTGCTGCCTGCAGAGTTTCCAACAGGAGCTTCTTGATACCACCTTGCTGTGACAACATCGCTCTAAATCTGAAGCGTAAGATTGAATCAATAAGCTGTCCTTTTTGGACAGGAGACCACGTTAATCTTTACACTCATACACAGAGAGACTAATTCTAACAGTTCAAGAAAATAATTTTTATTACCTTTCCTCTTGTTGTATTAATCTTCTCCCAACCTGCATGATCACCACCCGTCATAGACCCTTCAGGGAGCATCGTTCATATGTGCTGTATAACCCAGCCTGTGCTGCGGTGTACTGTTTCATTTTATACCAACTGTAAGAAATCAAGGATTTCTCCTGAGCATAATGTGTTTTGGATTTGTGATAGACTCATGTGTCTCGCTATTTCACTGATAACCGCCGGAAAGTTGCCAGCCTTCTCTGTCTGGGCCCTGTGTCCATGTCTGGATCTACATGCTGTCAAGTTCTCTGGTTTTAAACATCCCTGTGATGCAGCACTCTTCTTAGCTTCTCTGGCACATCTCCAGGAGACAAGCACTGTGTTTGAAGGTGACAAGACACAGTCCTGAATAATCCTTCAAAAGAGCACTCGGGAACGAGAAGAATGAGTCCATCCCACCCAGTGTCTTCAGAGAAGGCTGTATAGGAAGGAACAAATGCACATCCGAATTTATTTGTTTCCAAAAAAAAACCCCAAACAAACAAACCAACCACAAAAAAACCAACCGAACAAAAGAAACACACACACCCCCAAACCCCCTTAGAGCTAATTACGTCAAAATCTACTGCAATGACAGCATCAGCAAGGCATGGTTTTTTGTACTCGTCAGTCAGGTGAGAGAGCATTATCTCTGTACTGGGACATAGCTGGGGCTGAAGGACAACTTGACCCATGACCGGACCTTCCCTGGGCTTGGTGACATACTGGTCCAGCAGGGACTGGGCGCAAACAGTCAGGAGGCAGCGTGGGCCTCACCAAGCCACATGACAGTATTTCCCAGCGTTGCTCTCCACACACGTGAAGCATTGTTTTATTATGGCAATCACTTAAGGACACTGCAGCAGTTGCTGACCAGTGGTAATGACGGAAATGGTGTAGCACATTGCCCAGCGACCACAAAGGGCTCTGCATCGGCCACCTGTGCAACAAGACTGCTTGGAGGAAGGGGAAGGGGAAGTGAAAAATGTATGTGGTACTTCTCCTTCTGACCTGGTGTACCAGCTTATTCCGTAAAATCATTAACAGAAAACTAAGACCCCAGCAAGCAATCACCCAAGGAAGTTTGGACAGGAGGAATGGGCAAACATGCAGAACGTTTACACTCCTACAACCTGCCACTACGTTATCTAATTTCTGTTAAAGGAAGACGGACAACTGTTTGCAATCTTTGGGTCAGTTAATAAAGATCTTTCATCACAGAGCACTAACCATAGCAAATCTCTGCTGATTATCCCTGATCTTGTCTGATGAGGATTTTGGATTTACCTAGTCCATGTGTCATGATAAGCACAACAGCTAGAGTCGAACACGCAGTGGCTGATTCAACCGTCATAGGGCTACCTACTCTTGTACTCCCTTTACACGTATCGCCTAATGTACTTTTGACATCTATAGTCCCGTCACAAGGTACATTTCTTGGTAAAAACTCCTCAAAAAAGCCCATATTCAACAGTCTCTGAAGTGTATAGTTGCCTGGAAAAACGGACTAAAGGAAATGGAAGGAGCTTTCTGCTAGAAATACTCCTCAGACACCCTTTTCCCCAATGCCCCCTGTAATACCATGAATCTGAATGTACCTACTGGAGATTTGTTGGCTGCTAATGTCACTCAGTGCCTCCCTCCTGTTAAATCCATAGCACTCACACAGATCAATAAAGAAATCCTTTTGAGGTCTGGCAAAAAAAATGCAAAAGCTACTGGGAGACAAACATTTCTCCTGGTCTGTAGCTGTACCACCTCAGGGTGGGCTCACACAGGCTCAGACGGGCCAACACAGGTTAGTTTCTAGAAGGAGATCTCTGAAGATAGTCCAGGGAATGAAGTAAGTTTTGTACACAGACAAATAACCACATATTAACCCCTTTGTTAGATAACACGCTTCGTCTATGAACTTTAGGATGGTTTTGTAAAATCATTCCTATACATGCAGGCATACTGATATACTATGCATGGAAACGATTTTATCTTTTCCTTCAGGAAGGACGGCACAAGAGGAAGAACAAGAGTGGCTTTGTGCCACCTGTGCTGTAAGCTGCTGAAGGAATTGGGAAGCTTCTCACATAAACTAGGGTATCTTGGAGGATGTTTTCCCATGAGTGTCCTTATGTTGTGCCTGTTTATTTTGGCCCAAAATTTCTACGCTTAATTATAAAGGAGGCAAACCTTTGGATAATTAAAAATGGTGGAAATCAGAAGCTAACATTACAAACCTTACACACAAACATACAGTGGCCACTGCTGAGTTTTGCTCCTCCAGGACCTTGTTCTTAAAGCTAATCTGAGGTGTAAACTGAATTTGTGCAATCTCTGTTAACCCTAAACTTTAATTCATCTGGGCAACTGCTGCTGTAATCAGTGGTAACTTTTAAATGCAAATTGCTATTCTTTTCTTTTTGCAGCAAAAAAAAAATAAATCTTTGGATTTTAATTATGCAAACATAATTTGAAACCATATGAGATACGAGATACAATACGAACACAAACAAATCACAACTCTTATGCCAGATTACACAACTGTGTTGGTAATACTGCAAATGAGAACTGCTCATTTCCTAATATTGATCACACAGAAGAAACCAAGCCTATTTAAAGTGTTAACCAAGTATATTATGTCCAATTCTGTTTTTTAAAAATGGTTCCCCATCCATTAAAGTTAAAAGAGACTTTATCATTAACTTAAATGAAAACCAATCTCCGATTTAAATTAAAATTGCAGGGCAGAATCAGCCATGTTCTGGTGGTGTCTTTAATAGGGTTCATCTAATATTTATGTTAGTGCTTCTTTGCTTAGTTTTAAAAATTGGTTTGGTTTAAAGACATGTTTCAAGTGGGTGAATCATCCCCCAGCAAACTCAGGGCTGCCTAAAATCCCCCTGTTCTCCAAAGGAGGCTGGTTAGAGTCAGCTCAGCTATTGCTGCGCTGCATCAGAAACACACTATATTTTCAGAATTTGTCCCAAAGCCTGAGATTAATTTTCTTCCCTAAATTTTCGAATTCAATGGGATATTGCACCATAATTAGGACTCCTGTAGTCTTCAGGCAATGCAAATTAGAAAAAAGCCATTTCTTCTTGCGCAACCCATATGCATTAGCTCAACCCTGCCCACAATGGCAGCCAGTGAACCCCGAGACCTCATCCCTTCCTTTTAACCGTATTTCCGATCCCATGGTTCCACCTGCTTCGTACATTTGTGAAGTCTTTTCGGCTAGACATTACAGCATGAGGTCTAGAGTCACACAGTTTTCCCCTCTTATAGTGCGTATGATCTAGTAGGTTTTTAAAGTGGATTTTTAGGTATGTTGGTGAACCTCAGTGTCTGAGTTCTGAGGAAGTTTTGGGTTTGGGGGTAAGACTGGATCTGGCAAAAATTAGTCATATGATAATCTTACAGACCTTCCATCACCACAGATTACATTTTCCATGTTTTTCTGAAGTCAACCAGCTATCCAATACAGTTCCCGTATTACCTGTTACAGAACTGATAACTGCAACTTCTTCAAAAATTTATTTCAGGTCTTACTTTAACAGAAAAAAATTCTCAAACTCACAAGCCTTTTGTAGCAATGCCATCCTTCTTTTGATGATACATACAGAGGCCCTAACCTTATTAATATTTAATCTTGTGCTTAAAGTTAATCATATGACTAGTTCCTTTTAATTCGCTGGAACTATCCCTGTACTTAAACTGCAGAAGCACAGAAAAGTTTACAGGATTCATTTCAGACCTAGGAAATGGAGAACTAAATGAAACTGAAGATAAAAAACTGATGTGCTTCAGGCTTTTTTTCTCCCTGCAGCTCAAAACCTGAGATTTCTGTTCTGTTTCTTTTGCTCCCTAATTTATTCCACGTTATTTTAAAACCAAAATGTGGCAGGTGAGTCACAAGTGGATGGCATAATATACATCAGTAGCTTATTCACCCCGATCATGTGAGCCAAGCTTACAATGGAAATATCTGTTAAGTTGTGAGAACATTTTGTCTCATCCAGAGAACAGCATGTCTCCTATTAAGGCTTGTTATCCAAAATTAGGGTGGCAAAGAGAAGGCGCTAGCAATAGTACCTGCAAGTGAGTGAGGTTACTGAGATAAAAAAATGTCAACAGCTGTTCATGAAAAATAATCTAAAATGCATTCAGACCATAATTAATATAAGGATGAACAGACACTCTTTCATCACCATAAAAGACTGCATCTTAAAAGGGGTATCTGTGTTAAATAAAAATATACTTCCCAAACATACTACAAGGGAATTGCTTGGCTTTTCTGACACTGATAGTTTCTGTCATCATAAATTTTTCTGGCTTGTTAAAGTCAATCTTTCTGTCCTACTTCTCACCTACTGTGTCTCGGTTTGTGTTTCAAACCTCATTGACCACAGCATCAGTAACAAGCTACATTTCTTGTCCTGTAGCTCCACCCCATTTTCACTCTTAGGGTTTAAAACACATTGGCAAGACAAAGGCTATTATCTGGCTCTACAGTTCCCTAGGCTGATTTGACATGCAGCAATATTGACAGGATAGCTAGGTGTGCAACTGGTACTCTGCCATTAGATTAATTTACAGCATTATTCTCCTTATACAACAGCAATTTCTGTTATACACAGATGGTCTTTCTAGATCAGTTATTAAGTCAGTTACAAGAGGGGAAACATTATTTAAAGGTACTTTGGATCCCTACCGTACAGAATCACTATAAATAATGCTATATACTTTAAAAAAGAAAAAATATCCTTCCCACAACAAAAGACATAGAGGAGGCAACTTTCTCTTTTAACAGTTATACCTACCCTGGATCAGGTATTCAATATGTTTTTATCTCTGTTCTTTTGATCTTCATTTACTTAATCAAAACCAGCTGTTTTCTCCAAAGAAGAGCACAAGAAAGAAATATTGGTTTATTAATCTTTTCTGAAGCTGATGCATTCTTGAGCTGAGCACTGTCTGAACTTGGAATGATTTACATTCTTGTTTATTCCAAAAAGGCTTTATGTTTTCCCATCATTTCCCTCCTAGCACTCCAAAAGATTTTCACGGTGGTAAAACCCTCATCTACCAAGCAGGTGAAGTTAAGCATATTCCTATTCTGTTTTCAAGATCAGGCTCATTCTTTTCACAGCTCTTTGTTTCTGATGAATTTGGAAAACAAAGGAAAGAACACAGCAATAAATGGGCTGCATTATATTTTTTTCATTACGTTCATTTTCTTTTTCTTTGAGCATAAATCCATTCACTAGAAGATACAGGACCAAAGTCTGAGATCTTGTCTGCTCATGTAATACCACCAAATGCAGAAAGCCCATATAATTTAGCAGTTCGGTACCATGAGGCACCTTGGCTTAAAATCTATACACAATATGCTAGCATAGGTTTTCTGCAGCCAGGAACTTTTGATGCTTGGTAAACAAATAGCGCTTAACAGCACAAGATATTGTCTTGTATACTATCCAATAATTAGGGTAAAAGGCACTTTTGTGTGCTGATGCTTCTGCAGTAGTTAAACTCCTGGTAAGTCTTCCTGGAACTTGGGACAGCCGGTGCCGGCCAGGACCTCTACACTGAATGCTGTTTGATTGCGTGTGCTTGTTTTGCTGCCGCGTCCCCGCGTCGCTCTGGCTCAGGAGGAGTTTTGAATCCAGGGTAATGTAGACGAAATGCAGGGAGCACTCCATCTCTGATCCATCATTCACTGGTGTCGCCCTCTAAGGTCGGTGTGAAGCTTTGATGTCTGTGGGACATTGTTGTGCATGGGAGGACCATGTGCCTACGATCAGAAGGCTGATCGGGACACATACGTGTGTCAAAGGCTTATGTGGAATTTTAAGTAGCTGAAGGAAGTTAGTTGAATTTGATTAACTGAGAGTACTAGCTGCCTCTCTAGCCTTCCGCCCAGCTCATCCCCCAACTGTGCATTTGGAGGAACATGGCCTAATCCAGCATAGTCAATATAACAAAGCTGACTGCCTTCAACTTGCTGCCCTGTCCTTTTCTCTGTCCCCTTTGAGGAAACAAAACAGAGACAGATAAGAGGTGTCTAAATCTGTTGGCGCAATAGTACATTTCTTACTCCTGTTTTCTTTCAGCCCACTGCCCAAGTCACAAGAAACTCATTTGAAAAAATCATCTTTAGTTTCCCAATGTAAAAAATGCCCTTCACTCATTTTATTCCAGATCAGGGCAGTCACGCCCAGTAAGTCAGTGAAGCCTCCCACCTGCACACCCACTCTGACCCAAATGGGGAGCCGTGTGCCTCACATCAGTGCAGGAGAACCACAGCGGACTGAAAACCCCACTGGGGAAACCCCGCTGCAGCGGGGAGGGAAGGCAGGCAGCAAATGCCCGCTGGCCTCCTGCCATGCCAGGACAACTGCAAAAGGTGAAGAAGGACAGGGAAAGCCAGTTCACTTCTTAGCCCCACTGTGGGAGGAGGAGAGGTCTGTTTTCCTCCTCCTTCCCTTCTTTCGGAATATTTCTATCGACAGCTTGAGGCAAAGGGAAGGGGAGAGAAAGGGAAAACCCTCCAGCGATGCCTGGTCTGTCCCAGTGAAGGAGACAACCTTCCCCATGGCCAGCAAGGCCAGCTGAGCTCCCACGCTGGCTCAGGTGAGACTTCAGTGCTTCAAATGGTAAAACGCATCAGTGATGATTTAAAAACTACCCAGCAGTTTAGATTATGGGTTCCAGTATGAGGCAAAAAAAATAAGGATGTATCCGGTTAATAATAACACAAGTGGTGTTTCTGTTCACCGGTAGACATTCAGGGTGAAGATTTTCTCCACAGCTCCTGAGAGATTGACAAGTCACGGTGCAGACTTTCTCCCGAATACCTGAAGGATTCATGTTCACTAACAAATAGATTGGAAAAAGTCTGGGCTAAGCTGTCATGCCTTCCAGGACATGAAAAGCTAGGCCTGGTGGCAATGTACGTTACTGGCATGTTTTCTGGTTAAATCAAACTTTGGGCAGCTAGCGTTGTAAAACAGGCAATAAACTTTTTATAACATATCATAAATAAGAATGCTCATGCTGACTGTTTGATTGAAATGGGCACTTCTTCATACCTTGTATTTTGTGATCTATTGGCTCCTGCACTCCTTCCTTTACGGCTACATTGACTGGGTATTTCCCTTCTGCTTAGGGAGGAAAGCTTATGGAAGGAAGCAAGCTTTCTAAATGTTATTAGTATGCAAGCTGCTTAATGTCTGGAGGTTACTATTCTCAAATGCTGCATATACATCATTTATTATTCTGTGCTTGTGACTTTCAGGTGGGTTTGTAACACGTGATGTACTAGGAACACAGCAAATGTTACCAAAAAGTAGCGTAATTCAAAGCTGTGAATTTGCTTCCTCCTTCTTTATTCTTTCAGTTCACTTTCTGGAAATATTCAATGAATGATTTTTCATTCATAGGCATGCTCTTAGATTCTAGGCAGTTATTTACAGGCACATCTGTGGCGCTCATCACTGGTATTTCAGCAGCCCTGAGAGGAAGGCATGCATTCATCCCCCCACTGAGTGAAAGACAACCCTAGCAAGGGGGAGATTAGGTAGTTTGCCCTTCGTCACAACTAACCACATTGTGACGGAAACTCCTCCAGCAGCCCTGGTCCCTGCACAGTCTCCGATGTGACCAGGGAGGAGGACTGTGGGACTGGGGCTGAGCACAGCTCTAGCCCAGGGATGGGAGAAACACGCGGTGTGGACCAGGAAGAGCCAGCCGAGACCAGTGCTGTTGAGACCAGGTCAGCTGAGGGCGAGGAGCTCAGCTCAGCCCAGCCTGCTCCAGACCCCACGACATCTTCCCAGGTCTCTGCCAGATCTCAAAGCGTGCCTAAAGAAGGCTGAGTGGGCATCAGCAAGCGAGGGCCTCCCCCCAGTCCAGTTCTTTCAGAGTAAAGCAGGTGACATTTATCTTGGTGGTAGTGGGTGGAAGGCACTAGCCAGGCCCTGAAAGCTACACAGGGGAGAGGCGTTCTGCTCTTGTCCTTGGTGTAAGCAAGAGCCAGGAGAAGGGAGCTGCCTTTTTGAAACCTACAGGTTTAACAACATACATAACTTATGTTATGCACCTCCTGTTCCAGGCTCGTGGTGATAGGCAGAGATGCTTGGGTGCGTGCACATGAGTACGTACCCAAATTACTTCAAAAGCACCAAAGAGATTTTGCATTTTGTTGTAAAATTCCCCCTGCCTCTGACAACTTGCATGCCAAATTGCAGCCTGGAGTGACATTTAATGGCCATATTTATAAACCGTTAAACACAAGGATTTCTACTGGAAACACTGACATAGCCCAAACTCTAGCAGCACTGGTGAGCTCTGCTGTAATTATGACAGCACTGTATAAATCACAGCTTTCCGCCTGTCACCACTTAAGGCCCCAGTGAGAGCCCAGGACAGGTCAGTGTGTGGGGATGATCAGAAGGAGAAGGACAATGCACACCTGAGCTCTTGTGGTTTCAGTTGCAGTGATTATTAATGTGAGAAAGCCAGAATGATGGGAAGTGGCCCAGGTTCCAGTAGAATTTATAACTTTTAGTGCCGATGTCCCTCAGCCTTGACCAGCTGTTACACACCTGGAAGTGGAATACCGAAACATTCTCCTTCAGTTTATCTTTCTTGTTCCTTATGGGACTAACAATGGACTGAGCAGTAGGTAGCGTAATTATAGACACCCACTTGCAGACGATGAGTTTCATGCAGAATCACTGCATTCTGCTACCAAAAAGCTTTCCAGACATCCCGTGTCTTAAAGACACATTATACCAATAGTGGAGTTTTGCTCCTGTAGAGGCAGCATTGGGGGTTTTCTTTTTATTTCTTTATAT
>JAVKLA010000027.1:26831244-26887518 GCA_034782735.1 Sagittarius serpentarius | reverse complement strand
AGATATTTTGCAGACTCGTCTAAAACCACCCTCCCACCCCCAAAAGACAGAAAGGCACAATGTCCTCAGCAATAACTTGCTGGTTAAGGCAGGGGCTCGAGTCCTTCAGTCACGAGCGAAGCGCCGTGAGGCTGAGGAGTCACCGTCTCTGACAGAAGTCTCTTCTGTGGTGCAGTGGCTGTGGTCCAGCTCCACATCCCAGACTGGCTGCTTTCTTATCACATGCTATTATTAACATCCATGACTTTGACTGTTATACAGCCACTAGCTATTTCTTACTCCTGCAGTACTGTGTTCAGGTCACCATCAAGATGCAAATGCTTTAAGCAATCCTACCAGCTTTTTGACCCATTTTAACAGAAAAGATGTAGGTATCCTGAAGGGAATATATAAGCATTGTGGGACACTGCAACTTAGAATCCAACATAGTAGTGTCAACCATAGCTAATTTGATAGTACTTTGGATGCCAGGCTATGTTAAACATCAAAAATCTACTTACCTGAAACTGCTGTTATACCTTTACCCTATCCTTTTCTCCAGGAGAGCAAACTGGAGCAACAAAGAGATGAAAAGAATAGGGTCAGTGAAAAGAACCTCTAACCATCACACGCAAGCTATGTCATATAACTGTCTTTATGAACCGATCGACTCAAATGCACTCGAAGCCCCATAGTGAACAACGTTCAAGCCCAGGAAGAGAAATCCCCATATGCTGGGAGGCGCCCCTCACTTTTGCATCCCCTTCACTCCATCCTACGTGCCTGGTAATTGCCCCCTGCTATGCCTTGATACATGGAGATGAAGCAGGAGAACAGCCAGTCCACTTACGGCTGTACTTATTTTTAGGTGGTTTACCATCTTTCCTTTGTATGAGAGACAACTGATCCCAAAGAGACTAGCAAGAAGGGCAAAGTGAGGAAGAGTGGAAGAAAGCAGGATAGGGGCAAAAGAGAATCAAACCTCAGCCTGAGGTCAGCAAGGTGAGCTAGGAAGAGGGAGGCATCCTCCCAGTGTGTCCCACACAGCTGTGCCACAGCGGGTCATGATGTGACCAGGGCAGCTTGCAGCGAGCAATGGGGTTGCAGCAAGGTGAGAACACTGGCAGACTTCATGTGCTTTTGGCCCCTGACCCTGCACTAAGACTTACCCGCAGGATCAGCAAGGAGGAAGAAATGCAAGCAGAAGAAGGAAAGCAGCTGGGGACAGAGGTAGGAGACAGGAGGTTTACGGCTGGTGGGTGTGAGGAGGTGTCAGGAGAAAGCATCAGGAGAAAGAGAAGGAAACCCAAATCCAGTGGGAGAAAGTGGAGGTATGTATTTGGAAGCCTTTAGGACCTGGGAGGAATCAGAGATGAAAAATTATGCCAGATGGGATGATGTATACTGGTTTACCTCTCTGTGGAAGTTGCAAGAAACTCATGCAGCCTAATGTGTGGGTTTCAGCAAATCCCTGGAAGAGTTCCAAGCCTAACTGTCATCATTTAATCCCGGTAGGCAGCTGAGCACCACACAGCCACTGGATCACTCCCCCACCCAGTGGGATGGGGGAGACAATCAGGAAGGTAAAAGTCCAAAAACTCATGGGTTGAGATAAAGACAGCTTAATAAGGGGCGGGGGGTGGTGGTGGCATGGGGGTACGGGAGGGAAAGAGAAAGAGAAAAAAAGAAAATAACAAAGAGAAAGAAAACCACTCCAACCCCCCAAAAAACAAGTGATGCAGAAAAAAAACAGTTACCCACCACCAACTGACCGATGCCCAGCCAGTCCCCAAACAACGGCAGCCCTGGCCAACCTTCCCTCTCTACCCCATTTTATTACAGAGCATGACGTCGTATGGTGTGGGATATTCCTTTGGTCAATTGGGGTCATCTGTCCTGGCTGTGTCCCCCCCCAGCTCCTAGTGTACCCCCAGCCTATGTGCTGGCGGGGCAGCGTGAGGAGCAGAAAAGGTCCTAACACTGTGCAAGCACTGCTCAGCCATAGCTAAAACACCCCTGTGTTATCAACACTGTTGTCATCACAAATCCAAAACTCAGGTTGGTGCTTTGTCTGTATGTTTTTCAGAAGCTGCAGTGAGCTGAATTTTAGTCTATGCTTACAGCTCCTTCCACTTGGGAGATTTCCATTATATCTGCCCAAGGAAACCAATAACAACTTAATCACATCAGGAAACTTCCCTGTGAGAAAGGTTGGGGGTGAGGAGGGACCAGTGTTAGAAGCAGACCGAGGAATGCGGTTATTGCACAGCAGCCAGGGCTGTTTGTTTGCTCTAGCTGGCAAAGTTAATTCAAGAACCATGCTTAAAACCACTGCCTGGCATTTTTTTATATTTTCCTCTTTTTTTTAGTTGTTTGGGGTTGGTCAGCAAATTAGCTGGCAACCTTCTCGAAGAGGTTAATTAGAGGAGACTACTCAGGAACACTACCCAGGCGCGTGCACGCGCTGCCTGGTGGGAAGCTAACAGATGTGTAAGAAGCTTGGAAACCTCTATTTTTCTAACTGGGGAATCTTTTTCTCCACAGGACCCAAGTTCAGGCAGAGGTCGGATCCTTGTTTCCTCCCAGTGAGGATCAAAGTCTGCTGAAACTGAGTAAGGCTTATAGTGGGAATCAGAGCCTCGGCTTACGGCAATAGAAACGAGAGGTTTTGCAGCTCTCTTCAGTGCAATGTTACTGATTTCCAGAGTAAGAAATTACTGCTTCTATGGTTTAAACTTTATTCTGTTCTCTGATGTTTGAAATTGGTTTGTCTTTTAAGCTATGCTAACACTTGACATGTAACATAAGATGATTTTGTTGTTGCTAGTCAGCAAATGTTTGACCTCAGCAGAGAATGTGAATTTGAAGCACAAAGCTATAGAATTACTTCTCAGTCCTTGCATTTGTTTTGACTGTACCTGGTATGGAAATGGCTCCAAATCCAGCTTAGTCATTCATTGTAAAAGGACTGAAAAAGAGTCGGTCAGTCTTCTGCCTGAAATTCTGGGTGGGCTTTGGATCAGGCAGTGTTTGCTCAGTCAGAGAACTCCAAACAATAGTGTGAAATATGATTTACCTGCTCAGTCACAAACAGACAATGGCGCGTAGAGGCCTACATACATACACTCAGTACTTGCTACTAGTTCCTTCTGATCTCTTTTCCTCTCTCCATCCATAGTCAGCTAATGCCATTAATATAACTGACAACCCGTCTTGGGAACAGGAGCACAATTAGAAACCCTCTTTCTGACACCCATTCATTTGCCTTAGCAGATCTTGCTGACTCCCTAAAACAAAGTTCCTGGAGATCCTGGTACTAACGGGCTTTTGCCATGTTAATTCATGTACGCAGAGAGGGAAAAAGAGCGTGCTTTGAGGAACAAGAGGCATCATGAACTTGCAGTAACTGCGCTGTCAATTCAGGTAACCACTGAAACCCAGTGCTAGCTCCGAGGAAGTCTATCTCCTCCTTTCTTCTGCTTGCTGACAACATCTCAGGCATGAGGAGGGAAACTTGGACCGCCCCACTGATTAGCCCAATCAATCTGAATAGCCAAGAAACAATACATGAGAGAGACTCCTGAGGCAATGAAGGAACCTTCTACCCATTCAATTTTAAGAAGATCAAGATCGCCTTGATTTATTTACTTGCATTTCCTAGTGACTCCAGTTAATTAAAGGAGATCTCCTGCAAATTCCCCATGAGATACATCACTGGCTCATGGTACTACATATTATTTCTACTGGAAGTAATGACTTGTAGATGCAGTAATTCCCCACAACACACATCTTTACTGCAGTCTGTCACATTAGCTCCTGGTACTCATGGCACTGAAGTCCATTACTGTGCCTCCAATTTTTTTGTCTCTATGCAACTCCTTTAGTATTTTGGTTCTTATTAAACAGAGGAGCTAAGTGAAACCTTGACTATTTAAGGAAGTGCCTTTGAAGATACCAAATCTCTTTTCCTTTCATCTCTTTGCAGGACCAACTTAAGATAATACAGACCCATAGGCACACCTGTGTTCAACTGTGCCCCCATAGCTCCGTCGAGTCCTCTTGAAGAAACTGGCTGCAGACTCCTCTGAGTAGCCCCACAAGTGGTTACTGAGAGGTTTTCTCTTTCCTGTAGAGTCACAAAGTGGCTACCAGTTTTTGTAGGAAGTGAGGTAACTGCCTCATCAAAGACTTTGCCTCAATGAAATTCTTCATCAAAGAGTCTAACTGAGACTCTTTCATTCACTGAATTCAGTGAATGAATGGTGCATGGAGGAGGTACAGTTTCTTTTAGGTACAGTTTCATACATTTCTTCCTGCAAGCAGAAGGCACCAACTGGAGTGCTGCGGGCATCGTCACATAACTGGATGCTGAGCTGAAACCTGTGGTGCCAGGACCCACGAACTGATATTTTGCTGTAAGATCCCACCCTGTGGGAGTTCTCAGACTGGATGCATAGGTGGAATAACAGATGATGCATTTACTTACCCAAGAGCATAGTGGTTATAACGCTTACCTGAGAACAGACTTTGGTACTTTATGTTCTCTGGAATGGGTCTAAACTGAGAGCAAGTGAAAGCATGAGGACAGATTGGTGAAGGAGATAATGTGAGTTCACGTTCCCTCCAACAGAGAGGAAATTTGAAAATGGCTTTCCCTGATGCTGGGTGAAAGCACAAACCCCAGGCTACTGAGTGAAATGTGAGAAGTGGAATGAGTCCTCTTGCTAGTCTTTGTGCAGACATAGTGCCTACCCTGCCCATGGGCTCTTCTTTCTCCCCTGCATTTACCCACCTGTAAAAACCGTGCAGTGTAATGATATTCCAGCTCAGCCTCTGCTAGGCTCCTCAGTCTTTTGGTAAAAAAAATTCTCTTTTGAAAAATCCTATTTGCAAAATAGAAGTGAAGTAGCTTCTAAGGAAGCTTCTAGAAACTATGTTGTATTTTTTCCATCCTTCTTGAATCCTGTGCAGTGTTACCTTGCGATAGTTCCCTGTTTCACCTGCTGCGTCCTACTGGTACACACCTGGCGTGTACCATGATAGCCACAGTGGGCTGGCTGGTGGCTCACCGACACTGTGAAACCAGCTAAAACATCCTCCTCTTCCCCCTCTCCTTCCACATTCACCCGATTAACTTCCTAGCAGTTTCGTGTTTCTGGGTGCATGGTGTTGTCTCAAGCAATCAAAAAGAATTATAAATGGCAAATAAAAATCAGGAAAAGATATGTTTACCCTGTTTCTCACAAGACTTATTCAAATATTTATTTGCCTTCGACTAAAAAGATCCTGCTAAATCTCATCTAATATCTGAGTTTGTAAAGAAACCTGAAACCAGGAAAATGTTGTTAATCTCTGCCAATATTTTTGCCGAAGTTTATGCTGCAAAACTGCTGCACACCAATTCTTTCCCTGCCACCCCCCCCCGCCCCCGCCCTTTATATAGCTCTATTTGTGCCAAGTACAAAACTTCTAGAACATTGTATCATACCCTCCTTCATTTTGGGTGTACTACTTTATAAAGGGAATTTTGCTACTAGTGGGCACCAAAAGTCTGTGCACTCAGAGTTGCTCTGAGACTCTAGATTGATCCAGACAACAGTACTTGGTGTCATGATTTTAGCAGTTCCAAGCAGTGTTACAAGTTCCAAAAATTTGGTTGCTACCTATTTTTTTTATCTGGGCTCTTATACTCTTTCCTTGCTGTGATAAGAAACTCCACTAGGGAGAGTAAAGACTTTGATCCCTGCTGGGCTGCTAGCTGAACATAAATACATAAGCAATATTGAAAGAAAAGAAACCATGAAAAGTGTAAATAAAGGATGGTGGAAAAGCCCAGCTCACTCATTTTTTCTGCTCTGTATCTGTGGCTACAGTTATTTCCCTGGGGACCAAGATAGTGAAGGAATGCAAGGTTCATCATTTCTCTTCTATCCAGGGAGACCACATGAGAATAAGAAGAACAGATGACCATCCCTGTAAGTCAGAAATAAGACCTGTGGTATTCAAAGGGGAAGAGGAAAGAAAAAAACAGGAAAGAAAACAGGACAAATGGATGCCTTTAAAAGCTCTTTTAAACAAAGGAGACACATGATTTTAAATGACGAGTTTTACTTAAAAGTAGTTTACGTCGTACCCAGTGAATGTACAAGAAAAGGAGACACATAAGCTCTCCATTTTGCCTTGCACTATTCCTTTGAGATCTGAAATTAGATTTATAAATTACTTTCACTTTTTGGCTTCATAAACTGAGTGATTTAGCACATATAGACGAAGGAGTTCTGCACATTTGCACAAAACCTGTTGGTGAATATGAGTCACCTGGACCTGTACAAGGGCATTCAGACCTATGCAGGGGACATGGGTATTGCAAGACTGAGATGTAAACTTGAACTGCTTGAACAGGTCTTGTGAAAGTGGGAGCTGACTCCCCTTCTGAAGAAGCAAGGAAATTTAGTCTTTCCTTTTAAGCCCATAAGGAAGTAATTTTTGTTATTGTACCTCATCACATCCATTCTCCTCTAACCATTCTCTGCCAGAAAGCTGTCTACCAAAGAATGAGATTGAGCTCTGATTCTCTGGAGCAAAGAAAGGACCTGAACCTGAAGAAAGGATATGACACTGCACCTTCCATACCTGCTGTGAATGAAACACTTGCTGGGTTCTTACATAAATGCTAGCCTGTCCTCATTGATCCACCTCCAAAGAAAACAGAAGCTATGACTTCATTTTGTGAAGAATCCGATATGGCTTGTGCACACATGTGCATGTGTGTGCATGCGTGTGCACATGTGTGACACTAAGAAATCCTACTGAATCTAGCCCCTCAGAGAGACTTACCATAAGGAATTCATTGCTCATAGATCCTTTCAGCCTCAAACATAGTGATGGTTGGTATCAGCATATGGTAGAAACATGATTCGCAGTACAGAAAATTTCAAAACTATTAGATACTAGTAATATCATACAACTGTGACACTGGTGGCCACTCTGTGCTTTTCTGTATGGACTGCCCTAGCCCTGATCTGCACTTGTTGGCCACATTATGCACATTTGCCTCTATGCTCCCCACGGAGTCATCTTGTCCCTTCCATCGGCTAGGGTCAAGCACCATTTCAGCTGCTTCTGCACACACTTTCTCCTTCAGCACTTGGATTGGAGAGCAGGGCAAGATGCTGTATAACAGGGTCAGTAAGGGTCACCAAGGACGAGTCTTATTCTGGGAGAGCTGTTCACATGCACTCCCAGAGATGGAGTTTCCTTGTGCCAGGTCAGATCATCTGGATAGCGAGGAAGTTAATGAGGAGAGATAGGTCCTTGCTTCCAGACGCAATGAATCTCACTAACCCCTTAGAAGTAATAACACTGGGTTTTGTGGTAGTATCTTTAGCATTGCAAAAGATTCAACTGTTTGTGTCTGCTTCTATGCAGGCAGGAGCTAAGTCCAGAGCTGTGCTGCTTCTTGAGCCACTCTGGTTAAGCACAAAGCAGAACTTCATCTTCCCTGGGGTTTATATAGCCCCAAAGTCGTGTTTAATGAATTCTCAGGATTTCAGCACCAGACTTTGCTGCCTAAATTGCACCAGAGTCCTAATCTAGATCATAAATTTGTTTTTACTTTGGTCTTAAGGGAACTCGTGTGTCAGTCTCTCACTTGACTATTACTTACGTTACTGATGACTGGAAACTCTCACTTTGCATACACTTTCTATATGGGATCCAAATGCTTTGAATAAAACAATAAAATCCTTTTCCTCCTCACCTGACTGTCTTTAAACTCATCTATTTTTATCACAGGTTGCTCTTGTCTTCACTCGCTTCTCTTACCTAAGCTGTGCCATGATCTTCTCACTTTGTGTGGGTGTCTTACCAGACACAAACATACTATGTTCCAGTCAAGGCATTTATTAATCTTTGATTCCTTCTGGCTTCATCCTTTCCTCTCCAGAGCTTGCCTTTTTTTTTTTTCCTTTGGGGGACATGGGGGAAGGGGCATTTGCAGTATTAAGGAGGCCCTCAAACACCTCAAACTGCCTGTATCCCTCAGAATTGGGAAGAGATCTGATGCTCAAAGAGATTAACTGATCTGTTCAAGGTCCATACGAAAAGTCTATGGTAGAAACAGTTGTCAGATCCCCTGCAAAGCTGAGCAGGCAGGAGCTTAAAAACAAACCCATCCTCTCTCACTGGGTATGAGATTTATCTTCCCTAAGAGCTCTTCATTCATTGACTCTCCCTTGTTCAGAATCCCAGATAATATTGTCTGGCAGAAATTCAGTATGTGCTATCGTACTGTCACTTGTAATTCTCTGGTTACAGCATAATCTTCCCTGGTTCCACAGCTGCCCATTCTGCAGCTTCTTAAATCTTCCCTTGAAACCAGCCAGTGTTAGGGACAGAGTATTGGCCTATCTGTTCTGGTAGAGTATGAAAACTCTGGCCCTTCTTTTAATAGCACAGTGACACTTGTTGATGCCCTCTCCATGAGATTTGGGTTCATGTTCAATCCAAAATCTCTAACATTTGGCAATTGGACTGATCTAGTAAGCAACATTTTGCAGTAGAGCCCTGGACCTGACATTAGTTAACAAATATTTTTGTTGAAGACTTAGATGGTGACATGAGAAGTTCATATAGCAAAGTCTCCAGACTCTAAATGGCTTTGATAAATTAAAAAAAAACAACCTGCCCTGGAATAAACAGGATGCAGTTTAACAGGGTAAGTAAAACACATGTAGGCATAATCAGATGTGTGTTTAAAGGAGAAAAAACGTGAGCTGGACTGCAGGTCTGCAGAAAAAGACAGCGAATCCCAACCAGAGAAAATGCAAACACAAAAAGGTATGCTAGACATGTGAACTAATTCTTTTGTTATTCTCCCTACTTTTGATGACTCACCTTGAGTATTGTGCCCTGTTTAGCACGCTATGTCTCAGGAAAGGTATGGTCTAACTGAAAAGAGTCTGCAGGAAACCAACCTGAATGCTCAGTAGTTGAGGGAACACAAACTATCTGGGAAAAATGAGCAGACTTGGGATGTTTCTTCTAGGCTGACAGGGACCATAATTTCCAAGGTCCACCAAACTAGTCCTTCCTCCAACTCTTACTATATTACTCCTGTAATTAACAGCTGAGTACACTCTTTTCAGGCTTAAATGCTGACTCAAGCCATTCCTCCCTAGATTCAATGCCTTTATCCAAGTTACTGGGAAATCTTGCATATCTTCTCTGAAAAACATTTCAGAATGCTTGGAATATTAATTTAGCAGGAAGGAAGACTTTCACTTTACTCACGCTGGAATGATGTCTATCACAACCCCAAACTGTAATATTTCTTAGCAACATTTCAAGCTCCTTGCAGGAGTGAAACTACTCTTTTGGCATTTGTCCATTTCCAATCATCCAAACGGCCTTCAGTAGTTTAATTAACAAATAATGACACAGGATATCTTTCACCTATTTGTCCTCAGCACATTGTCTTTTTATTTTTGGAAATCTGATGGGATTAATTTTTGATTTCCAAACGTAATAAAGCCCAGGGACATGAGTATTAGCATAAGCTTATGGGCGGCCTAACATTTTGTTACTCACACAAAGCTTTTCTGGATGAGACTTGTAAAAACAAAGTCTGCTCTCTCCTAAGTTAAAGGGTTGATTGCACATTGAGTGAGGCTGGAGATACCTGAGATATTGCTTCAATTTCTATAACCTTGGAAACACTTCCTCCCCTACCCCCCACGGAAAAGTCTGATTAAAAAAAGAGACCTTGGCTAAGCTCAAAACAATCTCTGAAAACCTATAAATCTTTATTAAATTTTTTGCTAAAACTCAGCTGAGGAGGACTGGAGACACACGTTGTTCTGGGTATGTTTTCGCTACAAAGTACTCAGGGGCCTATAATAAGCACAGGGCGCATCTGTTGCTAATGCTTTGGAGGAAGGACTCTTCCACATTGCGGGATGATATTAAGGGCACTGTGCTACAGTAGTAGCATTATACTTCATCTGCGACTTAGCTGAGGCCTGACATTTGATATGTATGTAAAACACCACTTACATATGGTGCTGTAGCTGATGGCTCCTGGGCCGCGTTCAGCCCACAGGACACGTCCATCTGGCCTGCAGCCTTGGCGCTGAGAAATTGCATCCACGTGGGAGCAGCGGTCGGGGCTGAAGCAAAGCTGCTAGGCGGTTTCTGGAGAGCCGAACACTGAAGACCTTGGGGAACTGTTGCCACCTTCATTTGGCCGACGACTAGGGTCAAACCCGAAGTCCCCACCTGCTATCAAAAGGCAAGGTCTAGCCTGTGTTTGATGATGGAGGAGATGGAGAAGCTGGCTCGGGAAGGGCTGCTCGGGCGCTGTGGACCTCTCCCTCCCTCTAGTGGTTTGCCTACACATAGAAATGGCTGTAAACCTGCTGCTGCGCCTGGGCTAAAGGACTTGACCCAGAGGTTCAAGTATCTTCAGGTTCAATTTTGCATTTTTAAAGTCTAGGTCTAGGGTTAAATACCTACTGTGAGTCTCACTGCTACGAGAAGTCCTCACAGTGTGGAGCTGAGCGACTGTGGCCCTTGAGGGACACGGGATCTCCTGGGCAGCCTTGGTGTGAATCCCATACTAATATAGTGTGCCCTCTTAATCCTCTCTATTGACAAAACAGCAGTAGAGATTGCTAAGAGTTAGAGGCTCTTGTGCTTTTGGTTGTTGTGGTTGTTTTTATAAGATCGAGGGATGCGTGCCATAAATCCCGGCTGACATCTAGCAGGGTTGTTAAAAATACTACCAAAATTCATAAATCACACCATTTCTACGATATATTTATCATACAGACTAGAGTAGTTATGGTCTCAAGAGTTTCGATCCTCACAAAGGAATGATGCAATCAAGGAAAAATAATACAGTGTAGAACCCCAGACCGAGAGGGAGAGAGAGCTTCTGATGTGAGATGTTACAGGTTGGTTTGACTTCACAGCTTGGTTTTTATGCTGCATCTGTCAAGGTATTTGCATTTGGCAAGTGAATTGCTCTTTTTTCTTTTGTTTTCAAGGTCAATTACTTCAAAGCTGGGTTTGGAAATATTAGGAAGAGGAGGGTGTGAAGAGGGGAAAAAAAAAAAAGAGGGGAGATGGGGAAGGGTGGAAATTAGCTGAAATACCAGTTTCAAAAATAACCAAACAGTGAGCATCTCCACTCCTTTTCAGCTGAGAGAGCATGGCGAGTGCGGGCACCTTGCAGAGGAGAGCCAGTACTCCGAGTCGCTGCATGAACGACGGGGTGGTACCACGGAAGAGCAGGCATGTGCAAGACCTGCTCTTCCTGCTGCTGGGAAGTGCTATATTCTTGAGGATGAAATTCTCCTGCGGCAGAAGTCAACAAGAGCTTGCTGTTGATTTTAGTGTACCAGAATTGCATCCTGCTGCTTAGCCTCATGTCGTGCTGTGCGTGTTCCCTCTCCTAACTCATGCGGCTGTGGAAAAAGAGGTCTGCCCTGGGGGGTCCTTGGCTGGTCTCACACTTCCAGCCAGCTGCAGTTGTGATGCTTTCTGAAGGCAAAACTGGAACCTGCCACCTCCTGCTCTACCAGCTTCTTTTCAACAGGAACCATTTACTCATTACATAGCAATACATGTAAAAATATGGCCGCTGCTTTACAACGGTGACTGCAGTGCTTCAGCTGAAATGTTAGCACGCTGGGGGAATGTGACAGATTCTGTGAGTCAGGCCCTTGAGACAAACACTAAAAGTACCACTTAAAAGTTATGTCCGATTCTAAATCTCTTTGAGCATAAACTGAACCAATGAATAAGTGTTGCGTCAAAACACCACAAAGAAAAGAAAGTGTGGCAGTGTTTCAAATACAGGAGAGTAAAAGCAGGCAAACAGCTTGATTAAATCTGATAGACACCATTACTTTTGTTCCAGCAGCAGAAAGCACAATTCAGATGGTGCTTTCATCTCTCTTTTACCTCCTTTGTAAAGGTCCAAAAATAACCCCAGAGAGTGAGAAGCACAATGTGTTGTTTCTTCCTGCCAGGCTAGCTAGGCTGAATCACAAACCTACAGCTGTCCTCCTTTTTCAAGGACAGTGATGCTATTAGCCCTGCAATACAGAAGGGAAATTGAGGCACACAGGAGGCCACATGACTGGTCCAATATCAGCAAGAAAGCCTGGGGTGAAGCTTGAAAGCAGATTCTTTTCTGTCCTGGGCCACTTCGCCCTCCTTCCAGCCTGACTGTGTTGTAAATGCTACTGTTGATGCATTGCAAACATTTTTTTTGGAAGCAAATATTTGTTTGTTCTACCCAAAATGTGAAATGTGCTCAGTGTTACCACATATTAACTGACAGTCAGATATGCATGGGAACCTAAGTTCCAACCCAGACAACTTATTTGTCTCCTGAATTTAGGAACGCATTTGCCCCATCAAGTTAGATGAAAGAGTCTTAACCCTAATCTTCTGCTGCATGCTGCAGCTGCTATCGGATAGTTGGGGAATATAAGAAACAGGACAAATATAGACTGATCCTTTCCTGATTTATTCTCCCATTATTCAGCATGAGTGCTTAGTCATTTGAAAACTTCCTTGGTAAAATAAATTAAATACATACCATTTACATGATATCAAAACTGATATCAGGTCAGTGATTTTTTGCATTTGCATTTATTTTAATGTACTAATTGGCTGACAATAGATGTCTGGTTATTTTCTGCATCTATAAAATGTCATAGAACATTAAAAAGTGATATCTGGTATTTATTGGAAACATTTCACAGTTAGTATTTGCATGCTGCTTTCATTTAGGTCTTCATTTCCCTTTATAATCTAGAGTTTAAAGTTGAGGTTTTTACTCTTCAGTATAAATTCAAGAACTCAGAGTTCTTCCTGAAGCCAAGATGCTCACAGAAATGCCCTGGATCAAAAAGGCTGATGTTTCCTGTCATATTCAGACACCCAAATTGTTCATTATTCAGTTTCTGGATGCATTAAAGCCTTGTATTTATCCGTAGGTCAGGCAGCTGCAAATCTGAACTGTGCCCATGTTGAAATGTCTCTTTTTAAAGCAGGAGGCTATTCGGACTAATTTGTCCTTGGCCTCTTATGAGCTCAGACTACCACTTGAGTCCAATTATATGCTATCTCTTTGTGCTACTGACCTACAATCTACAGGGAGCTGAACTCAGAGCATCTTGTCTGCTTCCCAAAAGGACTTTGGGATAACGATTTTGAATGTTTAGCTGTGACATGAAGCCAATGACTTAATCTTCAGTATTTTTGATTTATGAGCAGTATTAGGCAGGAGCGGAGAGGGAACCCTGTTGTAAAGGTATTTTAAAGTATGCCAATTTTATGCTGTTGGTGGTGATTAGGATCTGCATTACAAAGTAGGTGGTGTACGTATTCAACATTTCCTATGCAGTTCCACATCTCTTTTTGCCTGGGAGGTTAATTTTTCTGCTTATCTATATAGGATTTATTAATGGAGATTATTATGCTTCAATAATCAAAGGCTCAATATAAATCTTAATATGTTTAAAAGATGTCAAAAGAGGATGCCTTTTAGAACAGAAACCTTTGCATTGAACATGAAACTGGGCAAAAGAAAAAAAAAACATGGGCAAAGTGGAAAAGATGTGCTCTGCTCAATGAAAGATGCTTTGTATGGAGTCTTCTTCACAGCTAGCCATGAGCAACTTGGCTACATGCAGGAGAAGAAACTTCCATAGGTGGCGTGATTGGCGCCTTGTCTTTGACTCACTTCTGGTAGGGCTTTGGGACCAACCCAGCTGCAATTTGTGTAGCCGTTTCCCAAGGCAGAGAGGCTAGAATAGCAAACAGGAACAGTCCTGCTTACACATTTTTTGCAGGTTTCAGCAGGCAGCGTAGCCTGAGGGCAGGCAGGGAATGCACCTTGGCCTGATATAACCGTCCCTTAGCAGAGCTGGTTGTAATCAATCTTCTTGCTGTTAAATCTCCCTCCTGGTAGTCTAGTCCCACCAGTTTCCTAAAATCTATTTTGGCAATTTTACAAATCCCGGAGGCATGCAAAGTCACACTGTTACCAATGTCAACCCTGAAGTCATTCAACATTTTGACTGGTTTTAAAAATGAAAAAAAGTATTTCCTTTTCGTGTTGCTCAGCTTTCATATTTGATGTGGATGTCTGAAAAAGGAATGAATCATAAATGATGCCAATATGAATTTCATTAATAAACTGATGAAAATGTTGAGCTTCTGTTGGTTCAATGTTATTTGAATTTATTTGAAACAGTTCATCTTAGAATATTCCCTGAGTGTGAAAAAAAAAAAGGGGAAAAGTGCTCCTCTTTGCTCTTCTTCAAGGTTAGTTAGTAAGGTGAAACATACATGATATGAAGCAACCAATGCAGCAGCACCCTCACAGTTATTAATGGGAAATAAATATGGATTACAGATGTGCTGTCTCATTGCAAAATAAAGTGGGTGATTTATAAATTGTCAGTTATCACTTTGAAATACCAGTCCTCACAGAGCATCTGAACTGGATTTATTTTGAAGGAATGATCTAGAGCAGAAGGTTTTACAGCTTGCTGTTCTCCTTGAAAGCACTGAGACAAAACAGTGTATGCTATAAATCATGTGCTGTATACCAAACATTGTTTACTTGTTTTCAAGTGAGTTGCTAAACTAGTACAAAAGAGACAAAATTCCCATTGGTTCTTGATAGAGATACTTTTGGAATTATATTCTAGTTTCTCTTAGGGGAGTATATTCATAAATCAATTTGTGGTTTAATCCCTACAGAGAACGTATTTCTTCTAAGAACCTTGTCTATGTCTTTGTGTTTGAAGACAAATGTAATTGATTTTACAAGACTGATCTTTTGATCAGATTAGTTTATTGGATTAGCCTTTTATCATCACCAGGATTTATTTGTTTTCCACGATGTATTTATTTAGATATTTTATCAAGGGTTTTTGCACACTGTGTGACTGTCTCTTAAAAGATTAGAACTTCTAATTATGTTTTTGGAAGGAAAATTTGCATACACAGCAAATGAAAAGTTGGTTAAGGCTCACCGAGAGCCAAACTCTGTCATGCCTCTCATGAGAGGGCTGAAAGGGAGCAGTCAGTTCAAATTTCCAAGGGACGACCTGTGCCGGCTGCGTGGGAAGGCTGACATGAGTGGCAATCCCGAGGGCTCCCGGAGAGGCGATTTAGAGCTGGTGGCTTCGCCCAGGACAGCTCCTCTCCAAGGGACACAAGCTGACACTGTGGGCATGATAGAGGCCAAAACCACTGATGACGTTTGCACTGAGGCACCTTTAGCACCTCAGCAGACTTTAGTGAGAAATAACTTCGATTTCAGCTTCATGTGTACAGGTTGTGTGTTTTTTTCCTTTCATTCTGCCCATACCTTGCATAAACCTTTGTTTTCATAGTCCGCTTTAGATGTTGTGAATTGATACTTTTGTCTGCCTTTTACCTCAACCTGACTTGTGTTAAGGGTGATTTGAAGGTAGCTAGGCATTTTTCTTTGAAAGGGTAGCAAATCAGAAAAATAGGGAACTAACGTAAGAAGCGTGCTGTATCCACACTGCTGTTCAGCTGTGCCCCTGCAGATGTGCACAGACCGTTTAAGAGCTGGTATTTTAGGGGTCGTAAAGGGAAGCGCCTTTTGGTGACCAGCAACAACCAGGAGGACTCACCAGTGCGCAGCGAGGAAGTGGGAAGCTCCCAGAGACCCCCTCCAGGCCTTGTGGCAAATCTACCTACAATAAGTAATTACCGCTGCTGCTCATGCAGCTATCTGTATGGAGAGAGCTGGCCCTGAGAGTGTTTAGCAGCACTGCGAATCAGGATACCTAGTTAGGTGCTTAGCACAACAGACACCTTCCGGGACATGCTCTGGAAAAATTTAGTGCAAGATTCTGGCTGACTTTCTAGTTGTATGTTGGCTTGCTGTAAAGAGCTTTAACTATTGCTCAAGGATTAGGATGTTATCACAGTCTGACCCAGTGCATACGGCAGCATCACAGCATCCATTGCAGTAAGTTCTTAACATACTGTCTTCTTGCACATCAACGGGTTATGCTAGCCATTACTACTTGAGTTGTGTTACTAAATCAGATAGTTGGCAGTGAAACTCAATATCCTTCCAGCTTGTGAAAATCTCATTTAGAAGCAAGAGTGGTTAA
This sequence comes from Sagittarius serpentarius, assembly GCA_034782735.1. Taxonomy (NCBI): domain Eukaryota; kingdom Metazoa; phylum Chordata; class Aves; order Accipitriformes; family Sagittariidae; genus Sagittarius; species Sagittarius serpentarius. The sequence continues at coordinate 26,871,364 of JAVKLA010000027.1, read as the reverse complement.
CCATAGGTAAAGAGCATTACATTTGGCTTTGTTTTCTGTTTAAATGCAGACACATTGCTAGTGATGAACTAGAAAACACCATTACCTCTATCCCCACCACTTCTTAGGCCACTGAAAAAGTGCACCAAATACTTAGTCTTTATGAAACCAGAAGAGCATGTAAAATATTTCCATTTTGGAAACAAAAATATTTTTATTGGTATTATCTCTAATTTATCCCCAATTATTTACAACCAGCCACGAGATACAGACCACATCTTCTGCTCATAACATTGCTGCTTGGTTTGACGTGCCATTTGGGCAACTTCAGGGAGTCTGAATGAAAATAAACCCTTTGGTTTACGAAGACACACTGGGTGCTGACCCTCGTACTGAGGTTAGTATCTTGTTATTTCCAGCAGCTGTGTTATAGGAAAGACTTCAGAAATGGAAGGAGGAGCATTTCTTCTTTCCTTTTGCTTCATCTGCTGGAGAGCTACTTCAGAACCTAATTGTTGTAATTTATTAAGTCAATTAGAAAAGCTGCTAAACCAAGGTGTTGGAAGGACTGTTACGGGGATTCTTAGATCTCTAGTCTAAAGCAGGTTAAAAGCAAACACAGATAAAACAATTCACATCCATTTCGACTGAGGCTATTCTTGATCAGATCGTTGGGATAGAAGGTAAAGTTATAGTTCAATAGATTTTGACACCAGAAAAGACCATTATTGTCAAGTATTCTGATTTTGTACACAGGAATTATATATTGTTACCCCATGGTTCCTGCATTAGAATTCTGCTTCTTGGCTGGTCCAGAACATGTCTCTTAAAATCATAATTTTAAGACCTGAAATGATGGAGAATTACGTTGCTGCAGTTATATTAGCATCCATACCAGATGAAATGTGCAGTTAAAATAAAGATCCTCGCACTGAAAAAGTCCATAAAACCAGAATGTGTTACCTATGCGTATAATGAACTGAGTTCATAGTCCAAGTCATCTCACTGAAATTATTGTGATCTCATGGGGCAAAATAGGATGGTTCAGAAGGAATAAAAACATCAGTGTCTAGCCCAGTGTGAATCATGAACCTGCTTATGTTCATACTTAACTGTAGTCTCTTGCTGTAAGTACCACATCCGAATAGTCTCAGAGAAAATAAAATACAAGTAGTGAGGAAAGCATAACACTCTTCAGGCAGACTCTAAGCACCAACATGCTAATCCTGCTGCTTGTATACAGGGTTTGGGAGAAACTAGCATGTGCTCAGAAATGTTTCAGGAACACATTTCTTGACAAAACAATTCTGTAGGAGAAAAAACCCAAAACTTGAAATGTTCCAATATTTCTTTTGATACTTTCCTAAGAAAAATATACATTTTTACTATGTTTAAGTGTAAACTGATTACAATAAATATGCTAAATCAAATTATCTGAAGCTACTCTAACAACTCGGATTATTATTCTTTTGGTTTTCCTCACAGTTGTTGTGAGGTAAGTATATTCATTTGCATGTTAGAGTTGCTATGTTCACCTTTGAATCAGAGAATTAAAAATATCTTAGAATATAAGAGGCTGACCACGCGGGATTTAGCCATATAAACCTTCGTTTTTCAGAAGTAGAATTGTTTCTTCTGTTATCAGCACCCATTAAGAGGACATAGATCCATTCTTTCTCCAATCTAATTGCTGCTTTGTTAGAAAACTTTTTCCTAATAGTCACCAGGTAGCTTTTCCTCTCATTTAGAAAGCTGGGAAAATATAAAGCAGAAGTAAGTCAAGCAAACAATTGGAAGTTGATAGAATTTTTACAAGGAAGAAAAATAGATGCATCTTTCTCTAACAGTCCCACTATTCAACTTCAGTTTGAAACTAAGAAGAGAGGAAAATGTAAATAAAAGAGAAATTTATAAACTCTTTGTTTCGCCTGAAAGATGCATCTCTTTCAAATCTTTCACATGCCATGTTTGAAGCAGGTTGCAAGCATCAGGTCATGTTAAGCTTGTCTCACTCTAATGCAACATGAAAGATACAGCCTGAAATAATGCATTACAATGTGACTTGTCACATGTGGGAAATTTTAAAAGAAAGCAATTTGCTGATAAAACCAACACAATTAAACAATGGCTGGTTTGAATAAAAATGCAGTATTTTCATGACGTGTCTCAGTTTGGGGTTATGAGAGACACTTTGGTCTGAAAAAAGGATTAGTTTCTTGTCTGCGGGGAAATGACTAAGGTAGGTAAAGAAGCTCTCTACAGAGCAGCTGTCCTCTGCAAAGGCGGTGGTTTGAGGCAGCCAGCGCACATGAATGAATACTTCCACCACTGCAGTGGTCAACATGGTCTTGTTAGAAAAGCAACGTTTGAAAGAATACGTGTAGATACACCATAAACCTCTGCCACTTGTGGTCATTAGATACCTTGAGATTCTTTATTCAAGTGTCCCAGTGCCCTGCTGTAATCCCAGTTTAGGAAGATGTGTCAGGCATTGGATGATCTCACAACAGTTTTTGTTGCCTGCAGTTATTTTCCTTGCTTTCTGCCCTTGTTTTGCCTGTTGCCGGTGGTTCCCTGTGGACCACAGCAGTGGACAGGACTCAGGGGTCCTCACAGAACCACGTGCACCATCAGCTGCACATGGGATGTGCCAGGCTGCCTTTAACAAGGTTTTCTTTCCGCGTTGATTCTGGTACTTTTCAAAAATCCCCTTCTTCAAAGGAAGGCGCTACTTGTTTCCCAGTTGCATAAACCAGTAAGTCTCGCCAGGCTGAAGGCTGGGCACACAGAGAAGGTGTTAGTGACCACAGGAGTTTCGTCTCATTCAAGCAAAGCTTTACCTATTGCTCTTCCTGACAGCGCCAGCTGGTTGCTGCAGCCCACGCTGCTGTCACCTGCACCTAGAGTAAACACAGAAGGCATGGAGTAAGCCCGAGTGGGGTGTGCAGCTGCACAAATGCCATGTGGTTAGCAGAGGAGTTTAACATAAACTGTTGAGATAACCCGGTACAAGGGAAACACGAGCTGTATGAGAGGAGAAGGAAGGGCAACGGCGAAGGGACTGCGTGGGAGGGGAAGGGGAGCAGAGGCAGTGTTTATGGTAGGAAAAGGGATGGGGAGGGCAAGAGTTCGAGCGGCAAGCACAAACACCACCAAAATAAAAGGCAAAATCCTGTTTGCTTTCCCAGATGACAACGGCGATGATAAAATGATTCACAGCATGCTATTACTGAAAGTCTCAGCAGATACAGTGAGAGTCTCTTCATGCAAGGGGAGAGGGTCTCACGTCACCTCTCCAAGGTGGCAGGGGCCCGTGTCCGGACACTGTGATGTTGTTGCTCCTACACACAACTGCAGAATACTAGCAAGCTGTTTAAACCAGAAGGGATTTCTCTTCTTCTTTATGAATTTAAGAAATCACAGTGGAAAATTAAAGCATTTATTTTTAGCAAGTGAAACCAGTGTCTATTTGTATAAAACCCACTAAACCATCACACATCTAGAAAACCTTAACATGATTGACATTGTACTTAAAAGAAGCCAAGCTGGGAATAGAAAGGGTTAGACTTCAAGGACAATTTAGCAAGCAGCAGAAAGACATTTCCATATGTAGTGTCTGAAACAGGAGCACAAAAGTGGAAGACAAGGATCAGCAAGTCCAGCCATGGTCATTGGCAGGCATGTCACAACATTTGCTCTCTGCTCCTTACAGCCCATGAAACACTTCTGTGCTCCTTCTTACCAACTAATGGGCTACAGTGAGAGAAGCAAATGCGTCAAGGATGTCAGAGGAAGAAAGCAGGAGATGGATAAAAATCATGACTAGTCTCACGCCCTGCCATAGCCGTTCAGTCTTACCGTTCTTAAGGCACAATTTTCACTGCTTTCACTGGACATTGGGATACTTGGCTTTAAGCCTCAGTCATCTCTCTGCCTTTGTGCTTCTTTAAGAAAAGGAGAATCAGCTATCATTTCAACGCTAAAGACCTTGGGATGGCAGCGAGAGAGATGGAAAGAGACGCAGATGTGTGTATTTGTCTCCAAAGGTTACATCCTCAATTCTTCATATTCATGGGGATGGCCAGGGGTTAGAAAGAGTGTATAAGTGGTTGTGTTCCAGTAACGGATTATTTTATTCTTAACAAAATATGATCTGTGGATAAAATTCATCTCTTATGTAAAACTGCATCACTTTAATGATGTATTGTCAGAGATGAATTTGGGTCTACTCATTTAAATTAGATCCAAGTGACTAGAAAACCCCATGAGCAATTTTAAATAAAAAATAAGAACTGGTAAATAAAAACATCTGGTAGATGATTAAGTTCCACATATTGAGCTTTTATTAGGAGTAGCTGATGTAACTCTAAGGGAGAGCTTGCATGTAAGCAGTGTTCATTTACATATGGTGCCTGACCAAGAGTGGTAAAGAAATGCAGGCAGGCAGCAAAGCCGCTGTGAGACTTCTTTAACAGCAGGCTTGAAATGTGCTGCTTCTTCATTTATTCCTCTTCTTTTGACTGTGGTGTGATTGCAATTTTCAGGAAAAAAAACCCAGTAAACTCCCCCACACTCCCAACGCCCTTTTTATACTTCGTGTCTTTAAATTAGACATCTACACTGTCTTTGTGTAAATGGGCCGGTAGGGAGAGGAGAGGGAAGATTTCAGGCCATCCGGTTTTCATCAGAAGATCCCTGGGAAGATTTGGACACCTCTGACCTGCCACATGTTGAAGGCACTTCATCTGTGGTATGTGTCAGCTTGAGAAGTAAACTTGTTCCCAATTAGAAGTGACTGTAAGTGTGACAGCTTGCCCATAAGAGGTACTCTTTCGATGAAAACACTACCATGAACAGTTTTGCTCCATCAAAAGCCAAAAAAAAGCCACCAAAGGACATTTCCAGGCAACCAGCAAACTCAGCAAGAGACCTGAGAGAACCTTTGTTATTCCTTTAATGTAAAGAAAGGCCCCCGGACTATACCCAAAGGTGTGGTAAACTGCCAACACTCTCAGTATGTCTATGTTAATTTATACATCCTTCCCTTAAAATACACTCTTGACATTCCTAATTATGGAAATCATATAGCTGTACAAACATCACTTGCTTTATTAATGTTCTGCACACCATTGTAAAGCAAGAGGCGTTAACCCTGGTGAAATGCAAGGGAGCAGACGATCCAGGTCTCTCCTGGGTGAGCTGGTTGTGCACCGCTTCCGTTGGTGAAAGCCGGTGAAGGGCTTTGTGTGCCTGCGGGCGAGCGAAGTTCAAGGCATCAGCATCACAAGGATTTCTGCCACCTCAGACCTCCAGAAATGCCTGCCAGCAAGGACTGATGCCCCATGCACCCTTCCCTTCCCCTCCTGCCCCAAGACAAGGGCATGAGGGATAAGAATGTGCTGTGGTTGCCTCTCCTGAGCTGTGGTCGCACTGCAGTGCAGCAAGGATGCTCAGGCTTTCATGGACCTAGAGAGCACTGGTGACGCTACTGCTGAAGCCATGAAGATGCAGGTGTCCATGTGGACTATACAAAAGGTGAGGCAAGCATCATCCTGCCCGCACAAGGAACCTTCTTTGGAAACACTTGCAGGACAGATATCTTGCTTTTACCAAAAACGGATGCAATTTCATTTCAGTCGGGCAGTCTAAGCCAGGGAAAAAGAAATGTTTGATATCATTTTCCTTCATTGTCTTTGTCTAGCAGTGCTATCCCAAACTAGCAGCTTCACTTTTGCACTGCACTTTCTCAAATGGGAAGCCTGAAAAGCTTTTTGCTGTGTGTGTTCTTGATTATTTTTATTTTTAGGCTCCAAAGTCTTATTTAAGCCAAGAGTGACAGTAATTATAACAAGGCTGCCTTACTTGCATGAGTAAGAACTACTCAAAGCTTTATCAGATTGTGTCCAAGATCCAAAATAGAGAAGAATATGTAAGCCAAGAGTTTGTGGACTTTAACACTTTCCTCACTTCTAAGCAACTAGATCACACCATAAATAAAATAGACTAACAGGATAATTAAACAGCCTGAATGTAGCAAGGGGGAATATTTCAATAACAAATATTGCTACCCTTATACCTCAACAGAATGTGCTAAAGTAAACAAAATGATAGCATAATTATAGTCGTTCCAGTTATGTTAATTAGGCTATATATACGCTTCATTGATAAGCAACTGTGGTGCAAAGAAATGCTGTAAGCCTGATACTTCCTCGGTTAGCAGCTTTGTTGTGCATATGCTGCTGTTATGATCTTGGTTACATTAATGCAGAGAAAAAAAACACAACAAAAAACCCAACCAACCCTAAAAATAATAGTAATAATAATGGTATGCGTCACGGCAGGCATAGTGCAAGGTGCAAGCTGAACAGCCCAGTGTGATGTTTCTCTCACACTGCATTCAGATTCCCGGAGAAGACTGCCAGCAAGACTTCCCAAGACAACATCCCAATAAACTCAAATACACAGTAAACATCGCAGCTAGTTGTGCTCCACAGAGGGAGCCCTTTACACCTGTGTTTTGCTGACTCCGTAGCTATAATTTCTCAACACTCTGCAAAGGTGTTGTTTTGGATTGCAGCTGCTCAGAATTTAACATCACGTCTCTTTTTCCAGAAGTATCGCTTCTTTTTTGTGTGGCTTTTTTTTTTTTTCCTGAAGTGTAATATTTCACAAAAACTGTTGTTGATTTCTTAAAATACTACCTTTTGTGGGAAAAAGAAGCTTTTAATGGAAAGAAATATGGCTCGTTTTTGATGATTGTTTACGGAGAACTTAAATTGAGAAAAAATTAATTTGAAAATTTTCAGAAACCCAAAGGAGAAGAAAACATTGCATAAAACAATTAAAAAATAGGCTGAACAATTCTGACAAAACATTTTATAGCAGAAAAATGGCTTCTTTTTTAAAACAAACAAAAACCTATTTTTAAGAGGTTGCCTCTTTAAATACCCTGGGATCTCTATCTGTTTGAATCTTAAACATAACCTATGACACTTTAAGTCATTATTTGTTTGGGTTTTTTTTTAATTTTTATTTATTCTTTATTGCTAAATTTTGGACACTTCTGATTGTTGAAAAAAACCCCTAACTTCAGTATTTTTAATGGTTTCCCCAGGTCATTAAGCTTTTATTACTACTTGTTTCACACATGTAGTTTGGGCACATCGCTAGTGCTTAGTACAGGATGGTGTAAAGATCCCTCACACAGCCCCATCCACACTGTGCTAACATTACGGCGGTCCCAACACTCTCACCAATTTTTCTGCATGTCGCAGTGGTGTGCGATGGAGATACTTGTGCCTGCTCAGAGCTGCTCGCAGTCTCTCTCCTGCAGTGCCACTTTGCACTGTGCAGACCCATCTTTAGTGGAGAATTAGGCTCAAAATTGTAGGCGAATAGAAAGCTCAGCGCAGGATCCCTTTAGAATATAGGCACTCCATTGAGGCTGGAGAAGTCAAAAGACCAGACTCCCGTTCTGAGTTGCAGTTTGCGCAAAGCAGGTTGTACTGCTGCCTACATTAGGCATTGACTCTCCCGTCTCCATTCTGCTGGTAAGAGTCATGACCTCTGTGTCTTGGCCTCTAGATTGCTCTGGAGAAGATACTGCTGCTTGCCTCATTCTTAGTCTCGCTTACCACCAACGTTCAAAAACACACCTCAACCTTTAAAAAATTTATGAGACTGGTTAAAAAGTTCAAAAAATGTATATATAATAATAATGATTCAGGGGCCATTTTTATTTTCTTCAGCTGCTGATGTGGCTATTACATTTCAGAGTAATTGGTGTTTCTTCATGGAACGGCACTACCCCAAGTAAACGTCCTGGCTTGCTTGGCTCTGAGACCTCGCTGCAGACACAGTGCTGGACCACAGAGTGTGTGGGACAGGAAACAAACATGGCGAACCATCCCCAAAAGCAGATACTTAAAGCAACATTCAGAAATGTTTGTCTTGGTGTTGCCAGCATTAAATAAAAGGAATTACAAGCCCAAAAGAAAACATACTTCTGTAAAACTCTTTTTCCCCCCCACCCTTGCAGATTTACACTCTTTTTAATGGTTTGACATAGTCAAAAATTAAAGGGGTTTTTTTAGGTATTTGATCTGAAATATTACATACCAGCCACACCAAACCCCTATATGTCAGTGTCTTTCATTTTAAAAAGTACTTAAAAAACCTCCAGATCAAAACAATAACTCCAGAAATCATGAAAGATCTTCCCCAAATTCTACAAATAATGAGGTCCAATCCTGCAAGATACTCAGCATCGCCTAAGATTTGTTGAATACAAAGAACAACTTCCAAGAGGCACTCAGTAATTCCTTTCCCTGACTGCACGCTTGGAAATTTGAATCATAATTAAATGTGCATGTGGTATTTTTCACAATATGTTGTGTTTGTGGTTTTAATTATCATCATAAGCACCACAGTTAATCTGTAGTTCAACATGTGAAAACGTTTATATAGTTTTACATGATGGTTTAGTAACACATACAAACATTTAGTTTTAAAGGAACAATGAGGGTTGGGCCCTCATCGTTTTATGAACCCTTACGTCAGCCATCTGGAGACCCTTCCCAGCTCTTTCGCCACCTGCGACTCGGCCACCCAAGCTCTTTCTGCTTCTGACCTCACCTCCTCTAGCCAGCCAGAGAAAGAAATCCTTCTCTGCCCAAGCACAGCGGAGAAGCAAAGGTGAGAGCCATTCAGAAAGGAGGGTTTGTATGGTGCTGAACCCACCAGAGATCAATGTATAAGGAGTAATTCTGAAATGACAATGGTCTTGGGCAACGGTTAAGCCTGGAGGTGGATTTTCCCCAGCGCACCTCGCTGGCAGGGGACCTTCCGCTTCTCACATGTTTATTCCAGCGCATGTGCGATGCCAGGCTGAGGGGCAGAAAAAACAAGGCAGGGTAGGATGCAGAAGGGTAGGAGAAGTCACCAAGCATAGGCACTTCTTCACTGACCCAACAGCCGTGTTGCACTGTGCTGCCAAGCACAGGACAACCTTGCCACTAGCCCCAGGAATGCCCCAAATCCACAAGCCATGTTCTTAACATCCATTCAAGGGATGCTGGCACTATCAGAGTGTACAGCTGATTATGCCTGCACATTTGAAAACACAGATTATTACTTTATGAAGGGGAAATACTGAAGAAATAGAAATTAGGATATCCTGAGTGATGGTGCTGCAATAGAGAGGATACTGAGGCCTATCAGCAGGCTGTGCACCCAGCAGAGCGTGGGATCCTATGTCTTCAAGAGCAATGCTGTGAGACTACACTGCCTTTGTGCTCTTGCCACTGGGATTGCCCCACAGACTAACCTGCAGGGCCAGATCTTGCTTCCTTTCCTCTTCTCCCATCTTTTCAAGGAGGCAAATCCAGCTGCTCGTCCTGAACCCAAGGGGACCATTCCCTGTCTGATGGGGCAGAAGTCAATGACCTCTTCAGAACTGCCCACGGACCAACAACCAGAAATAATAATACAAAACAAATCTTCATAAAGCCTGACACGGAGTTCTCAGCAAAGCTGCTGTGCTCCGAGCTTCTCATGTTGAACATTTACAGGGGAAAAACACTGGTACTGGCATTCACCTTTTTTCTCAAACACCTGTTTACCACTCATGACAGACATGGTATAACTACATATGAGCTTGAGTTATTTGTGCTGCAGGTTCTCAGTGGCCTTCTAGATAAATTGAATATAGATTGTGGGGAAAAAATGCTACAGGAAAGAGCGTTAAGGAATAATACAGCTACAGAAAACAATTAATGGAGTGGTAGGGGGGGTTTTTTAGCAAGGAGTTGTAAGAAGTTTTGAAACCATCAGCTACACACGCATGGTCAGCCCAACTTTAGCACAAATAATTTAAAGGTAATGAAGTACATTTTTTTGACCACAAAACAGAGGCCTGAGGAAATTCTTGCTCTTCCTTCTTAAAATCCTTGTGTGTAATCCATGGGAGTAATACGTTGTTTGTGGTGTAGCCAGCAGTAATCTATGCCACACCAATTTAACTTAAAAAGCAACCCCAGAATCTAGGAGACCAAAAGCCCTCCTTCTGTTTTATCACAAAGGCCTTACCAAATTGCTTAGTATCTCCATGTCCAGTCCAGCATCTCTCTAAGGCTCAGATCACATGTGAGCCTTTGAAAAGAGGTTGTTCCCACTTAAAGGAGTTCTCCTAAAACTCTATTCATGCAGACCCAGTAAAACCAAACCACTTCCTTCAGCATCACAAGCCCAACAAACAGCACCGGCATGATGAGGGAGGCAACATAAATCTAAATGTTCATGGAAGTCTGCAGAGCAAACCAAGAGGGCACAGTTTAAACAGCTGTGAAGAAGCCTCTGTGTGTATGTATCAACTCAACATCAGTCTTCAGTGTGCTAAAAGGGGAACATATTCACACAAACCCAGACTGTATAACAACACATCAAGTTCATTCTGCTTCCAGATAGATCATGTAATATTTCAAGAACCAGCTCTCATTTTAGCAGTACTCCTTGGTGAAAATGCAATAAATGACAAAAGAATGCACTACTACTATGCATGTGTGTGTGTATGTGTGCTCAAAACAACTACATTTTAGTTCCAGGAAAAGATTTTACTCTCTTTATTTGTCCCTCCTGATTCTTTTGTGGCTGATACGGTCATATCCATGCTATTTCTCAGTACAGTTCATTCTAAGCTCCTCTTTCATTGCAGCCAACAGGTTATTTGTTGAGTTCACTGTAACAAGGATGACATTCTTATTATGGGTCTATTCAAGGTGCTCCTGCATATACCTTTCTGCTGTCATTTTTTGCTAATAGATAAATGAAGTCATAATCCAGCAGAGATTAATGTTATTATTACCACAAAAGATGTCCCTTTCATTCAGCAGTATCACTTGGACTAGGACAAGCAATACAGGGAAACTAATGAGGGCGGCACAATGCAAAGACTCTGACAAAAAACCCGTGGGGAATTTTCTGGGACGTTTTAAAGCTCCTGGATGCTCACAGTCATCTGCCAGCAGTTATCGCCCCGCAGCAGAGATGGCAGAAGGGAACGTGTGCCAATGAACACCCCCAAGCACCGCCCCCAGCCACAGCGCAAAGTCACCTTTGCTGGGCACTCCAGTGTGGCGACTGCAGGGACTGGTGGCCCCGAGGCACGGGCACGTGCTCCCGCCTGCTGTAGCTCAGCAGTCCTGATGGGGAAAATCTGGCATGAGGGAACAGGGGGAATTTTTAAATCAGCACAGCAGCCTCCTGCTCATGTGGATCTCCACATATGCATCGGTGCACCCAGGGGACAGGGGCAGTGGCTGGAGGAATATAACAAACGCAGTAGGGGGCCAGGTAAAGGTAATTACCTTCTAGGCTTCCCAGCAAGATGCATCAGAAGACCTTTACCGTAATCCTTGGAGACTTTTGCTACAAAGTCTGTTACAGTTTATTTTCTTAGGGATCAGCTCTGGATCCCAAATACTATGCGGCTCTAAGGAAGACTGCAATGAATATATAGGGAGCTGAGAGAATTATTCACATCCTGATGTGGCTGGCGAATACCTAACTGTTCTGGTCTTCCCTTTCAAGCAATTGCAAGTGTAGGATGTTTCACCTGTTAAAGTTATGGCAACAGCTCCTGGGATATGCACAGATCTGGCTGCAGTGTTGTGTCTGGATATGCCGTCACCAGGGAATCTCACATTATTTCTTCCTTAACACATTCTGTGGTGGACAATTGCTTGCAATATAACTGTGTTTTATAAAGAAGCTCCCACAAGGTAGAGTTGCCCAACCGTCGGAGGTGCTGAAGGAGAGACAACAAGAGGATGTAGCTCTGTCTGTCATCCTGACGCTTTCAAAACAAATTCCACATTGCTGTAAATGTGTTAGGGAAAAACAGTAACTGCTTCACGTTGAATCCTTTCTTGTTGCCTCTTTAGGAGAGAAGGCAAAGTATTTTCTCGTTTATTGAGCTGAGCTAGACTAAAACCAGGCCAATTATACCAGCACCATCTTGTGGTTCCCAGTTAATACGCCCTGGCCCAGGGCAGCCATTTGTTGTCAATTCATATTTATATCACTAAAAAGTTACAATACTATTTAACTGGTGTTCTTTCCTATTTGTTAGATTTCAGGTTTAGTTCAAAATAAAACAATCTAGACTGTGTAAACTGTGTAAACTCAGGAGTCATTGGCTCAAGACAGAGCAAAAGATGGAGAAACTCATTTTTTGGACAGAGATCAAATGTTCTTTGTCTTCTAGGAGGATTTTGATTTGAGTTATTGACTGCTGTGCAACTGTTACAGAGACTTTTGCTGTTAGTGACAAAGAGAAATTAAAGGACATTGTTGCTATCAGAAGACAGAGGGTAAGAATGGGTGGCAAATTCCTGAATGGGCTGACAAAGAGCTGGATTTCCTTTAGTTTTAAGCAGAGGTGGGGACAAAACCTGTTCCGTACCATTCCAGCCAAAAAGTCCTGACTGTGTGAAGGGCTGTTGAATATACCTTTGCCTTTGCAAGTATTTACAGTATTACTGATGTTCAATTAGCATAGTTTTTACCAACCACTTTCAGATAGATTTAAACTTCAGACCACAAACAAATTCTTTAAAAAAATAAACTCCTAACTGCATGGTGCAGAAAGAGCAGAAAAATGTTGCTGCTGTCAAAGCTCATGTAAGAATTCTTCATGGGCAAGCTTACAAGGAGTATACCATCTCTTGAAACAACCTGAAACAGATGCTGAGCTACTTGAGGCTTAGTTCCTTCAGGCATTTTTTGTACTGTAAAGTAGCACAACCAGATGTCACTACCTGGAAGGCCTTCAGCATCCATTGTGCTTAACATAACATGAAGATGACCAAACATTATTCAGAGCTGAAGACTAAATGCAGCAGAAAATGTAATTCACCGTTAGTTCAGCATGGTCTTCTCTGCAGAATCACTAATATTTGGAGCCTGACCTTTAATACACATGTCACTGATACAGCTGAAAAATGAAGCGTGGCTCCATAATGCAGCAGAAAGGAAAATACTGGAGCAGAAGACCTCACCAGGAGAAGTGTTAAGTCTAAGTGCTGGAGAGCTGCTAGCTCCAAGATTATTTCTCCTGCACTGATCCTGTAGTGTCATTGTCCAATAACATTTTCACTCCCCTCTAGGAACAGGATGCAACATCCTTCAGCATGTTCCAAGCAGGGTACATCTATACATGTTGCTTACACGGTACCTTTTGGGTTTTTCTCAGTTGTGTTTCTCAACAACAATTATGTTGAAATAGGCTCTTTTCACCCCAGTCCTATTTTGCAGTATTTTGTCCTGCTCTTTTTTGTCTTTTGCAAATTACAGCTTCATTCCCCCATTCATCATACTTTTGTCATGTTCCTGTTAGCTCCAGTGGATTTTTCCTTCCTCTTCTCTCCCAGCCCTACTGCTATTCACATCAAGGCAAATACAGAATCCACTGCAACATCTGCTCCTCTTCTCTTCCTAGAGTTGATCGCAACATCTCTGTCCTTTCCAACTTTTCTTCCTTAACTGTCATACCCTCATTCCTAGCCTAACCCCCTTCTCTCACTTCCTTCTGTCTCCCAGCTTCATCCCCCCCAAGATACTGATCTGGATGTCTTCGCCTGAACCTATCTTTTTAGTGTTTCCATTGCCAAGCAAGACTCTAGCAGGAGGTCAGAAGTATGTGAGACCCCATTGCTGTTGGTCAAATGCTTCAGGTTAAAGTGGTAGCAGATTGCAAATGCATCCTTCTTTTCACCAACCACAGGGCAACTGATTCCAGCCATGGCCATGGTGCAAGAAAGTCTTTCACTTAGCTCTCATATATTTCCATCTCTTCCTTCACCTCCAGAACCACACACTATTTGTCTTCTCCTTTGCATTGCTGCCACTGACTTGCCAGCTAAACCCTCCCTCCCCTATCTGTACTTACTACGAAGTTCAATCATGCATCCAACCATGATCCAGTTTCTTTCATTGTCAGCCATTGATATCCTATAACGTGGCCTTTTGGTGAACATTAGCTTGCCAGCATCACTAAACTGAACTCATCCTCTCTGTTCCCTGTTTTTCCTTCCACCAATATGGCTTTTTTTAATCCATTTTTTGCTCTCCCTCATTCACTTCTTTTTCCACTAATAGTCAGCACTGCTAATGTCAGACCTGATTTATCCCTGTATTTGGTTCCTCCATTCCTGCACGGTTTTGACAAAACATTTCTGGCAGAACTTTTGTGACCCTGCCAACTTTTACCAATGTTAATTTGTTCTCTCCTTCTTGGCTTATCTTCCAACCTAAACTATGCTTCACCTCCAAGATAACCAAATTCCAGGTCTCCTATCCCAGCAAATTTTTCAGCATTCCTAATTCATTCCTCAAACCATCTGTTCTTCTGACTCCTACTTCTCCCTGTCCCCATAAGAACCTGCCAACTTCCTCTAAAAGAAAAAGTCAAAAGAGGACATGACTCCCCTACACCCTGCCTTGTCTTTCAAAGTTGACTTCAATATACACTGGAATACAGGTGGTTTGGGAGAGGGTGGGTTAGTTTTTTGATGAAAAATTGAAGTGTAAATAACTGTAATAGCTCAAATGGCTAATAGTGTTCACACCCAGGTTCTGAAAACACTTACTCATGTGATCTACATTAAGCCTACTATTAACGTTATGAAGTTTAATGTAACTTCTTAAACATTGTGGTTTCTACAAGTTTTTGCAGCAGTGGGGCCACCCAACGCTGACAACTGAAAATCGAAAATAACCAGACTGTAATTAGCTTTGGGGCCCACTCTGAAAAGGCCTAACATCAAAATACATTCCGAGTGCCAATAGTTTGCCAAGATCTAGCCCTTAATGTTACATTAAGATGGTTTATTTGCATTTAATTTTCCTTACTTCATTTTCTGTTCTGACTGGGGCTTTGGCATATTTGTTTGTTTGGAGAATAAAATAAATTGCCTTAGAATGATCTTATTTACACAATTTAATTAGCTTTGAAATCCATGATTTGTTTAAAGGGGTGAGGACAGACAGAGTGATTTTCTTCTTTTCTTACTTCTGCTCTTTGCTGGATGGAAGCAGCTTTTTCTTTATCGCTCAGGACTGAGCTTAAAGTGTACCAGCCTGCTGAATT
Organism: Sagittarius serpentarius; assembly: GCA_034782735.1. Classification (NCBI taxonomy): domain Eukaryota; kingdom Metazoa; phylum Chordata; class Aves; order Accipitriformes; family Sagittariidae; genus Sagittarius; species Sagittarius serpentarius. The sequence goes on along the minus strand of JAVKLA010000027.1, from coordinate 26,856,240 downwards.
GCCCTGAGTCTGCTGAAACTTCACAACAGCAAGTTTCTTTTACAGACCAAACAAAAACCAAAGTATTTGCCATCCGAAGGGACCTGGACAGGCTTGAAATTGGGCCCATAACAACTTGATGAGGTTCAACAAGACCAAGCGCAAGGTGTTGCACTTGGGATGGGGCAACCCCAGACATGGGTACCGACTGGGAGAAGAATTCATTGAGAGCAGCCCTGCGGAGAAGGTCTCGGGGGTCCTGATGGACAAGAGGCTTGACATGAGCCATCAGTGTGCACTTGCAGCCCGGAAAGCCAACTGTCTCCTGGGCTGCATCGAGAGAGGGGTGGCCAGCGGGGCGAGGGAGGCGATTGTCCCCCTCTACTCTGCCCTCGTGAGGCCCCGTCTGGAATACTGCGTGCAGGCCTGGGGTCCCCAGCACAAGAAGGATGTGGAGCTGCTGGAGCAGGTCCAGAGGAGGGCCACGAAGATGATCAGAAGACTGACTGGAGCACCTCTCCTATGAAGAAAGGTCGAGGCAACTAGGTTTGTTCAGTTTGGAGAAGAGAAGGCTCCGAGGAGACTTCATTGCGGCCTTCCAGTACTTAGAGGGAGCCTATAAACAGGAAGGGGAGCAGCTTTTTACATGGGCAGGTAGTGACAGGATGAGGGGGAATGGTTTTAAACTAAAAGAGGGGAGATTTAGGTTAGATGTTAGGAAGAAATTCTTTACTCAGAGGGTGGTGAGGCACTGGAACAGACTGCCCAGAAAGGTTGTGGATGCCCCATCCCTGGAGGTGTTCAAGGCCAGGTTGGATGAGGCCCTGGGCAGCCTGATCTAGTGGGGTGGCCCATGGCATGAGGGTTGGACTAGATGATCTTTAAGGTCCCTTTCAACCCAAGCTGTTCTATAATTCTATGATTCTATGATGATTCTCTTTAAAGGAACTGCAGGAAAGTGAGATTTCCTGTGAAAAATTATCCTCCTGGTATTCCATCTCCAATTTTTATTTCACGTAATAGTGTATCATGGAAGTATGTTTCATTGTACAAATCACTCTCTTGAAAATGATTCCAAAAGCAGCCTTAGATTCTCTTCTATCATCTTCATACAAATCAGAAAAAAAAAGTGGAAAAGGCACAACAGAAAGTTTCAATATTCTAAAATCTTATTCAAGAAAATAGATATTCCATTGATTTCTCTCCTTACTGATTGAAAGTTCAGGGATTAGCAATATTTATATACCATCTATTAAAACTGATTTTATTTTCATTGAAAAAAAAAAAAGGAAAAATGTTCATTCTTCTAAGCCAACCTCATTAGAAGAGCTTGTCAGACTTTCCAAGAAGTATCTGCTATGCAAAACCCAAGGACAATTCAAGATGGCAGGGCTTCAGAGGAGGCCCACTGACAACAGAAAACAATGAGTTATCTATGATAAGGACCCCTAGGAGTTTCTGTTTCTCAGTACAGAGGCTTGTAATATAACCTCTTACCCACAGAAAACAGTAGAGTGTGTGGCTTTGTACCTCCTGCATATCACAGCAAGTCTCTGCATTGGCCACTTCCTGCAAACTTATTTTTTCCAAACCGTGTAAAAAATGCTCCCAAATCAAATCCATGCCGAAGGCTCAAAGCGGAGATTCAGCGATATGTACAGCAGAAATCGGGGTTAATATCAGAGAAGCATACACCACCTTAACTGTAGCAATGCTTTAATAAATGACACTTCAAAAATACAGCAACTGAATTCTACCGGTGTTATTAGTAAGCTGTCTCCTGTACTGAAGGAATGAACAAGGACAATATTGTTACTTGTAATTCAGAGCTAGCTTGTATGAAAAAGACATGTGGCATCAGGAAAATGTAATTAATTTGGTGGTGTAAGCCTTCATAAATTATCAAGTATTCCCAATAGCAGTCCCGCAAAACTTACAGAGAACATGAGCTGCCTTTAAATTACTTAGTTTGCTTGCTACCAGAATTTTCTTAAGGTGGTTAGAAACTAACACAGTATTAAAAATGCTCAAACTGTTCCAATGGCTGACATACTGAGCCACCTTTAATTAAGACCATAATGTTCCTTTGGGCCATACATAAGACAGTAATCTGTGTCCAGAGGCTGTCACTCTCTTCTCTAATGGACTACAGCACACAAAAATTAATTATAGGGGAAAGGTTGCTGCTCCAACTGGGACTGGAGTCTCAGGATTCGAAGGCAAATGTTTTGCTGTTGATCAAAACGAGCAGCTCCTTTTGCAACGGCTAGTACAGTTTCTGTCACATAGCACTTAACCCTCACTTCCAGCATTAAAATCAGCAAATTTGTTGCCTGAGGGGAAATTTTTACATTTTTATTCATTCATTCATTTGTTCATTATGATACCATCACATAAGCAGCCGAGCACAATTTTACCTGTCAAAAATGGGGGAAAAACTTGATTTGAAGAATTCAAATGGAAACACCAGATCAGGGCTCCCAGCCACAAGATTCTTGTAGGTCTATGTCAATAGAAGTAGACTGCAGCTAAACAAAGATTTCAAAACATTTTTTACTGCTATTCATTTAAATTTTTAAACAAATTAACTTAGAATGTGATAATGCTTTTCGTGTTTGCTTTCAGCAAATATTCAATGGGAAATAATTTTACAGGCAGGTTTGCTTGCAGACACAGTAGATTTTAAGCAAACATTATAAAATATTAGTTAAAACAGAATTTCAAATCATGCATACTACTGTCTATTGCCCGAGACTGTTAACTTTTTGGATCTCTGAACCAGAGCAAGCAATGCTCTAGAAAACAGGAAGAAAAACAGTCCCTGATGAAGATACCTGCATGGTAAATTCCAATTACTTACGTGTATCAACAAATCCTCTTGTGTTGTGAGCTTACCACATAGATTTCATAACTCACCATCAAACTCACTAAAATAATCTGCTGGGTTAAAGCCTATCTATCTGCAGTGTTGACACTGTGTGTTTGTTCCTGCCTACAGGAGGAACAAGGGAGAGGTGAACGTGTGTTATCGCAAATATTTAAGCTGAAGCAAGGGTTTAGGGATGGAGAAGAAAAAGACATAACCTACGTAGCAAGCTTGAAGACAAATTGCTGACTAAAAGGAGGAGACAGCAATGTTGGTCTTGACACAGGATGGTCCATGTGATTTTTCAACAGATGATCATCAAAATTCAGAGCTGCACTGCCAGAATGTATCTGCAGGCCCCCTCCTCCAGCCTCAGGATACAAGCAACTCCCATGAACCCCAGGGGAAATCTTTCAAGCAGCAGTGTTCCCTATTTCAGTAACACCTGAGATGATTAAATGAACAATGAAACTCAGCTGTAAATTTGCAGCAAGGTTACAGTCTGCAATCTGAATAGTATTAAGAGGAATGAAATAAAAATGGAATCACTGCTCACAAGGATAATGTAAATCAGATGCAAATAAGCTTCCATTTTATTTGCCTTTTCTTTGTTTCTTTCTAATAGTGGCACAGTTAGTTGATCAGACACTCAACACTTATTTTAAAACTCAATGCCTGTATTATTCCAGGAGATTTCCTGGGGGATAGGGACATAGCAAGATCCCATTCCCATGAATAAAATGAACCCATGTCTTTGCCTGTGAATGACTTCAAAATCAAGCCAGAATCAAATATATGAATATGAAATGACAAAAATACTATTCTTATTACAAAAAAATCACGGAAGCAGGCATTTGTCTATCAGGGCCTTCTGCATGAAAGTAGTGCTGGTGTGGGCAGCACTGTAGCACACTGTAATGCGGTATTTTTGTAAAAGCTCTTTGCCCGTTATTTCCAGCTCACACAAACATATATGTGTCATATATGTACCGGCAAACCACATACTATGCATCCTCATTTTGCCTAAAGTGCCTGAAATAGGTATCCTAATCGCTATCCTTTAAAGAACAACCTAGCAGCGTTTGTCCCTAGGATCTTAAGGGTGCAGGATTCAGGTTTGGTTCTGCCATGAAACTGTTGTACTGATTTGATCAAATTCTTCAGTGTCAATAAACCAGCTTCCTAGTGTGCTATATGGAAATATTACACAATTCAGCCTTTCCTGAACTGCAGCATAATTTACCTGAGACAAGCCCAGCCCTTATAAAAGCTACCTATTCATAAACCTACCTATTTAGTCTGTAACCCTGAAGATAACAGCTAACAAAAAAAAATCCAAGTCAAAGCTCAAAAGACCTACAGGATTTCCTAATGTCTCTGTAACATCATGTGAGTACCTCAGTCAAAAATATTTTGAAGCCCACAGTCGTTCTTCAACCTGCTCCAGGCCAGCCTGACACAAGCCACTGCCACAGTTGCCAGAAGCAGGCTTGAAACCGTTGAGTGTTTGTGTCTTGGTAGATCTCCCACTACGCGAGAAGCAATCTTTCTCATATTTCCTTCATTTCCAAAACTAACCCCTCCCTTGACTCATTGTAAAGCAGTATGCAATAACTGAAGAAACCAGCACTCAGCAAGATTGCTGCATATTTCTCTTCTCATCTTCCGTGTCTGAGTATCTAACAAGTCTAGGTAACCAGTCCTTCAAGTCTGTCATGGCTCCTGACTGGGGATATAGGCAGACATGACTGTGCAGCAAACATTGCACCTCTGTCTCAAAAATTTACTTTTGTTCCCAGTATTAAAACTTTCTTGGCAAGGTGTAGTCTGTTCTAGGACAGACTCAAAGGCTACATGGTGGTTTTTTACATTCAGCTGGCTTGAACAGTTTGAGGCCAACACAAGTGCTTTAAGAATGCCCTGAAAACCTCTCATGGAGCTTGTCAGATCAGTATCAATAACCAGCAGGAAAGATGTTTGAACTGAGACAATTGGAAGCAAATCTGTTATGATACTGCTTTAGTCTTTGAAGCAAAGTGTACAGCTAAGCTGGAAGCCAGGAGAGAGAACAGGAACTTCAAAGAAGTTCAAAGGAACTTCTCTTTCCTTTCACTACCACTCTTTGCTCAGCAGAAGTTCATACACTTGGCTTTTAGCTATGTGTTTCTGCCAGAATAATCTGTTCTGATACTGTAAAATGTACAATGGCATCATCATAGGCAGAACTGGTCACTGTCAACTACATACACAGTTAAGTACCAAAATAAATAAAAAATCTCAGATGAGCAATGAGATACATCAGTCTGCACTCTTCATGGCTTCTTAGTAGGCTGAGTCAGAAAAAATACTCCCAGGCTTCTACATATCAAATCTTTTGGGATTTATATATTCATCTGTTAGCCCCAGTTGAGAAAACAGGCTAATGAATGGAAAGGACCACTAATCTATTTTATTAGTGTCCCGAGTGTATGAATACACTTTAAATTCCTTTGTTCGTAGCTCTGAATAGCTGAATATCCCACTTCAGTTAATTTTTGCCCAACGGACTGCTCAAAGGATGACTGCAGCCTTTTTGACTAGCCCTCAGTATGGGGAAATAGCAAGGTAAAGTCTGAGCAGAGGCACCGAGAAGGTGTGTGTGGGACAGCAGCCCAGGTAGCTGGCATCAGCAGGGAGGCATTCCTGCTGGCCGGCCCTTAAAGCGGCTGCATGTCTGAACACCTTTGGTCAGGAGCAGAAACAGGACCACTCAGGCTGGCCAGTACTGGACTACCAGGACCACCAAAGCAGGCGGCTCCAGGTCATTCTCCGTGCAGAATCGTTTTCCTTTGTGCCACAGGTCTGTCCTACATTTCCAAATCCTTTGCCTCACTCAGTCCCCTCAGATTCCTGGTCCTGAGTTCTTCCTCCAGACTTTTTCACTTTTACTGATTAATTCAGACAAACAGCAAGGACAAAAGGCCCCCTTCAAAACTCAAAAGGTTGCTGTGAGATTTAACACAGGCAGAGTCTCGGCTGCTCTAGATAGTGAAGTTAGAGTGGAAGGGGGATCTACCACCCATTATCACTAACATCCTATTTCTTTGTCATTATCTCTTAATTATCTTGTCCTGTTTATTTAAACAACAAGGCAATTAAGAGACATTGTCAATGGAACAGAACCCTGGCACAGGCGAATGGTCTCTGCTGTGAGATAAATGCCAAGATATTTAACAGGCAGCAGCATAACACGAGAGTGTTTATTTCCAAAGCACTGGGCAGTGATTCCTGGAAAATGTGTGCCATTGCTACTGCAGGATGCCTTACAGTCCTCATCATAATCATTAATTGTCTGCTGCTGGGAAGTCCCTTGGTACTTTCTCCATATGTGACTGTACCTTATGAATATACCTGAAATATTGTGCTGGAGTTAGGCATTACCAAAAGGATACTGTAAATACTGAATGCCACAAACCAGAAAGAACTCAGAGAATAACAAATGGAATCAGCAGCAGACTTATGGGAAGCAGGCAAATATAATTTCAGTAGGAGATTACTTATGGGATGGGTGGGATGGAGTAAAGGCACTGTCCTATCTCATCAGACCAACAATCCGTCTAATCCAGTGACTGTTCTCTGGCAGCACCCAACAGCAAATTGTTCAAGGTGCATAACATCTTTACACCAGATAACAATAGAAAAATATGTCTATAGGAGAAGTTTCTGCCTAGGATCTAGAACTGGGGGTGTTTTCCATCCTGAAGTAGTAAGAATGATTTGTCATTTCATTGTTTATTCTAATGCAATCATGTTAACCACATGCACAGCTTGTGGGTTTTTTTTTAATACGTTTCATTTGTCTGACATTGCCTCAAATAAGAGCGGAAATTTGCACCTACTAGCTATGAAAAGAAAACCCAGCAGTTTGGGTAAGTATGTACTGGTTATGGGAGAGGAGCTGGTAGGAGTGAAGCAGCTTTGAATGGGCTGGTGGGAAGGAAAGGGGTAGGTGAGAGGTTTGAAGGAATTTGGGAGAGAAGCAGTTGGGAGCAGGTGCAGCTTCAGCAGCCCTTAGCCCTGCCCTGGAGAGACCTCCGCCCCCATCAGCCTCCCTGGTAAAGTATCAGCGTCTCTGCTGAGACCCCAGTTAGCACTGACGGGGCTGCGGGAACCACGAAGGGCCGGCAGAGCATCGCCCCATGCCCTGCAGAGCTCAGACGCTCGAGCTTTTGTCACCAGCTTCCGGCATCAAAGTGGCATTGCCTGGTACAGAGGGACCTTGTCCCCGGGGAGCAGGGATGCGGTGGCTGGTCCGCAGATCCGAGGTGCCTTTGCCACTGCGGGCAGGGGACGAGCGGGGCCATACCTGGCAGCTGGAATTGAGGACCTGCCTCTGCTTTCCCAGGCAGACTCAAGAGATGTTTAACCAGCCCACAGACGTACAGAAACTCTGTTTGCTATTTAGGGCTGCAGAGCCTACTAAGCTGATGGGAGAGGGAGCATGTTCACACAGATTTACAGAGCAGTTGGCTGTTGAAGTGAGAGCTTCCCTGCCTGCCACCACCCCGTCCCTGGGATGCTCCCGAGGGCTCCAGCACCCAGCCCTGCACCTTCCTCAGGAGTCTTGAGCCCTCCAAAAGTAATACAGTGATGTGCTTCTTGGGTCGTTTATAGCTCAATTAACCAGCCAGAGAGAAGCCATCGCTGCCCTTCTGTCCCCCTTCCATGTAAGCCCGGCGAGGTGGCTTAGGGCAATGGAGAAAGCTCCCTCCACCCTGGTCTGTGTGATTAACATGTTGAAGGCTTTCACTGAAGTTTTAAGACTGGGTTTAAGGATTTAAAGAACTTGCAGTGTGGCAATCGGCTGGTTTGCAGCACTAAATCTGTCTGCTTGTGGTCATCCCCCGTTCCTGGCTTGGGTGGAGGAGGAGGGAAACACCACCATGGAGGAGGCACAGCACAGAGGTCCCCATGGCCGGTCACCCCCTGCCCCAGCTCAGGGCACGCCGCTGACATGCACCGCTTGTGCCTGGCCATCCCATGCACGTCCCCACTGTGGTGTCACACTTGTCCATCCCACACTGTCACCTGCCTGCTCTGGCATCCTCGCAGCCTGGTACCTGCTGGGGGAAGATGCACATGTGCATGCACCACCCCCACTCTCTGCTCTGTTGATGGAAATGTGGTCCTCCCAGGAAAAGGTCTTCTCTAGTCTCATAGAATAATGCGTATTATGGCAAAGATTGACCAGACTGGCCTGAAAATACCTTTTCCAGTTGTTCTTAAGGGTACAAAGCTCATATTTTTGGGTTTCTCTTCATTTCTATATGCCCATTTTTATACAATAGAAATAATAGTAGACTACTGTGTGGGTTAGTGTTTAAAAAATGAATGTATTTATTTATTTATTGATATTTTTAAGTGCTTATTTACTCCTTGTTGCTCTCCAGGGCAAAGGATCCACCTCTAGCAGAAACACAGCATTTACTTAGGATTCCAGTTTTGAGCCTAGAAAATGCAATTGCAGAAATGGTGTCCAATTTGGGGTGGAAGCAGAGGACAAGAAATGGGATGGAGGGATGGAAGGAACTGGGAGCTACCAACCAAGAGGCACAGTTTGTTCTTTAATACTGTTTTGATATTTTACCTGTAGTTGTATATTTTCCTTTTTTTCATCACCTTTTCTCATTGATTCCAAACGCTGGGGAAATACCGGTGTTCATGTTGCATGGATTATTATGACAAACACCACCACCACTTCTTCTTCCTGCTCTGTCAGATGAGTGAGCTCGATTGCTTGATTTTCTAAAGATCATGTCTGACTCCAATTATCATTACTTATTAAATCAGGTTTGACACAGAAAAATAATTAAATGCTTAAATCAAGGAATTCTACTTTGTCACACACTTGGGTCTGCTGGCAAGTCTATGGAACAGTTGTTAATATTGAAAATGAGATGAAAGATGTTCTAAATTTATCTCCCCAGCATTTTCATTCAGCATAATAACGGACATTTGACAGTAACACATTGTTGTTGAGCCAGTGAGAATCATTTCTGAAATGAAATGAGCACACACCTTCAAAAGTAGTCTCACAGAAACCTGGAATCATTCAGGGTGGAACAGATAAATGTTCATTCACCTGGGAGCTGTATTTTGGCTGCCTTATGGCTCAAATAAAAATGAACAATTTTCAAATGAATATAAAAATCATACTTAAAAGACTTCAAATGGAAAGTATATATGTATTTTCCAGCATCCATATATAAATTAATATGTACCATCTGGGTTACATCTGGTGATATTAAAGTGTTGTCTCATGAGCAGAATAGGTGTGAGAACCATGAAGCAAAGCTGAGCAGTTCTGGCACTTAAACTGCAAAGGAGACAACATTCATATGTAGCCCCAAAAGTACACTGCCCTTGTCCCTTCACTGCTGCTGCTTTTAAATTTCTGTTTCCCTTCTTTTCTGTATTATTGCCTTTAAATTTTTATATTTTTTTCCTAGAAACTACTTATAGCATCGCCATGATCCAGGCTGCCATTTTATCTAGGTCCTGGGTTCAGCTTTTGCAGCAGGCCTTCAGTCAGGGCAGCAGTCACACTGTAAGTGAAACCCATGGGTCTCCTGTTTTCCTGGTGCTCCCACAATGGATCTCATCCTCTTCTCACCGTTCTCTAAAAATTCTGCTGGGAAAAGCATACACCTCTGGTTGCTCTGGTTGTCTTCAGTCTCTCAGCACATCTTTCTGGTGGCTTGCCTTTCTGTATTCCTTCCTTTTCCATGATTTTAAAGACTGTTACCCATCTGGACCTCTCCTCACCCTCACCTTCCTCTCTTCCTTTAAAGTATCCATCTCTCCCAAACTATACATGTAGCTGCTTCATTTCTTTCCCTGGTCTATCTGGACCCATAATCGTGGGCTCCTAGGGATCCCAATGAGCATTTGTTTGGCAGTGATAGTTGTCTCCTAAACCACCCCTGCAGAACAACTCCTCAGAGCTGATCTTTGACATGTAATCCTGGATTCAGGTACTTGACACTGACATCGTCAGATAGTTTTCATCACTTGTTTTCCTTCCCACGACAACCAAGTGCTTGTTGTTAGTGTTTTTCATTTTCCTCTAAATGTGGAGGCTAAGTCCTGTAGTGGCAATGAGGCATTTTTGACCATGCAAGAGAAACTGGAATAATTGACTCCACTGGCACGCTTAGGATTAATGAAAGGAATGTGCCGCATGTGAATGAAAATGTGTATAATAGCCCATTGCTTCCTCTCCTTTATTTTTTCAAAATGTCAGACTTTCACTTCATGAACTAATGTCTGAAAATAAGTGTCCTCTTTGCAAATGTGTGCAGACTGACAAGTTCTACACATCTAGCAACATCCCACCAAAGTTGTCTGGCACCTCATCATGCCGAGACATCTCCATGTACTTTACAAAAGGCTGTACTATGAATTCAGCACATGGTCTATAGTTCCAAACTAAGGACTGAAGTTAAAACAAACCAAATCTTCATTACTGATTTTAAGAGTGATCTACATATGACCTAGGATAAGACTAGGAGATCAGCACTGTCCACAGAGGGCAAGATGGAAACAGGGAAAGATGGAAACAGGGAAAGATGAAAGGACTATCTCATGTCTTGCTGTGGACCTCAAATCCTGAGGGTAGTGGGCTGTACCACCTCTCAGAAGGTACTTCTACTGTTGAAAGAGAAAAATTTTGATCATCCTTACAGAAAATTTTTTTTTGTGTTTCCAGATAGAGTCAGGTTTGGTGTTGATTTGATAACATTTATCTTCCCATGAAGCAAGGGAGTGGTTTAGATGGCTTTTCCTCCTCTTTTTCAGCCCTATTTTCTTTGATTCTGTGGGCTATAAAACCATACTGTGAGAATGGCCTCTTGCCCTGTGCTACTGATGAAACCACCCAGTTCAGGAACACTCACATTTCAGAGAAAGTGCCTCTAAGAGCTCTATGCAGAAATCAAACCTCAGCCCCACTCTATTGAACACAGTGCAGGAGCAGATGCTGGACTTCTGATTTACCGCATGTAAAAATCAAGTACTTCATGACAAATCCTCATATGAGCAAGGGAGAACAGCACACTCACCTGAGTAAATTAGTCTCTTTGTGCACGTAAACAAAAAGTATGTCTGTTCCTTTGCCTTTTCATATAGGGTGTGTTCATCAGTAGGATCTGCTGTCACCCACAGATCTGCAGGTTCCATATGCAAGACTTTCAACATGAAAAAATGTGGATAGAAAAGTGGATAGAAAGCCTCTTTTAACTCTGACTCACCAGAGTTATACAGGAGTGTGACATGCGCTTCTCTCTTAGCAATGAGTGAAGCACTGTGTCAGGCCCTGTGCTTTCCCAACATGTTGGTGTTTGTGAGATCCTGTCTGCTTAGAACTTTCTTTAGGTCCTTTCCTGGGGGTAACACTTTACTTGGAGAGGGGAACAGTTTATTTTTAACAAAACAAGATATTCCTTTTTATTTACTTGATTAAACAAATGAACAATCACATTTTAACCTTTCAGAAGCAGATTTTCAGACTGCCATTAATTGCCTTGAATTATGTCAAAAATAAGGTATCTCTGAAGGTTTCTCTGCAAAAGGCATTATACAAACAGGATACAGTGACAGCCCAAATTGCTTCCCAAGCCATCTAAATGAATCAGGTAGAAGGAAGGATATTTTCCCTCCATTTTACACACAAGAAACTGAGGCTTACAGTTAAGCAAAGAGGCTCCACTACTGTTGTGGACCAAGGACTGGCCCCAATGCTTTTGCTGTGGTCCTCGGCCCAGAGGTGGCCCCTTCTTTTCATGCAAGACAAGTTGTCCCAAATTTGAGCTCATTGCGGCAGGGAGGGATGAAATGAAAGGTGTCTCTTTCACTTGGATGAACTATGGTACAGGTGGAAGGGTTACAATATTTTTTATTTTTTATTTTACTTTTAAATGAAGCATTAAAAAATCTGCCAGGCAGAATATTTTTTCAGCTTTCTTTCCTAACCCTAGAGTGGCTGTAAAACCTCAGCAGTTAAAAATGTTTTCTCTGGCTCCAAGTCTAATGCATCCATAAAAATTACATTTTAAATAAAGAAAACATGTTGTGTTCCAACTCGAGAGTGGCTCTAAGACGTTACATATTTTCTAAAAATGTATTTAATTCTCTATTTAGAAATCCTTCAATACACCGTGACTGAATAATTTGTTGAAAATTCTGTACATGTTCTAATCTCCCGTTTATCAAACTTAAACCAGCATTTTGGGATCTGGTAAAAGCAAAGCCTTAGATTAAAAACCTGTCATTGCTTCCCCTTAAGACGACATTTAGTTCACGGCCTCTCTGGGTGTGTCTGGGGCTGGATTTTGTGTTCAGTGAGAAGCAGAGCTCCCTTTGGTTTTAAGTCAAGTCCAAATATTTTTCAGACAACCTGAAGAGGTTTGAGACCTCAGTACTAAGAGAAATGTCACCAAAATGTCACTTCTGCCTCTTTGGCTGAAGCTCTGATTGGATTGTCCCTCTCTGAGCCGAAGACCCTCACAAGATGTGTGAGTCCTTCAGAAAGGATTCATCCTGGGAAATGCACTGCGTGATTTCCACCATCTCTTCCAAGCTCCAGTATGGGCTCCCTTTTCGGTCTTGAGCAAGTCACTTAACAATTTTCATTTCATTTCCTTCTTTGCAGAATGGGAAAACTCATTTTTTACTGGCCTTAAGGCATGCCATGCGGAGACATCAATTCACATGCTTTCAGCAGACTGTTTTGCAAATGCCTGTTTTAATGGAGCAGTTCTGGGAGCGGGGACCGGGCACGAGAGCAGATGCTCAGACTGCCCATGAGGACGGGCTGCAGCTGGCAGGGCTCAAGACCTTCACAGCAGTGTGCAGAGGCTGTGCCCTCTCTCACTGCTCATCCCTGAGCTTTACTGTGTCCCACTGGAGGCAGGGGACAATGATGAAGTCGGGGGTTAGAGGGGAAGAGCTCCCTCCAGGGATGGATATAACTGTGTAAAGCTGCTCTCTGCTTTCTTCTCCGTTCCTAACTGTTCTAAGAGGTCCCAACCGCTGCGTACCTCCAAGACTTCTTCCCTGAGAGCCTACATACAGTCTGGCTTATTTTTCCCTTGTTTCCTCACCTTGTTCTTGCCAAGATGCTCTACTGTAAAATTCTCCTGTGACCCACCACAGGCAGCTTGGGTCTTGACTATCACTCAGAATTATGCACGACCAGCCAACTGTCGTCCCACCTTCCATTCCTTGGATTGAAAACATACTGACCAGCACAGGCTCTGGTACATACTAGGTCCATGTGGGGCTCTGAAACATAAATGTAGGGAGGGAGCAATGTGAAGAGCTGCAAAAAAGAGTAACGTCGTTCAGATCTCTTTAGGTTCACCCAGCCCCTTCCCGCTGAAGCTGACTGGGAGTATTTGGCCTCCCTGGAGTGCAGGTTCACGGATTTCCAGCTCCAACTACCTCCCCGATTCCTGCTGTTGCCATAAGACAATGGGAGCTGTGGGATAAGAGCTGCTGCCTCACCAGAGGCAACTCCCTCGCCCAGCTCCCATGAGCTCAGAGCACAGCAAAACTGTGCCCTGGGAGCCTCTGCCTCCCCCAGCAGCGAAACCCCAGGCACGCAGGGCCAGCAGTGCCCTGCCTTTGCAGGCAGACTCGCTGCCCACCACTCGCAGAGCTCAGCCAGTGCCCTGCTTCTCACTGGAGCTCTTCTGGGGACTCCTGGAGATGGTCTGCATTTGTCTGCGAAACCTCTTAATAAGCCATTTTAAATATTGAAAATAAAAAAGCTGCCAGCAAGAGCAAGTGGACTCTAGTCATCTACACCTGAAATACAGTGAAAGGTATATGTCCTCCTCCTTCCTTTTTTTTGTATAAAATGATTTTAATTTGATGCCTAGAATAGCCTGTTGTCCTCTTCTAAGATTCTCAGTTCCATGTAGTATGAAGTGATACAAACGTGGTTAAGCAGAATCTGTTTATGTTGGAAGTCTAAGGGAATAAAAAATATTTTCACAGGCCTACAAAAAAATGCCATGGTCAGCTCTATCTCAAGCTAAAGAGCACTGAGGTCAGGGATGGCCATAAAAGCCACAGGCTCTCCTTAACAGAGAGGAACCGGAATAATTATTTTTTTTTCCCACAAAGGACTGTCACATTCTTCTTAAAATAATGAACATTTGTTTATTCATACCCAAATAATTTTGGCTAGGTGCTGATGAAGCCATCCCAAACATTGTCTACTAGTCAAAGACCAGAGAGACAGCCCCCAATTACGCCAGTACTGTTTTGTTAGATTCCTGATTCCTGCTTCCTAGTCAGAAGGAGCACATCATCACCTCTTGCTGGAGGTGACCATGAGAGCTGGAGAAACAAAAGACGAGGGTGGATTCACATAAACATACCGTTTTGTGAACTCTGCACTGGAGACCCTGCATTTACTGCTTCACCTGACTGGTTGCCTATGATATCTCAGCAATCCCCGGCTGCCATGGGGCAGGGTGTCTGTGATGTGAACACAACCAACGGCAGTACCAAAAGTTGCCACTGAGAATTGATTGTCTTCTGTTACATCAATTTCATGAATTGGTTTTTGGGGACATTTGGCTTCCCTGCCTGAGGTGGGGGAAAGGGCGGACTGCCAACAAGGTAGGAAAATGCTGTTCTTCAGCATGTTTCGTCTCCCAATATTCCTGTTATTTCTTGCTGCCATGGCCCCACTCTTTTACATGGTTGATCCACACGGCTTCATGTTGCCTTCCAAACACCTCCATGCACAATCTCTTCCCATGTTCCTCACATTTACACTAAACTGTGGGCTGCAGAGTCCACCCGAGGCTTCTGCCTGGCTTTCATGATTTCTGCTAAGTTTTTTCTCGTCTAAGTAGACCTCACCACAGCACACAGGAAGGACAGGCACCGACCGGGGCAGAGTGACTCTTGCCACTATTTCCTGCATTAGCACACAGGATCAATGTCTCTCCAGGAGAACTGGGACCTTATTTTTACTAAATGGCCTGTGAAAGCATTTCCGTTAGAGGTGGTTGGGTATATTATAACTAAGTGGACGGAACAGAGTGAGCGTTTATTTACCCAGGAAAGTTTGGATCAGATGGAACATCTGGTTTTCATTGCAATCCTCAATTTTACAAAAAAAAAAAAAAAAAAGTCCAGCTGGGTTAATAGAGACTCAAGGAAGGCAGGTGGCTGACATGTGATTGCAAGTGAGCTGAAATGGGATCAAAACATGAGCATCCTCTGAAGTCTCAGTTCAGATCATGCCTGGAGAGCATTTTAGGGTCCAATTTGCAGACCTGAATAAGTAAAAAGATTGCTTGTAAGTGCTGAGTGCTCAAAGAATTATGTTGTGCTTCTTTGAAATATTTTTGTTTTCTTTCCTTTCATTATAAATCTTATTATCATGTGGGTCAGCCTAACCATTGCACAAGTTTGAAAAAATGCATGAGCTGACATATTTTGCAGCGGGTAATACTACCACACTCAGCTTTCTAGGAGCCGCAACACAGCCGTACCGGATAGACCAACTGCTTCTTCTTCAGAGGCACAGGCACAGGATATCCGACTTAGTTGTCAGTGCTAGGAAAGAGTTTTGAGAGGATGAATAATGCTAGGACTCATGCCTGGCTGAAAGATTTGTTCTGAAAGCAGTCACGATGTGTGGTGTCTGCTGCTGCAGCCTCAGGAAACAACGGTGGTGGAAAGAGAAACTTTTTCTCAGTCTGTTGGTGCTCACCACAGTCCCCAGTGATGTGGGTCACCTTGCAGTCCCTAGGATCCCAGGAGAACAAAGTCCTTTCATTTTTAACACAGGAGATGTGCCCTGCATGGTACAGCCATTCGTCCTGGCTATCACACTTGATCCAGAAAACACTTCTTGAAGAAACAGAGATGCTGCCATAGGAAAAAATGTCGGGACTGGCTGAGACTGTCGTTTTTCTCAGACACCAGGAGGTGCTTTGAAACGGTGTTTTGCACTTTCTGTACAGTAGTCTTATGTCTTGGCACTGTGCTTATGTGAGAAATAATATCAAGAGGTGTCCTGTTTGTGCATGGGCATACGTGCCACTTTTGCTGGTTGTGTTGGGGTGCTAGCCTGGGAGCTGAAACTGCCTGGCCCGGAGGCTGTGGGTCAGGACCAAGTAGTACTGATCCATGAACATCAAACTGATATGTAAGTTAATATATTCCACATCAGCTAAGGATTCAATGCAAGAGACAAAGAAAGAACTCAGGCCCCTTGATCCTCAGTCCCTGCTCTAATAAAGAAGTGATTAACATTACAGTTTATTATTACTTTCAATTTCAACTCCCATATGAAGCTAGAGGAGCTGCAGTACTAGTCAGAATCCTATTTTCTGCCTGTCAGTTAAGCAAATGAAGTCCCAAGACAGTCTGACTCACCTTCATATATAAAAGAAAATTCTTTATTCCAACACACACCTGTGTCTTTCTTAAAATGTGTCTTTATCCTGAAAAGCAACTGTCAAAAATTTACATCCTTCCACTCAATTGATCTATTCCCTGTCTGTATTTTTATCCTATGCATTTAGTACTAAAATAAATTTTTACATTTTTTTCTTTCACTTCTTGTTGTGTTGACAAAAGTATGAGAGAAAAAGCTGATTTCTATTCTGGCTCATATATCACCAAAAGATTTGTTAAATGTTTTCCAATTCCAGGACCAAATGCTGCCTCCTCAACTGTTACTTTGCAAACTCAGAGGACAATTTATTTGCAAAGGTTTAATTGTGAGCAGAATTTGATGTAATGAAGTTTTAATGGCAAAGCTATATAAGCCAGAAAACGCACAGCTTGACTTTCAGATCCCAAGCTGAGTCTGCAAGTAGAGATTCTTCTAAACTGAGAAAATGACATTCAAGTCACTCAGACACAATAAATGTGAATCCCTCACCACCCTTTTCATAGTCAAGAACATGCTCATATGAACAGTAATGCAGGACTAAGATGCTGATGGCTACTTCTGCATAACGAGGATACTAGTTAATGACAAGACTCAGAGAAGCATTGTGTAAAAACTGTCAAGCTCAATACACCCAAACAGAGCAGAAGAACTTTGGTGCACCAGAAGTGTCTCATCCTTCCAACTCTACCAGTTTGTCTAAAGAAAAATGTCTCCTTAGAAATCTTACCTTCTCTTAGACTGTCATGGCTGGAGTGACACTTCCACTCCTTTGCTCAAGGACTCATCTGGAGAGGCAAGTTCTAGTAAAGCCTCAGGGAGTGATGGCCATAAAAAGCTCTGATTTGGGGTGAAGATAATGAATTGTGCCAGCCAACCAGGAGTTCAAGACTGGGTGGCTGTTCTAGGTGACAATAATATGTACAGCAATGTTCCAGGGAGAAAATGAGAAAACAATGAATTTCTGCCAGATAAGAGTGCTCAACAACCTTCCCAACAACTCATTCCCTTTACCAGTGTGTTCTGAAAATCATTTTCATAATAAATATGTATTTAGAGTCTATTCACTCACATTTCCTGCCTCAAGTTCCTCCTCCGGGCAAACCCAGCCTAAATACAGCAGCCAACACTATCCTTGTTTACAAAGGCAAGTACTGTGTATCTTGAGTCTCTTGGCCTCTGGGAATGCTTCCAGGCAAAGCCAAGCTGGTTAAATAGCCATCTGAAGAATGCTGGAGATAGGAGGTGGGAAGGTAAGGGCAGACTCCAATAACTGGATAGCTCTAATCTGTTCGCAGAACATCTTGTTCTGTAATTATTTGTTGCTCAGCACCGTTATGTCATTGCCAAGGACTGAGTTCATCCCTGCTGTAGCTTTGTAATTATTTGTGTGCTACGAGTTGAATCAACAAGTAATTTGGGTTGGAAAGGACCTTTACAGGTCATCTAGTCCAACCCCCCTGCGGTGAGCATGGACATCTTCAACTAGATCAGGTTGCCCAGAGCCTCATCCAACCTGACCTTGAATGTTCCCAGGGATGGGGCATCTACCACCTCTCTGGGCAACCTGTGCCAGTGTTTCACCACCTTCATCATAAAAAATATCTTCCTTATATCTAGTCTCAGTCTAACCTCTTTTAGTTTAAAACCCTTAACCCTTGTCCTATTGCAACAGGCCCTGCTAAAAAGTCTGTCCCCATCTTTCTTATAAGTCCTCTTTAAGTACTGCAAGGCTGCAATAAGATCTCCCTGGAGCCTTCTCCAGGCTGAACAACCCCAAGTCTCTCAACCTTTCCTCATAGGAGAGGTGTTCCATCCCTCTGGATTGTTTTTGTGGCCCTCCTCTGGACCCATTCCAACAGGTCCATGTCTTTCCTGTGTTGAGGACCCCAGAGCTGGAGGCAGCACTCCAGGTGGGGTCTCACCAGAGTGGAGAAGAGGGGCAGAATCACCTCTCTTGACCTGCTGGCCACGCTTCTTTTGATGCAGCCCAGGATACGGTTGGCTTTCTGGGCTGCGAGCGCATGCTGTCAGCTTATGTCCGGAATGAATATCAAAGGGCACTTCAGATAGGAGCTTTGTAATATCATATTTACATCTAAACAAGCACATTAAATAAAATTAAAGGCCAGCTGTGCTGTCTTGCTAAATTATGCCATTTTATTTATTGTCATCTTGTAAAGTGATTGAGATGTCTTCAAAACTGTTCCATTCGAGCTCAATTCAACTGTCATGTAGTCAGTTATAACTTGCCCTATTTTTTCATAATTAATGTCCCCTAATATTTTGATTTATTTGGCAAAAAATACCACTGTTACTGTAATGCTGACTTATTTACTTGTTTCAAAATCTATATATAGTTCCTGGCTGGTTTATCAGTCATTCCAACAGACTGGAAGACAGAGTGACCCCTGTATCTTCAAAGTGGTGCATGAGGTTTTAGCCACTCATCTCTCATTAAATTCAATGATACTCAAGCTAAAAGCATGAATAGTTCCTTCTCTTTACTGCCCTCTTACCTACAGCTAAAAGGCAAGCCTGTGATCATCCTTTTCTTCAGGTGCCCCATGTTAACCTGAAACTCAGTAAATACAGTTTTTATTATACAACCCAGAGTCTTTTCAAGGATTAGTCAATGCAGCACAATGCTCTTTGTTTAGCTTCACAGTACAGTGACAGAAAATACACTGACGGGCTTGTTCATACTCTCTACGTGGTTGCCAGTCTTTCAGTGGTGATGTGCTATACATGCTATGAATATGCCTACCAGCAACTTTACTGTGTATGGATGCACATAACTAGCACTATTTAAGTGGGACCTCACGTTTCTCAGCATTTTCTCAATGACCACGCTTCAGTTAAATGAATTCCAATACCAACATTTTAACAATGCTGTATAATAAAGAAAGAATATCTAGTTTCATAAAGAGCATTTCTCCTTGGTATTTTTTAATTCCTTAAGTAAAAAGAGATCCCAGAGCAATAATTATCAATCTTCATCAGACAGAAGAACGACAGAATCCTTTTGCCATTTTTACTGCCCAGGTAACCCAAGGCCTCCTCTTTCCAACCATACTCTTACACCCACCTAGAAAAGGAAGGGAGGGGTCCCATTTTACTATGTGTTGTCTACTGGATGAGCAGAAACAGAGGCTCGGAGGGATGAGCTCCTGCTCAGAGTAGCCTGTTGGTCCCCACTAAGAAAAGATAAGCAATGACTTTGCCCGCTGTTGTTGGAAGCAGCTCTGACCTGTGCTTCTCCCAGCCTGCTTACTCAAGGCTATAGGGGATCATATTTGAGCTCTGTGTGTCACATATTTGCCTTGCGTACCCATTTTCCAAAGAGCAACTCGAAGTGAAGGGAATTCTCATCTGATCAAGGAGTTTCCCCTCTTTCTCTCCCCTTTTCAAGAGGCAGTGAGGCTATTCTGTTCGTGGCTGCATTTAGAATTTGTTTTGCTGATTCTATGGCCTAACTATAATAAAGTGAATAATACTGTACATGTGAATTAGATCTGAATTATGCTAGTGCAAAAGTTCAGGTGAAGTCACTGGCTTCCTGTGAAGAACTGAGCAGGCCAGCCTTTAACTTCCTATTTAAATTGGCTGCTAGAAAGCAAAAAGCCTTTCAAATAATTTAAACACAGAAGGCAAGTTTACGTCCATTTCTAAAATATAGGTAGGTGATGCTATTCCCAGTAATTAAATACTTCATCACTGGAAACCATAATAAGAATGTGCTAATTTCAGTTCACAGTAGATGCTCAAAGGCAATAAATTACAACTCTCCATCACACACCCTCATCCCTTTTATGATTACTGTTCTGCTATGGAACTAATGTGTTTTCTCTCAAGGCTAAGTAAGTGTCTTCTTTTACTACAACCTTATAAAAATCTTTCTTAAGCCTAGCAGAAATCAAGTGTTGGTTATGAAATGTGAATTTCTGGATTCTATTAGACACTCTCCGAAAATGCTGATGGCAAGCAAAGAAGACAGTTGCATCAAGGAATAGCAGTAATGCACACGGACACATTTCATTTGCCATGTGTTCTACTGACGGTAAGAGCAAATCATAACTTCCAATATAAAGGAGGAAATCTTTGTGATAAATGCCTTCTTTCTGATACCTGACTGCTTCTGAACTGGCCTGAAGGCACCAAAGCCCCACTGACACATTGCTTTTAAGAACAAGGGAATCCTGGCTGTCGTGAAGGCATCCTAACAGGTATTAGAAAGACTGTTACAAACAGCAGAGGGAAAGCACTCTCTGTTCAGATTTCTTTATTGGCATTTTTGTTCTCCCAAATGCACTTCCACAATTCCATGCCCATAGACCATTATCACCCAGAACACAAGACATTTGACTGTGTTACGCTTTCCTTCCGCTTTCCCTCCTTTAGTCCTTCCCCCCGCTCAAAGTATCATCTCATACCAGCAGAAATCAGGTTAAGGCTTGCTGTTGTCTTAACTTTCTATAAAACATTTTTAAATGGATACCACAAGAAGGAGCACTCTAGTCCTCTCCCTTTATAGAAAATATATTGTTCCTTCCAACTTTTTAAGTTGGCTCCATTACAGATTCATTTCCTATACATTGTCACAGTGATGGGTAACATGTATACAAATCTAAGACTCTTGAACCTTATTTCTACCTTAAAATGGCTGCCACGTATCCTCCAGATTGCTGACAGAACTGGAAGCAGATGCTTTGGAAACCATTTAGATTTCAATAAAGGAAGGAGCCTTTATTTGGTTAATAGATTATGTGCAGGTTTCCGTGGTTGGACTGGAGTCATAAGCCATAAAACTAGAACTTGAGGTAACAAAATTCAGCTTCTTGCTTGTTCAGAGACTTTCTGCAAGATCTTGAGCAAGTAATTTAGACTGATATGGAAGTTAAGCATTTCTAATATCTTTGAGGATGTGTGTCTAGCTTTTTCTGTTCTTTGGGACAGTATAGAACTATCTCACAGCACCATTCAGAGTTAGATTCTTCAGAGGTCCAGGAATGTCCAGATACTATACTGAGATCCCAGAAATTCTTTTGTTAGAGCCTCCTTTCTTTTTTTGTGAAATTATGTTTGTGTATGATAAAGGAAATTTTGCATGTACAGAAAAACTTCTTTCTTCCAGACTATACCTCTTCTGAGTGAGATAAAAGATAAGCTTCTTGTAAGAGTAGTCATTTACTGGCTCATTAGAAGTGTCTTCTCCTTTTCCTACAGTCCAGAGCCATGCACAGGGGCAGAGGTGCATCACACATGATTTGAAGAGATGACATTTCTTTATAAGGAGCTGCCAAGGAAGTCTCCCATCGTATCTATGCCCTTCTTACTACCCTACCAGTCAGCACTACTAACCATACTACCTATTTGGCTACTTTCCTCAAAGCATCCTACTTGCAGGAACCTGTGTTCAAAAAACTCTGAGGACCTTAGGGGTTATTGCTGTCATGCCTGAAAATCATTTGACCAACATAACCTGAGACTGATGCCTTTTGCATAAGGAAAGGAGCAGGAGGGTCTTGCAGCAAATACAAATTGAGTCTTATGACTAACAATCATTAAACAGCTTAAAAAGATTCAAGTTTCTAAGATGTTTACAAATTGCAAGAGGAACATTTTGCAGAATAAAACTGCAGTCCTGGAGCTTAATGTTCACTCTACTATTTCATTACTGCCCCTGTTTTATATTAGCGCACTGAGCAATTTGTATGCGTCTATGGACCTTTTAGTAATGTATATCCAAAGCAATTGCCAAATGTTATTCAGTGCTGCTAATACGTAATAGTTGTAATGAATAATGTTTTTGTTAAGAATGTAGCAAACTGCTATTTATTCAGATGAATTCCAACCAACCATAATGCCTGGGTCTTACTTCTGAGGTATGAATGCAATAATTACCAAACACAGTTCTAAGATGCAATTTGTTAACTTGGAGGAGATGGTGAGATTGTGACATACATTTAAAGTGCCCCCAAAGCTGCTTTTGGTTGTTTTCTCCCGCCCCAAGTTCTCATTTATGTAAGCAGGGTCTACACTTACTGAATCCACCAGTTGAGTGTCTCCACATCCACTTCGCTGCATGCATCAGGATTCAATAACTGAACATGAGACATCGAAGCAAGCAGTAAGATTACCTGGAAGATAAATGAGGGAATGACTTTTCAAAATTGTCCAACTCTTTTCATTTTCCATTAGGTTTTGGCTCCAAAGTAACTTATGGTGGTTTTGAAAAGGTCCTCAGAATATGTCCCAGAACCAGCAGGTCATTTAAGTTAGCAAGAAGTAGCACCAGAAGCAAAAGCTGTGTATTAGAAATGAAAGCTATGCAGTTTGCTAATGGGCCCAGGGAGAGAGCTGCACAGAGCTGTCAGAACTGAGGAGAACCGCAAGCAGCAGGCTGAGCCCTGTGGGGATGGGAGGAGAACAAGAACAACATTGAGTAGTATCACTGACTGGACAGAATCAAACCAAATACAAAGTTCAGCAATTATGTATTTATTAATTTTAAATAAACATATTCAAGGTTGAGGTCTTACTGTGGCACAGTGGACTGAAAGTTCATTTAAAATGTTATAAAAATTATGATTAAATGTTTATTGGAGATTAAACTAGAACTAGCGCTGACATATGAGATCTAGATCAAAGTAGTTGCAAAAAAAAAGAATAACAGAAAATATTCATTACTCTGGAACTAACATTGTATGAGCGTAACAATATTTTGGAGGCTGGCCTAAAAAGTTTTAAATCACGTGATTTTAAATCTAAATTAATCATGTGAATCTAAATCTAATCAAATGTATCTAAATAACTTATATAATGTTGTATGTATTTCCCATCACTCCTGACTATTCAGGACATACACTTTCTCCTGTCTCTCCACGCAGTTTCTGCAGAGCTTGCAGAGTTGCAGGCGTGTTTTACACTGGCAGAGAGTTATAAGCTTTTTAACTTATGCACAGATAAGTGCAGAAATTTGCAGCCTTATAGCTGGGAGACAGATGATACTGCAGGTGCATTAGCATGGATACAAGTGCCACACTATTTTTGTCATGACTCATCTGGGAATTTAAGGAAGAGACAGTCTTCCCTTCTGCAGCTGAGAAAGGCCAGGAAAAAAACCGCTGGAGAATTCAAGCAGCTGGGCTGGAGAAACATTTTGGTTTTGTGCAACTCGTAACTTCTAGCATTTGGAAAGTACAGTAAATACTGAGGCAAGGGACAAAAAAGACTTGGGCATATAACTAGTTAGTGAAGGAAGGGTGTTACAACAGACTGTAGCTCTTCTGTGAGTATTATGTATAGCCCTGATTTTTCCCATTAGTACTGTAGACTTTTTTAATACTAGATGGAAGTGATAATTCTTGGAGGAGCTTGTCACATATATGACTACAAGAAGGCAATTAATGGTTGAGGATAGGAAAGTCTACTTTATGGCAATACGGAAGGCAACATCTTTGTGATTGCGACACTGATTGTGCTGAAGCCAGTGCTCCCAGCTTGGGGCCCACAGGAAGAATTTGAGTTTAAAAAAAGTGAAAAATCTTTTAGGGAAGTTTTGTCTGAGTGTGTTTGAGTTTTGTGCTGAATCCTTCTCCTGATTTGTTTGACTTCACTCTCCCACAGCTCATTGCATCTGCACAAGTGAGGGCAAGGGAGCAGACAGATGAGGATGAGAGGCTGGTGGGAAGAAGGTGGAAACCTTTAAAACTAGTTGTGCTTCCCTAAAAATGCTGCATTACATGGCACCGGGGGAGACCTGATCTAGGGATAGGATAACTCTGCGGCCCCCTCCGGGAAAAGAGCAGCAGTCATTTAGGCTTAAATTGGAGAGACTGTGGCTTGACTGATCCTTGCTGCACAATCACGAGCTTTTGTGGCAATCCACTGAGTTGGGGAACTCTGTCCTCACCAGAAGAGTAAATCATCTCAGAGTGTCCAGCCTTGCAAACAGGTCAGCCAGACAGAGTTGTGGTCAAGAGAGCATGATGAATTGATTCAGAGTGGAAGAAAGACTTAATTTTATCAGAAAAGGTCAATGTTTTTCCACTGGTTTTATCTATGGGTGCAGAAAATGAGGTTGAGACAATGCTATTGCAAATTATTTTCTCACTCACATTTAACTCCAAATTGTACGTTACATATATCGGTAGCACCCTCTCGGAACATTTTCTTGCTGGTATTTTAAAATGGAAATCTAATTTAAAAAAAAAAATAATCAAAATAAAAGATGAGCAAGATACTTTTGATAAGAATTTTCTCTCCTCTTGTCAGGACACTGCACAGGCTGGGGGGTCCCTCACAGCCCGTCCTGTCCCACCGCCCTGGCCAGAGGCATGCAGGACAGGGGGAAGCTGGGGGCAGCCCCAGCCCTGGGCATTGGGCACCTCCCTGGGGACAGGGACAGGCCAAGCCTGGGACAGGAGGTCAGGCTGTCTGGGAGCATCTCCCCATGTCACCAAAGAAATGGACCACCCGAGGCTGCCCTGACTCTGAGCCAGCCCTGAGCTGGCAGCCAGACCCCCCGGAGGGGGATGCTCCCAGAGTCATAGAATCATAGAATCATAGAATGGCTTGTGTTGGAAGGGACCATCAAAGGTCATCAAGTCCAGCCCCCTGCGGTGAGCAGGGACACCTTCCACTAGATCAGGTTGCTCAGAGCCCCGTCCAGCCTGGCCTTGAATGTTCC
>JAVKLA010000027.1:26751300-26831144 GCA_034782735.1 Sagittarius serpentarius | reverse complement strand
TGGTCCTGTGATCCATTCCATCTCAAAAGAAGAGTGGGAAGACGGAGGGTGGTAATCAACAGGGCAGAAAACATGGAAGAAAATGAAAGATTAGTTAATTGCCAAAATTCTGCTGCATGAGCCCTGGGACCATCAGTGTACTGCAGCTCCCAGTGGAGCTCATTCCCTCATTACAGTATCTCCTGCTGCTTTCCAGAAGATGATGGAGTGATGTGATTGGCATATGTCATATGTGTGTCATTCTTTTACCTCAGAAAGTGAAACTGGGTAATGCCTTAGATATTCCTTGACTTACGCAGGGCCAGATGAATTTGGGGTGTGCAGCTTGCCCAGGGGAACACCAAGGACGTCTATCTTGCCCATGAAGTTGTGACGTTCCTCTCTGCACACCCACTGCACAGGTTCAGCACTCTAACGAAGCAGCCACATGGTTTTCACTCTGGAGGATCCCATTCAGTACTTCAGCATTCCCCATTCAACATACAGCCTGGCGCTCAGGACTATTTGAGCAGACATCATTCAAATTAGATATTGAATACAGTTTTAATTCTCACAGAGCTCTTCTTTCTGGTTCTTCCACAGTCATTACCAATATCAGTTATATGGCATTCCTGCCACACCAACTATTTAACCCCCGAGAAACTGAATCACAGCCAGGTCCAAGCTCCTTCCTTTGGAGGAACACTGGAGACGATGAGGTCCTGATATTTCAGATGACCTAACAATTTTTAGCCCATAGCATGTTCTCTCATGGCTCCAATCCACCAGTCCGACCTTCATGAGCACTTGGCATCTCTGTTAACCTGCCCTTCAGAAACTTGCACTGAGAGCCCAGAAAACACAGAGCAGACAGGTTAGTGAGCCTCAGAGGAAAATAAGGTTTTACGTGATTTGTCTAGCACTACAGATGGAATCTTGTATCATAGATTTAGGATCCAGCTGTCTAAAATTGCATTTCATTAAACTAATGATGAAATAATTTCTTTGGCTGCAACCCACTGAATCAGATTCCCAAATTCTTTAACAAGCATCCTCCAGCTAATGGCATCCTCCTTCCCTACCGCATCATAACTGTACACCAGAGCATCTGATCCTGTTCATCAAATGAGACAGATCTAGCAGAGAAGTTTTAAATTCGTATAAGTAGTTTGCTTCAAAGTGCACACACATAGCAGCAAAATAATCTTAGATGTAATCTTAATGTAGTAATTTTTTAACTTTTGAAGGCTAAAATTTGAAACCTATGTTTTGGATTTTGAAAGGTGTAGTATAATTTTAAAATGTCTCATCCAACTGTTTTAAGTTGTTAAAGGAATACTTGTAAAATCTGCCTTCTTCAGTAATATGCACACTATTATTATGTTCCACAAGCAAATTAACTATGAAGGACCAATTATATACTGCCTTTCATGTTAGGTGAGTAATTTCCAAGTGTGGGAAGTGTAATAAGTACATTTCTTTCTGAGGGGGTCGTTTTGAGTAGTAGTGTTTTACATCCACTCCAGACTTACATTTTCTTAGTGGCAATGACTCTGTAAGGAGCTCAGAAGAGACGAGTCAGGACCTGTAATCTCAAAGCCAGATTTTGCAACCTCCACCCACTTAAATGCTCTTTCCTCGGTTGTGCCCAGTAACACAAGAAACCTGAATATGTGAGGTACTGACGTGAAATGTAAGGCTGGTCCAGACTAACAGACTGATTAAGGACCCTGAGTGGGCTCAGCCCCACTGCGAAGAAGGAAGGTAAACGGTTGGGTGCCTGCAGCTACAGCGAGAGCGACTTGCGGCAGGGCTGCAGGCAGGACCGAGCGCCTGCTCTGCTGGGATGTCCCCAGCACCCTGAGAAGCCAGAGGGAATTGTTCGTGACACTCCATCTGCCACGGTCATTGTGGGCCTCCAGGGCGAAGGAGGTACATCCTCCTAACACGCCAGGTGTGAGTCCACACCTGCATCCTCTTTGAAACAGCGCCTGCTTCTCCATGCTATGGAAAAGTTGTACACAATGTGGAATATGCAGAGTGACAGCAGTTGGCAGCCGTTTAAGCCCAGGCAACTATTTCATCGTTAGTCTAAGTACACAGTCATGCAAACTGATCACGTTTATTGCTGATTTTGTTTATACTTGCGTATACTAAGGGGTTTTCAGCCAAGAGTAACTCCCTTGTTCAAACCCAACTCATTTGCAGCAGAAGTGATCCTCCACCCTGCTGCATCTGTGTGCACCCTTGCGAAAACAGAGGGTGGGTGGCAATAGCAGTGGGAGCAATGCCAATCTTGCCTTGCCAACGTGGATGTATACTCTAAAATATCCAGAGCTACTGTACATGGGAAACCGTGGTGAAAAGGACAAGCAGATGTGATTTACCTAATTGACAGCCTAATTAAGATCTGAAGAAGAGGTGGGTGATTTAGTGCTGTTGGAAAACAAGTTATTGAAAGGATTGAAAATTAATATAAAAGGTCTCAGTGGTGTTTAATAAACAGAATTCACTCAAAAATGTTTTTAAATGTTCCAGATCTCATTTTCTACAACAGCTCTGCCAGCCTATGATCACCACGTTCAGTACGGAGCCAAGAGAGCACAGCTGGGGTGAGTGGGGGTTGCCATTGAGTTTTCACGTTCTCGTCTATTTGATGTGACGCCTGTCCCTTAGACTGTGGCATTAGCCAGTAGACAAAACAGAGTGCAGCATGTCTCTCACTTAGTGAAACACCCACGCTCATTATAACATATTTTGTTCAGCAATTTCCACTCAGTCGCATTTTTAAGTACTTCAAAACAAGTCACTCTGGGCTGAATGTGGTTTTAAGGGCAGGGAATTGCTATGCTCAGCCCTGAGGTGACCCCCCTGGAGTTCACCTCCTCCTTCTATTTGCCCATTTGCCACCTTTCCATTTTTTTCTGTTTCCCACACAAAAATAAACCGCTGGATCTCACAAGGTGTTGTCAAATTCTAGCAACCCATCATAAGCTGGTGCTACACCACGAGGGAAGCCAGGTGGTGGTACCTGTCTCTGGGCCTGTCTTGCTGTTAGATTTCTAAAACAGACATTTAGGCAGGGAAGGTTGGAAAGTGGAAAGAAGACTTCTGCTTGGCTGTTTGGGAAGTCAGTAGGGTTTTTTTCGAAAAGATGGTCTTGAGACAAGTGTGGAGGGAAGGCAACATCTGTAGGTGAGAAGGAAGGTTCTCACACAGTCTCAGTCACTCACCAGTTTGCCCCATGGGAAAGGAAACCATGTAGTCCAGGGAAGCACTGGTGATGGGAACCCTGACAGAGCTACCTTTGACATCAGCTTTGGTACCACAAGCAGGCAAGGGGAGTGAATGTGAGTGACAGCAAACTTGGCTTCCTGCGTAAAATGATCCTACTTGCAAGTTACCTCTCATTTTGTATCTGGATAGCTCGTCAAGCTATGACACAGTCATGCCACACTTCTTGTATGGGGGGATCCCACACCTGTGGGGATATGGCCATAGCTACGATCAGCAAAGACTGATCAGCCCTTATCACTTAGAAAGGTGGATTATTAAAGAATCAGGGTGCCTGCATTAGTCTGCAGGTATTTTGCAAGTCCAGCTTCCCATGTAGACACAAAGGGGTTTGAACCTCCTGGATCAATTCAATCAAATTTGACACAGACGCAGAGATTTCAGAGGTAATTAACATCTTTAAAGTATATGGGCAGTTAAGGAGAGAGAGACCCTACAAGACACTCATGTGAAAACAACCAGAGAATCTACTCTGGAGAGAGGCTTCATGATTCTCTCACTACAGGGCACAAAAGGGAAAAAAAAAAAAACAAACAAGAAATTTTTTTCCCACAAATGTCAGTCAAAATAGCACCTTCTCAGACACCAAAGTTAATCTCAAGGCACAGCTTAGTAGAAACTCTGACTCCAGTAGTTCAGATGTTCACAGAATAATTTGTTCTCTGTGGGAAGCCTTCTCCTTTGAACCTGCTTCCTCCGCTTGGTCAAAAAAAAAAAAAAAAGGTTTTAATGATCTTCCCAGTGCAGCGCTTGCCTTTAAAGACTTGAGGGTTGTTGCAGGAAAGGCCTTGAAAGAATGAATGACAGATATTTTTTGCTGATGGTTGAAATTAGCTGGATTTTAGGTTGATTTTATTTTAGATTTATGACAAAGAAGCCTGGAGTCCTAGATGTATTTTCTTGTACGTTTGTACTAGAAAATGAAATATAATAAATCTAAGAGTAAGCATTATCCAGTCCTTGTTTTATGAGCCCATAGAGATCTAGCCCATAAAATAAATGAGCACAATATCACTGAGTGCTGGACTTTGTTCAGAGTTAGCTGAAAGTTATGCAAAATCATAATGAGACCTGCTAGCTTAAGCAAGAAGGACATTAGTCTCCAGCCACCCATTTTCTCCCCTTCTCTTCTGCACTCCGTTTATTTCAGGAATCCTGTGAAGTTCTGGTCTTCAAAAATGTAGCTTGTGTACTTCTGAGCGGAGAGAAATATGAGAAACTGTTGATGTGGTTTCACCATGGGTTTTGAAGTGAACCAAGGTGCTCACTGCATTCTCATTGCTAATCGTCCCCAGTTTAGAACTTATCTCATTCAGCACAATAAATAGAAATGGCATTTTTCAGCTGTTCAGACAGATTTAAACAGGAATTAGGGGTTTTTTTAAGACACTACTTACTGGTCCAGTATAGTCTTGACTGGAGAAAAGGGAGCTGGGAAAAATTTGTGAAATTTTCAGTTATAGGTAGAGTTGTGGAGGGATTTGGCACCTATCTCTACTCCTTTAGACTTAATCCCCTCATTTGTCCTGGAAGTGCCTGAGGTACTGAGGCTACTAGGTGTCTGACACTGGGAATTGCTGACGTGCCGTCAGTGCCAAACAACTTTTCTGTCTCTGAAGTTCTGGCAGAACTCCCCAAGGAGGCAGCAATCAAGCACCTGTGGCCTCCATGGGCCCGTACAGCTGCTCCAGCTGCACAAAAGGGGGTTTGGCCCTCCAATTTTTGCCACTTAAAACCGCATGAAATCTTTTTCCAGTCATCAGTCTCAGCTGGGCTATGAGTTAAATTTAGTATTTTCCATCCAAGCTCCTAATTTGCTCCACGACCAGAACAATATGTAAATGACATAGAAAGCACTAAGTACACAGCTTCAGATACTCCCTTAGCAATGAAGACCTCACATCTACTGTTATCTGACGCTGCAGAGAGATACATGGCCCAGCTGGGCACAGAACTCTGCCGGGATCTGCTAGTGCGGCCATAACATGCCAAAACCCCCTGTAATAATTGTCTCTTCAAATCAGAACAGCTTTCCACAAATCCCTAAGATTACCAAAACCAGAACTCACCGGATGTGAAAGCCCTCAGAGTGTCCCTCTGCCCAAATCTGGAGAGATTTTGAATGTTGCAGCTCAGTATTGACTGAAGCTGTGACTGTCTGGACAACACAGGACTGAGAAGGTATTAAAGGGAACAGACATATATAAAAAAGGTAACATTTCAAAAACACCTTATTTGTGCTGGAAGCCAAGTACATTTCCTCCACACTCATCTTCAGTGAGAAATACCCTGGAATTTTTCCCCCTGAAATGCTAACTAGTCTGCTGTAAGAGAAAGCCCAGTTCACTTTGAAGTGGTAAGTACGCTTAAATTTGCTGCAGGCTTCGGTACCCCTGAGGGTCCTAAGGCCTACAAATTATTTTTATTCATTTAAAATGAAACAGAAATTAGAAAAAAAATTCAATACAGCTAAAAAGAAGACACTGGAGAGCTTTGTAACCCACTCACTCTCCCTACGGTGTTCTGTCCTCTATCTAATAGGATCTCCGCTATCTTTTCTTCTGGAGGAAATTCTCCTTTCATTCAGAGCAAAGTAAAGTTTGACATATGGTCTGGAAAAGGCAAAAAATATTACTGCCATAACTCTGCTGTCTGGTGTGAATTAGGGCTGTTGGTGTGTTTGCATATTCTGCCAACAGTGTATATGAAGAGAAGCTCCAAAGAAAGTGCTGTCACAGAGCAACTTACTACTGCACCCAAAGGTATGACTGCCCCAAAGATGCCGTGTTTTAACCAGCCCCAGTAATATGGCAGTGAAGAGCATGGGTTACATTTTGTCATACAAGAAGAGTGTTTAGCCGGTAGCCTATGCAAATATCCGTGCTGCCGCCTCTTCCTTTCTGCTGCTTCATGTTTTAGCCTTGCTGAGGCTATAGGAGACGTGTCTGTCCACACTGCTGTCAGACCCCCAGTTACTCTGCAAGAGTAGCACAAGCTGACCCAGTGGGAGCACAGATTTAGTGTTTGGAGGTAGTTTTCATTGCAGTTTGTGGAAATGGGAAACTCAAGGAATAAATGTGTCACCCACCCAACTTGCATCAATAGATAAAATACCACATCCCTATCCTCCAGCCTATGCATACCTCTGCCTAATTTAGCTAAATGTTCCCCAAAACAGTGGAATTTTTTCTAGGAAATGCTTGTCACCACATATTCAGTTTAGGTACCTGTCCTACAAACGCTTCTTCATCTCCATACATTTGCCCCACCTTTCAAGTACATTAGTCCCTATGGCAACGAGGATGCCACTGGCATGGGAGAGTTCAATGGCATTCATAATTCCTCTTTAAAGTCCGTTTATAAAATAGAAAGTCATTTATACTATGGCTTGTCAAATAAAGAAAGTGTTTATGGGCCAGGTTCGGATCTGCTGATGTGAGTGGGAATTTTGCTACTGCCTTCAGTTGCATCCAGTATGGTCCTTATGCTGCACACCATATGTCTCGCTAACCACCACAGAATCCCTCACCCCAAACTGCTAGCTCCTCTCTTTTTCTGGAAGGAGAACTAGTGAGACTGATTCATGCAAAGTACCCTCATTGTTTATAATGAAGATTAAAAGCATAATTATTTTTAGGAGCTCCTCAGTGACAGGAAATTTTAGACTTCAGAGAGAGATGCTAGATGATCTAGTCCTTGACTTCAAAAAAAGATTTCCACAGGTACTGCACTCTCTTCTGTTTCATGTCACTGCACCCGCCTCTCACTGACTCCTGGCTGCCATTTTAAAGAATAGCATGGGAATTATTTCAGACATGTAGAAGATGGGGTGTGATTCAGTTCGAGATCTCAGTGGGTTGCAGGGATGAAACTGGCGATTGTGAAAAATCTTCCTACACATTTTCCATATATTCCACACGTCATCCCACAAAAGGAATGAAAATAGAAAAAGTCCCTTTTACTGAAGCTGTGAGAAGAGGATAGAAATCAGAGAGGTGAGTAAAGTGTGCCAGAATGCCTCCATTTTACACAAGCCATTCCAGAAAAAACAGGGAGCAGTTCTCTCCCACACACGGTATTTCTTAAAACCTATGCCACTAGGCCTTAGAGTATGAGAAAAATCTATGACACTAATACGAAGCCTTCATTATTTACCGTGTGCAAGCAGTGTGCTCAGGATAGAGAAAAAATTCAGAAAGCACAAGACCGGTCCCCCAGAAAGCCAAAAGTGGTATCAACAGCCAACAATAAGTAAATAGACAGCATTTTGGCTTGTGTGAACTGGCAGATCGATATTACTGGAGTTTTGAACAAGGTACTTTGGGAGGAGATTTGGAAAGAGTGAAGGAGTTCCCCCATGCACTGCAATGAAGAAAGACGTCCATGTGTAAAAAGAAGCATCAAGATGACCATGTGAAAAGGACTTTATTCTGCAATGCCCTCAGAGACTCCTGAAAAATACTGCCTGAAGAACACTGACCTCTTAAAGCCTCTCTAAGTTAGTTTCCAGCATCCCACTGGGGCATCAAGGATGAGCAACCAACCCTACATAGGAAGGCAACCAAGGATCTTGTAGAGGGATCGTATTAAATCTCAAGCAGCAGCATGTGTTTGTCGAGATCCAGCTTTGTGGTAGCAAAGGGTGCTAAATTTTAGAAATTCAGTGCTAAATAGGGAAGGCTACAAGAAGTTTTAATGTCTTACATTAACTTTCTCTTGAACTCTATTCAGCTCTGCCTGACTCTTTATGCAATATGGGACATATTGATATGTGTCAGTTCTGTCTGGAGGGGTGTACCAAAAATATATCAATCTTGGTACATTATGAGACTGAATTGAATATTAAATTGTTATTCTACATAGGCAACACATTGCCTAGGTTGACTCACACATACAAAAGGAAATGTCTGACTTAATTTCTGTGCTTTTTATGTCATTTCTGTGCATTTCTATAATTTTAAGAAGAATCTGGTTTACTTTCACATCTGAAGCTTTTTTCTTGTGAAAGAGAAACAGTGACATCCTGTGGTTCAACTGTAGGAAAAGTGTATATTTTGTCATCCTTTCTCAGGTGGAATTTCTTTTTCTATATAACTTAACAAGAACAATCTAAAATTTGGCTATGGAAAAATTATTGATTAGATACTCCCAAACAACACTTTACAAGTGCAATAAGCCTTCTGTATACATAGGATTACAGGTGTCAGGAAATTGAAGACATTTAATAAATGTGACATTTTATTATTAGTTTCATGCTAATCAAAATAGACAAGGGCTATTTTAAAATAGGTAACAGAAAATAATCTAGATAGATAATAATAGTTTTAAAATAGATGTGAAAAGTGGCTTTTGAAAAACAAAGTCACATCAGGCCTAGAATCTACTGCTTTCTTTCATAAACACCTTCAGGACTTACCATCTTTGGAAACACTTTGATTACCACTGTTACCAGAATGTATTTGAAGGAATAGACCTTAATCAGAATATGATGGCATATCTCCAGGGTAAGCTGAGAGCACTAGCAAATGTAATAATTGAGCGAAGAATAGTCATATTCATGAAGAAAAAAAAAAGGAAATTATTATGATATATTGATTTAAAAGGTAATTTCCTCACATTAGACCCTTTTAAACTATATTACTTTGGTCATTACGAACTTCTGATGATCCTGTACTGATAGAAATAGTATCTTTAGACAGAGCTGTAACAATTTAAGATAATGTACGAAAAATTATGCCAACCGAACTCCACAAAGACCTTGGAATAGTATCAAAATCATATTTCTATAGGAGAACCGCAGAATTCCTTCCCCTTGGCATAAACTTAATGCCATATATTGATGACATCCTTAAGAACTTGTCATAAGACTCTATTTTCTTTCCAGATGTATAAATGAGAAAGATTATTTCTGCAGTTTTCCTCATATCAGATTCACACTCTGGATTTTTTTCCCAATATATTTTGTGCTATTTGCATATTTCTCAATTGTGAGGTGTCCCTTACTTTAATTTAGTTTATCAAGATTCCCAGAGACACACAGTCACTGGAACTGTTACATCATGGCTCTCCAGTTTCCGCTACAGCTATTGATGGTGGCAGCAATACAAAGAGCAAATGTTCTCCTGTCCCCTGACTTCCCAAATACAAATGGCCAAGTGGATGGGTGACAATGATGAAGAATGAAGTTGAAAAAAGAAAACAAACCTGTTCAGACAGAAAGGTTGAAATGTGTTTCTTGAGCATAAGTGATTTTCTCCAGGGCTTCAATTTCATGACTTTCTTCCCCTTCAGTGCAAATAACCTCCAAAGGCAAAACCATGTTTACAGAAAAGGGGGCACCTCGACTCGATGTCAGTGTTATGCAGGATGCAGACATCCACATCCCTGATGGAAGGTGCGAATACCAAACCATAAGCTGTAAAGAAAGCAGTGTTGCCGGTGGATTATTTATAACCTTTCTTATAATTCAAAAGGTACACACTTAGGCACTTTTTTTTAATATAAAGCCAAATAAATAAGTAAATCCCCACACACAGTGTGGAGAGTGTTCACCGAGATTGCTAATTTCAGAGACAAAAGAATATGCCATCTAACATTTGCATGTATTTCATTATGTTTGACTGGCATATGGTGATCCATAAGCTTGCTGCTAATATAGTGCCTGTGTTTTTTAATTAAATTGATGGTCTTAAAAAAGGTACCTAGTCTCCTGAGTAAGGTATAATCTCTTCAATTTTGAATATTGCCTGGTGTCACACCAGCACTGCAGTAGTCCTAAAATTGCTTCAGACTCTAGAATTTGCTTCAGAATAATTTTTAAATATAGCCTTGTAAAATCATAGTAAAGGACAAAGCAAAACTATAACCAGGGATTTCCCCAAAGAAAAATGAAACAAAGAACAGTGCAGGCTATAATTCAAATTGTCAATTAGATTTGACTCAGAGGAGTTTGAAAATTAAGTTTTTAATTTCTATATACTCCTTCCACTAATCTGTTTGTGAACTTTAGACTGTCAGCTGAGAAACAAAAAGAGAGGAAAACTAGACTCTTTTGAACCGGAGATTTAGTAACTCCCCCAGGTCACAGTGCTCATTATAACGGGAATGAAGTGCTGGTTCTTGGGCAGCAGAGCAAACATCTGCATCCTGCAACAAGCCAGGTGCTCTAAATCAGGGCAAAACCAAGGCAGGCGAAGCAGCAAAATCTGAGCATG
The DNA here is from genome assembly GCA_034782735.1 of Sagittarius serpentarius. Lineage (NCBI taxonomy): Eukaryota > Metazoa > Chordata > Aves > Accipitriformes > Sagittariidae > Sagittarius > Sagittarius serpentarius. Next base: position 26,820,657 of record JAVKLA010000027.1, on the reverse strand, counting down.
TCCTCTGTCTCTCCAGCCTGCCTGGGTCCCTGCTATGATTGTGTCTGCAGCTGGAGCGACCTCCCAACCGAATAAGCACACCTGGAAACACTGATGGGCAGCAGCTGTCTGACACCCACAGCGAAATTCCCAGCAGGCGTCAGGTGTTTGCCTGACTTTTCCTAGGGGAGCTGGATGCATGTGCACTGTGCAAGCTTTAAAATGTCATTGTTAGTTTGCGTGTCAGTGAATAACATTTAGGTCTTGAATTGAAATGACAAGGGAAAGAAGCGTTCTGCAAGAGGTTCTGTTATTGGCAAAAATGCTCACTGCATTTTTATTGTGAATTTCCTTTCTGTAAATCTTTCAAGCCTCTCTCCTTGTACACAATAAAATTTTAACTTACAGCTGAAAACTGTGCACACCTATCACTATGAGCAATGTATCATCTCCATTATATTCTCTTTCCTAGACAGTGCCTTACCAAACCACAGAATTGATTTTCACATGTTTCTTCAAATAATTCTGTATAGTAGCAGTTTATATGAACTGCTTATCTGCTCTGTTCTTCCAACCCTGCATTTGCTCATCAAAACCATATACTACCTGCTTCCTGACTCCCAAACTGAAGGGAAGTATTCAAGATAATTACTACAGTAGGTGCTTATTTACACAGAGGTTTGCATACATATATACTTTTTAATACCAGCAGTGTACGTGTAGGAGTGTTCACAGCCCCGCAGATATCCTCATAAACAAAAGCTTTCACACTTGAATGTTTGCAAGTCAAAGGCAGAGCAAATGCCACCAAAGGCTGCTTTTATGAATGGGGATCATGTGGTTTTATTTTACTCCAAAGGTTTATGCATCTGGGAGCTATGTTGCATTGCCTGAACAGTGCATTTTTGCTTTGATATGATTTCATTCTCAGCTCGGTCCAGGAGTCATGTATTAAACGCTTACTTTCTTTCACTGGATGAACAAAGCATTAGTTTTGCTCATACTGTCTCTGCCTCAGTCTGTAAATGCACAAGTATCTTCCAGCTTCCACAGAATCACCTTTTGGGTAAATCATATGTAAGAAAGAATGTTCCCCATTTGTCTGGGTTGTCCCAGGCATGTCCTCTTTTTACCCCCATGATGAATCTTAGGCTGTAAGAAGTCCAAAAGCAACCAGAAATCCTGCATTGTGTACATGTCCCATATGCCTGATTCCCCCGGTAGTTTATAGACCGTACAGATGACGGTGTAAATGCAGTGTGTGCTGGATCCATCTGACTGACTGTGGGTGCACAGCTGCACAGCACATGCACAGTACATCAGACATGCTAAGGTTGGGATGCACTTCCAGTCCATGTGTAGGCCATCTGCGTGGTGCATGCACACATCTTTCTGGCCAGGAAACCCTTGTCACAAATACGGCAGTCCTAATCTAATCCAGGAACAGATCTGGAAACAAGTGCCAGTCACTGCAGCTCTTCCGCTTCCTCCCGTAGGCATGTCTTCGGAATTGCAGATCAGAGATGTACTACCTGTCCACATCACACTGAACTGTTATGTTTATCTTCCTTCTAATGTTGCTATTCAAGAGATTTCCCTCCTTTTCTCATTTTTAATTTATAGTGACTTCAAGATTTATTAGCTTTGTACTGCATTTTAAAGGTGTCTTTATGAAATGAAACACTTAATGCATTTATTTGCTAGAGACTGTATTTGGCATTCCCGGGGCGGGGGGTCCAACTCCATGTTCCTAACCATTTGAGAGAGAGCAGCAGACAGAAACCTAATGCTTTTATGCAGACAAATGTGGTGGCTACCCTTGTATGCAGAGACCAGGATCAGCCGCGGAGAATCAGTTACATGCAACATCTCCATCAGAGCTTAGCTGCGTATTGGTAAAGCCACTCTGAAACCCTTTGCCACACTGAGAGCCTCCTGTAAATGATTTGGCTTGTCTTTGACCATTTCACTGGGTTATGTGATAGAAACACTGAGCATGTGTTGCTTGCTGTCACACAGTGCTCTCCAATTAGTCATCCACAAATTAGTGGTAAAAAAGTAAACTAGTGCTTTGCCGGTCTTTTCTGCTTCTCTGGTTTTGTGCTTACAGATGAGAAGAACCTGCTTGTAATGGATGAATGAGTTTTTCTCAGAATTTCTGCTTTTTCTCAGGGTGTTGCCTACAGAACTGGATTGTGGTTTTAATGTGACCTCAGCTCTGCTTTTCTGTACTGTAAAAGAGGTTCAGATTTGATTTAACCTTTGCCTACATTTACATGTGACTTTTGGATGAGACAGGTTTTTTCTTAAAAGGTATTTAACACTTCAGATTATAAAGATGGTTTCAGCCTTAGAGTCACCTAAGCAAGTATGTTTGCCAGAGTTACCATTATCCATCAGCCTTTCCAGGAAACAAGTACCAGCGAAGAGTGTGGCACCGTACCTAGATTTATGTCAGCTGGCCATCTTACAAATTTAATTTTAAAAAACTGTATACACACGCACACGCACATAAATATGCAATATACTTCAAGAAAAATCATGCAGTTTGATGTAGGTTAATGAGCACTAAGACAACTGATATTACAGTTATTACAGTAACACTGCTATAACTCATCGTACTAATTTAAAACCATTGAGAAGCTAGAGCTACCAAGGCAATCTTGACTCTCATCCATATCTCCTTAAGTCACCCGGCTGCATTGCAATAGACCATCTGATCACTGTCAGCAAGTTAAAAGGTCTGTACTACAGAGATGTGGATTTGCTTTCAGAGATGGTACATTGTGCCTCTCAGCATGTGCAGCAGTGGTAGTAAGTCAAGGGATAAAACCCAAGATGTTTGCTTTCTCCCCTTGGCAGCAGAGATTTGAAAGCTTTGATAACGTTATTTTGGTGTTAAGGGTAGTCTCAACAGCTTCACATCTTTAGATTTTCATCGTTGTTAGCGTATATTGATTAACGACATGCACATTTTCTGCAAGAGGTGGATCTGGTATAGCAGAAGGGAAGATATTTTAATGACTCTGATAGTGCTGTTGGTGGATACATAAGCAGCAAGTGTTGATAGAAGATCAGAATGATTTTCTTTAAATTATCTACTATATTTTAATGTAATTTGTGTCTGTCTAGCAAAGATTATTATCTGGTAACACTTAGTTTTACAAGGAAGTCCTCATGAAGTTCAGCAAGGGCAAGTGCAAAGAAGTCCTGCATCTGGGGAGGAACAACTCCATGCACCACTATATGCTGGGAGCCACCCAGCTAGAAAACAGCTTTGCATAAAAGGACCTGGGGGTGCTGGTGGACACCAAGTGGAACATAAGCAAAGAAGGCTAATGCTGTCCTGGGCTGTATTAGGCAAACCATTACCAGCAGGCCAAGGGAGGTGATCCTTCCCCTCTACTCAGCACTGGTGAGGCCACACCTGGAGTCCTGTGCCCAGTTCGGGGCTCCCCAGTACAAGAGAGACATGCACATGCTGGAGAGAGTCAAATGAAGGGCCACGAAGATGATTAAGGGACTGGAGCATCTCTCCTATGAGGAAAAGCTGTGACTCTGAAAAAAGCTGGATTTTTCAGCAGCAAAACTGGCATCTTTCAGTATCCCACACCATTCATTTTAGTCATCAAGTGGGGCTGTTTCTAACAGCTGTAGCTTCAGGAAGAGACAGGCCAGCTGAGGACGATTGTCTTTTTGTGGCCTCACCACAGCCTGATTGTTTCACTGCCACAGCCAGCACAGTAAGAGGGTAGAAGTGAGCACTGTGTGGGAGGTCAATAGAAACTACAACCGTGCCTTTGTAAGAAAGCTCAGGTCTCTAGATCACCCTGGCTCACGACCTAGCAGTTAGCCAGGCGCACACGAGGAGCACTTCAGTGCTTTCTCCATTACTGCTTCTAGCCCTCAAGTTGCTGGCGTGCCTGCTCACTCAGAGAAAAGAGCGGTGCTTACGCGCCGTGAGCACGGTGAGAGTAACCCAAGGGAATGGGACCCCAGCATAAAGAACATGCTGTTTTACTTAGACACTTTTTCAGGAAAATGAAAAAAACTTAAAACAACATGTATGCCGTCGATGCAGTTTCCCTTGGATTAAAAACAGAACATTAGACACGTATTTAATCAATCAGTTTTGCTGTCCCTGGGGGTGTTAATATTTGGCACTCTCCCCCTTTCAATTAAGAGCTGATTCTCTAGTTCTTACATAAAACTAGTCAGGAAATTTCCATGAATGCTTTCTCATAGAAAATGCATTTTCTGCAAAACTGAACTTTACTGTGAGGAAATATTAACAATATTCCGTGAAGTTTCTGAATCTTCACTGGGCAACACTGACTCCAAGGGAAACATTTTGGTTAGTTAAAACACTTCCGACCAGATCAGTTAGACTTTACCTCATGGTCACAAAAGTCATGGCAATGCCTCATGGCAGTTTAGTTCAGATAATACATGTCTCGGTTCTTCTTTTTGCAAAAGCTTCATTGTCTGAGCTACACCATAGACATTCCTGAAGCTGAAACATCAGACAAGACCTGGTTGAGCTGGATACCCCAAACCACAGTGAAAAAATGGGAACACTGCATTTGAAATACAGTTCCCGTGAGGAATCAGAGTCCCTCTCACTCCTGAACTAAAATGTTCAAGTCAACAAACCAAAATTAGACATTTTTATTTGGAAATGTTAAGGCATTTAACTTCAGTCGAAGGAACTGAAAGGATCTGCTGAAATGCATTTTAACTAGTTCTGTAAAAAGATTGATATTCATTGTTTTCTTCCTTTTAAAAGCAGAGACAAATAGTCTCTGGGAGTTGTTGTTCCACCTTTATGTGTGAAGCAAGGGGTGACAGAAACCTGGCCATCTCCCAGGTTGCTAAAGTTTAAGGACAGGATGGAACATCTCTTTTTGTCTCCCACGCTCCTGAACATCTCACAGTACAATGTTTTATCCAGTCTTCACACACTAAGTGAGCTCAGTAATATGTGTGACTAAAGTAAAACTTGTGTTGAGTAAACACAAGCCTTCCAGAAAAGCATTCAGACTTGTTTAGGCAATATCACTGGTTTTTTGGTATTGCGTTGCAGCAGTGCAGTTACTTGCCCTCGGTGCTCAGAGTATGTTTCATGTTTTCTTCTGACTTCATCTGGTCAGAGCTTCCAGCCATAACTCTTGTTGTGGCCACATCTGTCTGATTAAAGATTACACTGAGCTTCAAGTTTGTGAAGGCAAAGTAACTTCTCCAGCTCTCAGATAATTTTGTTTACTCTTTTTCCTCATTTTCCTTTATTCTGTTTTTCCAGTTGCACAACATCTTTTTTAAAAAGCCAACTGTAGACCTGTATGCCATTTTCTCATATTAGTCTTACAGTGCACACACAGGAGAAAAGTAACTCCTCATTTCTACTTATCGCTGACCTGCTTGATTACCTCGGGACTTCATACGTGATTTGGCCTCAACGTCACAGCAGTAAATTGTCATGATCTTTAATGAGTTTCCATGTCCTATGTCTTATGTTCCCTGCCTTATAGCTGCAGTTCCTTTCCATATACTTCATAAACTCTACTAGGGCACTCTTAACTTTTTATAGAGTACTACAATTCTCCCTCGACGCATTTACCATACAGGAATAAACTTAATATATTCTATGCTCCAAAAAGTAATCTGAACTTTGACTTCTTTTTCCATAAAATATACAATTCTCTTGAGAGAAGGCTTTTTATGAAGAAGTGCTGATGTGTCCATTCTTTCTTCCCTCTTCTCCCGATTTTTTTTTTTTTGACAGAACAATACAAAAGCAAAACAGCCAGAATGCAGTCAGATTAAAGGGCACTGGAGATAAGTTTTCAAATTCTTCTATTTTTTCCTTTTTTTTTCTTTTTTCCCCTGTTTTTCCTAGTTCAATTCTTCCTCTTTTTTTTTTTTCTTCATTTCTACAGAATAATATAATATGCAACTATGATCAACTCTGGAAGAAGTGAAAGAAGCAAAAAAGGTTTGGATGGTTTTCCACAGGGAAAGTAGAACTTCTGTTCTACTTTACACTTTGTAGAAAGACAGAATAAAAAAGAAAAAGTACAAGAGATATAGGAGCTCACCGAGAGAATCAGGCTGGGGAGACAAAGAAGAAAAAGAGATCTGTAAAGTCAGAGCTACTTGGATGAAAGAAACTCTTACGCATCTTCTCAGAAATAACTGCCTTGAAGTCAGTGAAGGCAGAGGAGTGGAATGCACTGGGGTCCTGGTCTGGTCTTGCAGATTGAGGTGGGACCAGAGGGAGCACTTGGAATTCCTTCCAGATGGAGACAGACATCTCAGTGCTCCAGAGAGTCTCAAGGCTAGCAAAAGGACAGGAATCTACCCTGAACTAACCCTTGAAGAATAAATACCAGTGGTTAGGCTTGCCGAGTGACTCTTCGCTGGAAAGGGGCTCTAAAACTAGGACACCCCCAGCTTACATCTCAGTGCCCCCCAGAGCAATCCTGACAGGTTACTGACTGCAAGAACTCTTTCCACGCACTTGCCAACAGGAGGAACACAAGCTGCTTCTAAACCTCACTCCTCAAAGCCTTGGCTGTCATAAAGCCACCAACAAAATTCCCACAGATTTCAGCAAACACAAACCCACAGTGCATTTGTGCTGTACCATTGTTAATAAAAGCTCTATGAGCACATCCAGTTACAGGTGAAAAGAATCCAGTTCCTTTCTGTTGTCCCTGGTTCTGCACGTGACAGGGATGAAAACCAGCAGCAGGGTCTAGCTAGACAGAGGGGAACCAAATAGTGCGTGACGACATATACCCAAGCAAGGCAGTGGTTTTGCATACTTGCTTTTCAGCTGAGGTGACACGAAGTTGATAGAAAGCTAAGAGCGACACTCCTGAGCTTTCAGTAATCACAGTACTTGAAGGGCACACGAATAAAAGAAGGTGGTGCTCCCAAATTTTTCACGCCATGCACATACAAGGAGCTTTCGCTCTTCACCCAGCGTAGTCAGGAAGTGGCTGTCCAGAATTTATTAGACCAGTTCTCTTGTACATCAGCTGGGAATCAAACTGCTTTTGTTTGCACTTTTTAATTTTAAAGGAGCAGCGTACTGTTTATATGTTGATTTTGTGTGCGCTTGTGTCTATGTGTAAATCTATGTAGAAAAGCTTAGTGTAAAGCTTGGGATAATCATTTGAATATGAAAACCAATGCACTTCCTTCACTTCGCTAAAGTTACAGGGAAGTACGACAAGGAGCAAAACCCAAAGCCATACTCGACCCTGGTTTCTGGATGCTGGCTCTGAACTGTCAGTGGCCATTACATCAGATAAGCCGTGAGCCTAAGCCAAAGTCTATAGAGTTAAAAGGTCAGGAAGGTAAAGAGAATCAGGGCCAGTGCAAGCTTTATAAGTCAGTAAAAGAATTTTAAAGCCATATGCTGCTTAACAGGCACCAGGGTAGAGGGAACGTGAGACTGGAGAAATACGATCTGTAGATCAAGTCCTAGTAACAATTCTGGCAGCAGCAACATTCAAAACCATCTGCAGCCAGTTTAGCAAACAATCTGGAACACCACCAGGAACAAATTAAAATAGTCAATCCTGGAAGTCATGAAAGTCTGTATGAACAAGAGCCTCAGCAAATGAAATGGTGTTTTCTTGAGAATATCTTGCAATATTCTTAAAAACATCAAAAGAATTTTTTTGCCCTCTCTTTCATGTGAAGACAAAAAGCTGAAAGGAGAGAGTCATATGAGTAAGCAGAGAGAAACGCATTTCAGCACTGCAGCTCCAAAGCAATCAAAATGCCACAGATTTCACCGGCAGCAATATTAATACAAGTCAGGAAGGGTCCTCCTGTACACTGCAGGGCCTCAGACCCGGATATTCCACTACACTTTGCACCACATGTTGAGCGCAGGAGCTGGGAAGCAAGTGTGCTGAGAAATCCCACGGAGAGGGGTGTGGGTGAGAAAACTGGCTAGCACATGCAGTGCTCCGACATACAGCAACTGAACTCTCACTGCATGGATCTCATTGTGCAGCACCTCCCAGCAAGTGAAAAAAAATGAAACGTGCATGTGTGTAAGAGGTTAGGAGTTTAGGACGCAGTGCCAACAGGAAACGGAAAGGGGGAGAGAAGTAGAAAACCAGACGGTTGTAGAAACGGCAAGCAAACGCACCTCCACTAATGCTATCCGGCAAGGAGTGCTGCCTTGGCGATTGTCTGCGATGGCGAATTGTCAAAGAGACGAACACGAGAGAAAGCGTCTTCACCGAGACCCGCTCACTGGACACAGCACAGTCGGGGATCTGTGCTGTGGGCTAAATGAGCTCTTTTGGGGGGGACTTCTGTCTGCTAAGTTCCACTCCAGGCATGAGAGGCAGCTCCCACTCCTGCTGCTCTACCACCGCCCCCCGGCCCCGCTCCGGCAGCGAGGGCAAAGCCCTTCCCACTTACTGCTCCGACCCACCCTCCCTTCCACCTGGGGAAAGCCGGGGAGGTTTTCAGTTGTGTGTTTGCCTGGATTTTTTTTTTTTAATCAAAAGGAAAGCTGAGTTCAACCCATGTTCCTGGCACTTCAGGTTCTCAGCGGTTTAGCTGACTGTGAGGAGCTATGGGAGAGCTCTTTTCACGGAGCGGTTTGACCCACCAGCACAGATGGAGGCGCAGAACGCACGGTCTGGGCCAGGTTCTCGTTCAGACACTGCAGGATGCGAACAGGCAAGTTTCATGCAGTGTCTATGAAAAGGAACGTTAGCATGGTATTAGCTTTTTTTTTGAGCAGCCAGGAGGACAACATGAGAACAAAAAATTAACTTCAGATTAATTCTACTGTGACTCACTTATTTTAGTCGCTCTCCTCTTTGTTACTCTGGAATTAATAGACATTAAAGCAGAAGTTTGCCCAGTTTAATTGCAGATATAAGTCCTCTCTTCTTTGCCTTTGACGGGCAAGGGTGAGACTGAACCCTTGCTCCCGGTCCTGAGGAGGGGTTCAGCATTTGCTGTTGCAGTAGCAGAGCTATGGTGGAGCTGGCTCATTCCCAAGCCCTGCTGCAGCTTTACTTTGACCAGGAGAAAGGTGTTAAGCTCCCAACATGGCCAGGGCTGGTCTTGCACCCAGCTGCGAAGAGCCACACAGCTCCCGCTGGGTGATCATCTCATTGCTTTTCTCTCTCTGTTGGTTATGTCATGGCAACTCTTACTCTAGCCCTAATCTTCAGTCAGAACAAAATAAATAGAAAAAAAGAGTGATTTATATCCAAGAAAGCATTTTCTGATGGACTGGGGTAGAGGAGGGAAAGCAAAGGAGGCACCTATAAAACACTATTTCCATTCGTGTCTTAAGACTTTTATTAGCAAAGCGGATAGCAGGCGGCACACTGGGCTGATGAAGTTCACAAAAAAAAAAACCCCAAACAACACAGAGAATCTTGCTTTTTTTATTTTTTTCCCCTCTGGCTTTTTAATTGTCCTTTCTAAATCACCCATGGTATGGATTTTGAATTAAGTAGTTTAATAGCCGACTCAACCGAACGGTTTTGATGACGGGTTTTATTCAAATGAAGGACAAGCTGCACCTGCATGCGAGCGGAGGCGGCAGCGGGGGAGGCGGGAACGGCCGGGCGGCGGGAAGCCTTTGTGTCCCCCCAGACAGAGCTCAGCAGCCCCCCGAGCCAAGTTTAAAAATAGGAGGGAAGCCCTGTATTCAGTCTCACTTGTATCCTAGCTCCTCATGTCATGCCCAAACTTCAGTACATCTCTATATCTCACTATAGCACAACTGTTACATGGCGATGCAAGCCCACCCTTGCCGGGGTCGATACCAGAGCAGAGACGGAGAGCAAGATTTGTGCCAAGAAAATGCTTGGTGAAAGCCAAAACTCCAGTTCATGCACCCTGTCCCTGCCCTTGTCCTTCCCCCCCCGCCTTACAGCAGGAGCAGGAGGGATGCAATACTTGGTCAAAAGGGTCACCAAAGATGGGCACCTAAACTTTGGCACAGTCTGTCTGGCTAAAGAAATATCCTGTATAATCAGTAGCAAACCCTAGATTCCTTTTAAGGCTCCCAGAGGAGAGGCTGTTGCTGATTAGGTGCCTCAAGTGCCAGAAAAAAATCTGCCTCTGGAGATCTTCAAAGCCCCTTACCTCTCTTGGTCTCCAGCTTAGGGAATACAAGCACCGAGTTCAGCAGGACTGTTTCAGTAGGTACCCACAGCATGGATCTACATTTGGCAGACAGTGCCAGACCTGCCATGCCCCACCTTTTGTAAAATATTGTTTTCAAACTTAAAAATGCTTTATTCATATTTATATCTATTTTTCTTTGAAAGTACGGAGGACTTGGAGTCAACCAAATAAACTTATGAAAATAGAGATGGGTACCATTTCTCATTTCTTCTGTAAGGCTCCCAACCCACCATAATATCTAACAGGCTACAGGAAACAAACATTTTTCCACAGCTGCTAAAGCCCCAGTAAATTAATTAAAGAAGTAGAAAAAAGTTAAAAATGCTTAAGCACTTTTACCCAATACCATTGTATTGTTTTGTTCAGGGCAGAAAGGCCCCAAACTTTGGAAAAATAATAAACCACAATATGTAGGGCAGATTCAGTGGTTTGGGAGATATACCAAGTCCTCAGGAACAAGACATAAAATAAATTGAAAAAAAGAGGGGAAACCATAGCTGGAGTTCTTACCATTTTTCTTGAAAAGGACATCCTGCCTGCAGCTTTCAGCACAAAATGGCCAGCATAAAAGAAAACTGGTTTTTTCCCACCTGTCTTTAAAGGAGTATATTTTCATATACTTTCCGTATATGATGAGAAAGGATGAATGAACTGTGGATGTTTTTAAGGAGGAAAAGAATGACACAGGTAAGATTAGGCAGTGCTGTGCCCCAAATGATGACTAGGAGGGACAGTGTCTCCTCCCTCACAGACACACGCACAATTCCTCACCGATCGCAAGAGATAATAGAGATTCTCATACCCCCGGGAAAGGAGCACCGGAAACCCTAGCAGGAAATTTGTGGACAAATGAAGTCACACCCGGAAATACACAAGTGGGTGACTGCAGCAGGTGCATCCTGTGTTCATAGAAACACTTCGTGATTCTTGGATGAATGTAAAAAATTATTCCTTGTTCTTCATTGTACTTTATTAGTAAAATTGGTTTATTGCTAGGAAAAAAATATTGAAGGAATTTAAAATAGTTGTAATTAAGTACTTATAAGCCCATTGTTTAAGAAGTATCCTAATTATATGGTATTTTAAATGGAAAATTTGTTCTATGGAAGAAATATCCACTGTTTTCTAAAATTTTCCTAGCTTTCTGACCCCCAGAAGGGGCAATTATGATTTAAATTATTCAGAGGTCTGCTGTTGAGTAACTGCATTAAACCACTGTCTCTCCTGTGTACTGACATCCATCAATCACCTGGTAAAAAAAAAAATACTATTATTGTAATAGCACATAATCGATATCTGCCGCTTTGAAGATAAATCTCATTTCAGTAAACGCCTTGCCTGCCTGACAGCAGGAGAGTATTACTCTACGAAAATATTCTGTTTCATTCAGATTGTCTCTTCATTAAAAGTTCATGGCTGTTCTATTAAAAGTATGGTCAGGAAGGCAGTTTCTTATGTAAAGCTGAAGCTAACTAGCTCTGTGTGAGAAATGAAAGGAAGGGGGGAACGCTACTTTCCCCTGTCCCTGGCTCCAGGTGCTACCTCCTGGTTATACAGCTCCTCACATGCCCATTCTCAACCACGATGCTTCGCACTGGCTACCTAGAAGGGCTACGGACAGATTCTGACCTGTACTTATATCTCCCAGCCAGATAAGTCTTTGAAAATGGATTTTCCACCCCAACCTAACTTTACTTCAATCTAAACTGAAACTGTTAAAACCAAGAAAACATCTCAACAATGGAAGTAATTAATTTGGAATATTTTGTATAAGCTCAGAATCCTTACTGGTTTTAATAGAAAATAGAGACAGCTTGGAAGTAAAAAGTCATTTTAGAATCAGCAACATGCTTATCTGTTTCTAGGCTCTCTTGATATAATATTTTGGAAGAAATTTCCATTCCGGTTTTTTCTCAGATGCTCTAGAGATTCTTCTGGCAAGAGGGAAGTCCCACCCCTTGAGCAGAGTGAAATCCTGCCCAGCACAAAAATCAGTGGCAAAAACTCTCTTGACTTGGATGGGGCAAGTACTGCTCTCCAATGATTTGAATTTCCATCACTGGAGTAATTTCCCTGGCAAATACTTCACAGGTTAATACTGTAGCTTTTCTGTTTTCCTATAAAATCTGTTTTGTTGCAAAATGTTCTCCATAATATTATAGGGTAGAAATATTTTATATAAGAGTATCCTCAGTTAAAACCTAAAATACAATTTTTTCCTCCTGTAGTTCTTTCTTTCTTGGCAGGAAATCCATATAAGGCTCACAAAAAAAGAGGATTAGCACCTTGAAATTGAAATAATTTACACAAATGGAGGTGTACAGAGAAGCTGCGGTTCTGAAAATTTACAGCAAGTGAGAAGCTGTGGATCAAGTATCCAAACTTCCAGATAAAGAAATGGGGGCGATTTGTCATTCCATTAGACAATTCACATGATATATCTCCAATTACTTCGAAGATATAAATGGATATAAAGCTTAGGGTACTCTGTGAGATTTCAAGACAGCTTTAATTGATTTCAGTGGGAATTGCATTTATGTATCTAAAGGGAAAATTCAGCTGCATATTTAAAATGCATAATCTCAACATACTTAAATAATGTCGCAAGAATCTGAAAGAACGGTCAGCTTAGGTTTGTCTCAAGAGACATGAGGATGCTGCAGCTTACATGGGGTATATAACAATATTTTGAAAAGATAGGTATTCACATCAACAAGGATTTTTAAGTGCAGTGATGCAATGCAGATAGGAGGCCTGCATTTCAGATCAGAAAGTGTTCCTGGGTTTATGCTGGTTTCGCTTCAGGCAGATTTCTGGAAGAAATAACAAAGTGTGTTGGGAGACTTAATGGTTAAGGACTGCCTCTTATTTATTTTTATGTGGAGCAGTTTGGTAGGCTGACTTGTCATGCCTTCATGCCCCTCTGCAAGGAATGGCAATGCATACGTGGTAACGAGCATCCTTTAAGGTCAAGGGATTTCAGCCAACGCTGGGGAGAGTACTGTGTTGTCCAGCAGCATTGCATTGGATGCGGTTTGGGAACGGAGAACCTGTATCTCCTTCAGTTCAAAATACTCTCCCCACTTTTTTCCTCAGGAAGGGGAGGGGAGGGGAGGGGAGAAGCAGCAGCATTGCACGCCCCTCTCAGGGTTTTGCTAAGCCACATATTTTTTGGCTGTGGTAGGGTGGCCACAGGTCACGCACAGAAGTGTGCGTGTAGGGGAGTGCTAATCGGGTGAACTCTACGATAGCCAGGGAGATTAGCACTTTCTGGCGTATGCAGCTGTGCATTTTATTCTCAGCAGATGCAAAGCGAATGGGCACCAGGACTGCAAGCAGTAGTTTTTATTTCCTGCTGAAATGTTTTTCTCAGTGTAATGTACAGTCAGTAGAATTACTTATTTATGTCAGTATGGTTAGTGTCTATTGGGCATTAACTGAAGCAAGTGCACCCTGTTTAATTTCAGACTTGCCAAGGAACTTTATTTTATGCTATGTTCTTCTTGCAAGAAAATCCAAACAATATTTTAGAAGGAAAGCTTGTCTGTCCCATTTTACCCTCTCGCATTTAGTCGCTTGACTCTCTTTAGCTCACTGCTGTCTCACAAAATCTCCTTTGGGCAGTGGTAGCATAGTTAAAAGCTCAAAGATTTATGACTTCAATTGTTTAGCTCGCTGGCAATAATGCATCATGACAGAAGCAATTGTTGGAACAGGCAGCTATGATACCATTCTTTCATGAAAAACTGTAGTTGGAGATAAGGAAGGCAAGAGAAGTCTCTTGTGAATATTATTATCCTCTGGAAATTATCCCCCAAAAGATTTGCAGTTTCTCTATAGACTATGGCTAGGGTTCATTGATACACAGACTATCATCCTGAATAGTAGATTAAAAACAGATGGCCATAGATCTGCTCTTGGCTACAAATCTCAAAAGAAATGAGAGGGACTACAGTGGTGACTGACCACAAATGAAAGCATAGAAGGGATTCTTCTTTTTGTTTCCTTTAATTCCCTGTTTGGTTCCTCTGTAGTTTTATACAAAGTCCACTCTAGTTAAAACTCAAATAATATCAACACAAAGAAGGTATGCAAAGTATACTGAAGTAGCTCAAAATTATACAAAGTATCCTAAAAATACACTACAAAGACTTTTATGTGGGACCTTTGTTAGGTTATTGTGCTGCAGCAGCGCATTGTCAGTGAAAAGAGTCTTTGCATAAACTGACTTGAACTGATGGTAATCCGTTTGCTTTAGTGGCTCGGGTCAAGTGAAGAGTAGGTATAAATTATGTGTCCTCATAAAAGTGAAAAATATACTCTACAAGCTAAGGCAGTGCAGAGGATGAACCCCTGAATATTTTAACTGTCATGTCAAAATCCTTGTTTTCGTTTATCATATGCACGTATGCAGATTTGTTAGTATAATAAGTAATGTCAGTCCTTATACGTATAAGTGCGACCGCACAGACCAAGATTTTCCATCTTCTTTTTTCATAGTTTTAAATTCCATTTATTGTGCAGTGCCATTCAATTTTGAGTAATACGTTTCCTTTTTCTCTGCTCTGAATTAACTGAAATGGTGAGCTGAAATTCCAAAATTTCTTATGGAATAAAAATTCCAGAAAATTTTAGTACATGCTTATTGAAGCAATCTATTTCAGCAATCTATCTAGTGTTATTTTATTCTGACCTCATTAACATGATTCTAACAAAATCCCTTAACTTAAAAATGTAAGAATTCTGAGTTCCCAATTATCATTTTAGATATTTTGTTTAGATTTTATGTTATATTAAAATGTTAGTTACATATAATACAATATTCAATGCATTTGAGTAGGATAGTAAATTAAACCAATTAAAGAAGCAATAAATCTTGGTTTTACTTTATTCATGGCACATTTGCTCAAAATCAGTAGATGAAGTATTTTGAAAATAATGAAACTGCACTTTTATCAGGAAGCTGTTCTAGAAAATTGTTTTCAGGCAGTGCTGCTCTTAGATAGCAAGTCACAAGTCTGGTTAGTCAGTGAAATTCCCGTACAGTTTGTTATGCAGTTTTAGTTCAGCTTTTTTAAAACATTTTCAAACACAAATCAAGTGCAAACAGTTTTCAGCAGGAGTCTACTTAAATATCAACAAATTAATGGAATCAACATTATTAATTATGATTGTATAATACTGCATGAATTGTATAATCAATGTTATTGTTATAAACATCTATTGTAAATAGAGCAATCAAATTCCATTGTTTCTATTGTTAGATTAAAAGTATTCTATTTTTCATTTCATTCTTGGAAATAGCGTCCAAGCATAGCTGTGTGCACTTCCAACTCACTATCAATGAAGTAGAGCATCTACACAGGTCTGTTGTTCAAATGTTAGCAAGAATTAGACACAAAATATTGACCAAAACTCATCTTTTTTCAATATTGACAGTCCATTAAACACATGGATTAATTAACTGTGCTTCCTGTTTATCATGGTTGGAAGATGAAACAAATAAAAATAAAATCATCTCAGTTCAGTTAATACTTATGAAACAGCATCAAAGTATTGGAAGGTCTCGGCCCTTCACAATCTGCCTGTGTTAGCATCTCCTGGAATGGGTAACACCTCGGAAACACGAGACTGCGAAAGTTTTGGTCAAGACAGCTCCGTCTTCTGAAATAAAATCTGGATCTCATAAGCAGCTAGAACATCAGATGCAACTCAGACTGAGCCTTTGGAAGGATGCTAAGGATATTCAGCCGAACAACCACTGAGGCTCTTGCCTCCCATAAATTAAACTTGCTTTTCCCCAGTAGATTATAATTTCATTTACATCACTGTTATTCTCCACCAACATGGAAGGATTTAATTCTTATTTACATCAGGCTAAATTGACAGTTTTGTATCAAAATTTTTTCCCCTGTGAAAAATGATTTTGCAATTAAAATGAAAGTTTTACTAAAATAATTCAAGAATGTTCATCCTTTTAATTAATGGTAGAAAAATGCAAATAGAAAATCTAAATATATTTTCTGTCGCTGGCAGACAAAAAGCACTTTATTTTCATATTTTAGGCACCAAATCAATATAACTGGTGGAACAAGGGGTTTTTACATCAAAACAGCTTCTTTCCCTTCCCTAATCCATCCTAAAAGAATGAAAATAATTTTTTTTTTCCAGAATAGAAAATAAGAATTAATTTGTTCTGACATACTTCTCCTCTCTTTAACCATCTCTGTTTTACAGTGCTGCTGGGTAGTGTCAGAATTCACTTTCTAGACGGGGCAGGGAATATCTCGGGCAAGTCAGCTCTTCTTCAGGGGTCAATCCATGAATCCGGCACTTCTTCGATGATATTTTTTGATGACTAATGAACTGATCCCTGGTGTCTCAAGAATGCTCTACCTTTTCTGCCTCTGCAAGGACTAGCTCCCCTCAAATCCCAGACTGAAGAAGACACCACCATTTCCTTTATTCCAGATGAGACACCACAAAATGAATTATTATAAAAATTATGACAATTCCAAAAAATGTTACCTCTGATAATAAATATTGCTTATTTTCTCTCCTTTGTGACTGAATTTTGATGTAAGTTACACTAACTAAACTTTTAAGGACCCCTGGCATAGAGTATCTTTAATGGATATATCAGTTTCGATGTTATATTCCAATATGTAACTTAGTTTTTGGAATATAAAAGGAGACTAAGAGACTGCCTCTTTTCTTGAGTATTGCTTAGTGCATGTGTATGCAAAAGTTACTACTTATATGACAATATGTTAAGATGTCAAAAAACAGGCTCCTCCAAAATGTGGAGAGAAGTGCTTGCATAGTTAGGAAATGGTGGACATTTTGGAGTAAAACATATAGAGGACCTTACTGGTCTGCTTCAGTAAGTTTGTGCAAAGAATGCTAATTCTGATGTATTCATTCTAGAACAAGATTAATTCCCTTTTCATCCTCATGAACTAAGTTAGGTCTACAAGTCTATGAATGTAAGCAAGAGGTCACCCATGCTGGCTGGACAGAGTTTGGAAAATGGGAATTCATGATTTCTCTGTTGGCAAAAGAAGTCCAGTCTTTCAACACAAAATATTAGACAATTTGGAGTTCAGCTACACAGTTTTGAACTTTGTGGAGGAGCTGGACAACAATGAAAGTCTTTCATTAAAGCAAATGTCAGCCAAGTTTGCAATGCCCCTTTGATTAGCAAAAATGGCTTTTCATGTTATGCCTTAGAGTGCTTCCTCAATGTCCCATTTCCCTAATTTTTTAAATGTGGGGTTATTAACTCTTCACATACTGACTCGTTGTCATTGGTGCAGTAATGAGCACTCTTCCTCCCTGGCTGTGCTGGTTATCAGATGCAAAAAACTTTCACGACTTTCAGCTGCCAAAGCAAACGCTTTGTTACCCGTACTCCTTTCTTACAACTTTCTCTTGTCCATTTGATACAGTATCATCCTGCAAAGGAAAGATTGATCATGCCTAGTACTGTATTTTTGGGGAGGCTTTTTTCACCATTTGTATTTCCAGGCTCCGGCAGGGCAGCACATGAAATTTGCATGGAGACCTCAGGTGAGATTCTGAATACTTTTCCAAGCCTCCAGACCTTTCTGATCTAGTTTCTGGCTCAGATTGTTGTTGGTCCAATGGTTAAGAATAATTTTGAACAAAAAATTCCTCTTCAATAGCCCAGATGCAAATCCTGAAGTGTTTATTATGTGAGCAATGAATCAAAACATCCTGCTGTTAATATCACTGTTATATCACCATACTTTTAAGGATAGCCACTATTTTTCTGTAATTTTCAATGTCTTATGCCCTGCAAAGCTAGGCAACTGTTCAGTGAAAATTGACAAGGAAGGTTAACTAGCAGTTCTTGTCTCCAGAGATCAGTGGATATCATTGATTAAGCTGTTGCATAAAGAAGGAAATGAGGAAGCCATATTAATTTAGTTTTGTTGAATACTCGTCATAGTGAAGGGTCAAAGCAAAACGAGTGCCTAATGAAAACAAGTGGAAACATTGGAAGAGAATAATTATTCACAAAGATCAGAATGAAAAAACTATGGTATAGATTGTATATTTTTGTTTAATGATGTTACAGACTGCTAAGTCTAGGGAGGAGTGAGATGTATTCAGACTCCCTATTTTGGTCCATAATACAGACATAAATGCTTAGAATTACACCTGCCTTCAAAGAAATTGATGGCAGAATCAATCTTACTAGCCAGAGCCAGTAAGTCATAGCTACGTATACATTCAATGGCAATGACACACTGGGAAATGTAAACTGTCTGAAAAGGGCTCCTATGTCATTCTGTAGACTGCCCAGGGAGCCAGACAACCTTTGCTTCACTCACTAACTGGTATCTTAAACGTCTGTTGGGCATGCAAGTCCATTTCAAGCACTATAGTAGCTGGTCAGAATATGTCTTGTTACCACTAACCGGTTGCGTGGCTCAGTTCAAGGAGAAGTATCTACACCGCAAAGTCTATCGACAAAACTAGTGCAAAGTAATATCTATTGCAGTCTCTGTACGCTAATATAGGCCTGGCCAGGGATAATTAACTAATTTTCTCTGGGACTGAGACAAATGCTGGCAAAGCAAGAGAGAGGTTTGCACTGATTTTTTTTCTTTTGCTGTGTTTTTGTAGGAGGCAGACTGGCTGTGGACTGATCTACCACTGAATTTACACTTAAGCAATTACCCTTTTTGAGAGAATGCAAAAAAGCTCAACCGGGTAAATTTATCACATTTTTCCGTGTATTATATTGTAGGAGAAATCAGGTGACACCACAAATGAAATCACGAGAAAGTCCTCCACAAGAATTTTGAGGGACAGAAGTCTTTTCAATAGTAGGACATTTGTTTAAAAGCTTTTAGAAAATCCTTTCCCCCCTACTTTTGGGTTTAGGTCTATTTTGAAACATAACGTGGCTATTTTGCCCTTCTACCCTTCTACTGTCACTGTTTTTATCTGGAAATATTTTTTCATCAGATAGGAGTGTCCTGTGCAACAGGGAAAGAAAACATTTTTGTTCTTTCAAAAAAACCCCGAAGATTTCACTGTGGAATGAGAAAGGGTCTGATGACATTTTCTAGCAGCCAGCAAATCATGCTGTCATGCATAGGGAAAAAGCCACTAAAATATCCCCAGTTAAAATATCGCAAAATTATGTAGAGCTCAATCCTAGGGAGCCATCTGCCATGCGAAAGCTCCACTGATTTCTAAAGGCGTTCATTGCAGGCAGGCTTGCAGGACTGGACGCATAATTTGTCCCTTTTAGAAACTGTAGCTGTCGAAAAGAAGCCTTCATCAAAACCGCTTGAGTGGCAGAGGCTGCCTGAAAAAAAGGTCTGTGAATTCAGCTGGGCAAAAAAACCCACCACACACCCTCAAAAGGAGCTTGTGTGCTGGCTGAAAATGCACCACAACTACAGGTATCGAAATGAGCTACCCGTGAAAGGTCTGATCCTGCCATGTGTGTGCATGGAAATCTGCCTGCTGTCAGGGAGTTTTCTGCTCTGAAAGCGTGCAGATAAGGTTCCTCCTCAGTTATTGTCCTTTTCTGAATTACCAGCCCTTTAAAACTGAAGGTAAGTAATGCCAGCCCATACGGAGGAACTTTTGACATACACTACACATATATGGAGAGCTGTGTGTGTATATATATATATATGTATAATATTTTAGCATTGCCTTTTATTTTGTTAACAAATACCTCCTGGGAATGGTTTAGTGGGTCCTGCCTTGGGACAGGGAGCTGGACGAACAGCCTCCAGGTCCTTCTCCCAGCTCTGTGTTTCTGGAAGCACTGAACCTTGATGTGGAGGAAAAAATCTGCAGAGAGGCAGGAGGGGATGTGTTTTACAAATTGCAGCTCTTCAACAACATTAAACACCCATGGAGAGTTACTATAATACAAATACTAAATGAAAAATCTTTTATGGCAGTAGTGAAAGCAAAGCCTTTGATATATATATAAAATAGATAAAATTCCATTAATTTTCAGCTTGGGACAGACGGTATATTTGAATTTACAGACACGCCAAATGGTAATTTTGGCTTCCAGTCTTTGAGATGTGGCTGATCTATTATGGGTGATAACAGCATATGCTACTTTCTGAGTCAGTTTCTGTTATGTCATGAGAAGCACCACCGCCAGTAACGGAAGGTATTTTTACATTAGCTAAATTACCAAATGAGGTTCATAACATAGAAAATAGGTGGGCTCCAAAGGTAGATTCGATATTTTAGGTGGATGTCAAATTCAATACTGAGTAAATAAATCAACGAAAGCAATTCTCACATGACAAATCAGCATGGCATGTAGCTTGTTCAGATTTTTTTCTTTCACAGTGTCAAAGGGTGGCGAATCTTGACAACTTTCTTTAGCTGGTTATGCCTGGGAGAATTAACGGAGACATTTGGCCTTTGTGGGTCTGTGTCCAACTTGTACGTCCCAAGGAGGTAAGTAGCTGCTTGAGACACCACAGAGCAGTGGCGAACCGCCGAGGAATGGGAGCATCTGAGTGCAATTTGATGGAGCAGATGTTGCATCCCAGCACTCCACAGCTGCCTCAAGGCTTTGTCTGGTGTCAGCCCTTTTCTAAATGAGTTTTCATAATGAATTTATCTGTTAATTGACACATAAAAATCTATGTTAATATAACATTAAGGACCTATCTTAAATTTACAAACGCCGGGAAATTGGAGGGGGAAAAAAAGCCTACGCTTGACTGTCACCAAAACTTACCTGCTGTTCCATGGGGAAGAAACCACTGATGCAGACACAATTTACATGCCAGAGAATTAAACATCACTTTTTTTTTTGGTTGGTATTTGCTAAAGGAAATAGTATTTCTGTAGAAAGATCCTTTTTGACAACTGCACGGGCAGAGGCAGAACCTCCAGTGCCTGGTAAAGGTTTTGGCTGTCGCTTCTGACTTTTGGAGGTGCTGTGGTTTTGGAACACTTTATTTGCTTTCCCTTGGTGCCCAGACTTGTGGCTCTAGTGGCATCAGAGTTAAGCAGTGAGGCATTTCCCTTACTCCTTGCAGAAATATAAAGATGCTCCCCATCAATCTTTCAGTGTTTCTGCCATTTTGACAGCAGAGAGCTAACAAAACATAGTGGTGGCCCTCATTTCCGACATAAGCTAGGGTAGCTCCTTCAATACAATAGCCCACTTTTTACCATATAAGATGAGAAATCCAGAAACAAGCTCCTTCTCCGGCTGATAAGATTCAAATCTACCATTTTACCTTCAGGGGAAAACCCTTCCCACTGGTGGGCGAGGATACCCTCCACCAAAGCTGTACCAAGAAGAGTTTAAGCCTGAACTGGGTAGTCTGGGAAAAGGAGAGACTCTGGTTTAGTGCCTGGGGAAGTCATACGAGTGGGGAGCTCCTGGGCACCAATCCCTCTTCCCAAGACAGTTTATATATTTAATGTTAAACCACCATTACAAAGACCAGATCACAGGAACGTTACCTTAGATCGCCAGCTCATGCTCTCTGTTACCTTTGCCCTTGGCCCCAGTGAATCTTGTTGCCCTCTTTTCTATGCAGCAGGATAACGTCCATAGGAAGGAGAAATCATACAAGTGTTAAGGCACCTTCCCAAGGGAGGAACAGGAAACGCGTGGCTGGAAACAACCGGCCAGAAACAGTGATTAAATTTAGACATCTCAGCTCTCAGGAGGTTGATTGAACCACGACAACACGTAAAAGGGCACAGAAAGCCTAAGTCCTTTTCCCGCTGTGTTTTGAAAAGGAAAGAATGAGCCCTTTTTACTCTGTTAGCAGAAGAGTCCCCAGTACCTACCTTCATGAAGTCGGGGCTGGGAAATGGGGGCTATTGCACCACGGCTTTGACAACCCAGGATGTGTTTTATATGTGAGCAGTATTCACATAAGACTGTCCAGACCCCATCTGCCTGTGTGCTTGTTTCCACGCTAGCCGATAGCCAGCGTTTAAGACCGCGGTATCAGCTGCATCAGCCTTTGCTGTCCGTCCGGGGAGGGGAGAGGGTTGCCATGCAGGTCTCTGCACAAGAGCTGGTGAGAGGCAGGGTGGCAGCCAGCTCGTGTGCGCGCTTTAATTGGGCAAAGTCCTTGTGGCCCCCCAGGCACACAGAGATCGCTGAGGTTGGAAGGTACCTCTGGAGGTCTCCGGTCCAATGCCCAGAGCAGGGTCAGCTACAGCAGGTTGTTCAAGGCCATGTTCCGTTGGGTTTTGAATATCTCCAACGATGGAGACTCCACAGCCTCTCTGAGCAACCTGCCCCAGTGTTTGAACACCCTCACAGTAAAACTATGTCTGAATGGAATTTCCTGTACTTCAGTTTGTTTCTATTGCCTCTTGTCCTGTTCCTGGGCACCACTGAGAAGGGTCTGACTCTGTCTTCTTTACTCTCCCATCAGGTATTTATACACACAGATAAGATCCCCTTGAGCCTTGTGTTCTCCGAACTGAACAGCCCCAGCTCTATCAGCCTCTCCTCCTGTGTCAGGCTTTGTGGCTTTTGCTGGATTCACTTCGATACAGCCAGTAGATTTTGGTGATCTGGCAATACTCAGTTTAAGCTCTCAGACCTCACCTTGGTGCACACAGCCCAGGCAGGCAAGATGTTGCCTTTCTAAGCTGAGAACCATGTAGAAGACTGATTCAGCAGCTGTCCAAACCCACACGTATGTCTCTCTCCTGATAAACGGTGCAATAATGCCTCTGGCTACATTAATGCCTGGTTGCCCTGTGCTAAGTGGGTCACCGTAGTCCTCTGTGTAGTGCCTGCACATCTCTGGGGGTACCACAGTGCAGCTCTGAGGGTGCACGGAGAGTGCTAAAGACGTCTCGCTACTGCACCGCCTGGTCTGGCACTGCTCTGCATGGGCAGAGTGGCGGCACGCAACAAGGCAGAGGCTGCCATGTGCCCGTGAAACTACCAGCATCGTTCATAGCTGACTGTCGACTAGTCCTAACTGACTGGTTATTCTAAAACTATTATACTACCTTCGAATTAATCTTTTGACTGGAAGTATTTCCCCTTTATCTATGTCTCTTTCGGTTAACACACTTCTAGTCCTATCTTAAATTTTCTTAGACACGTTCCATGAAGGGAGCTGCCGCTGCCCCTGCTGGTTCCTGATGAAGCATGCGAGTGGTGACATTGATGGAGAAATGATGGAAGTGCTTTGAGCACAGTGTTTGCGATGACTGTCCATAACATGGAGGTGGTAATGCTCAGGATACACTTGATCCTCCTTATGGACCACCTGTCTCTATGAAAAGGTGTAGTCTGTGAGGTTGAAAAGAGGCAGATGTGAGCTTGCTTATATATGTACTCCATGCTTGTATGGTGGAAATACCTATAAGAACGCCTTCTCTAGAATGAAACACAAGCCTCTTCTTTTATTGACATGGAGTAATTGAAATGTTAAAACCACATTAGCAGGATCAGTGGCAGTGTGCGGAAACTATCCTTGTGCGAGGCAGACTGCAGTTCTGAAGAAAACGACCTTGAATGCTGATCAAGGGCCTGCTAATAGTAATTAGTTCAAATTTCTATGGTCTGCCTCTCCTTCATCTAGCACCTCCATGCAGCCTGACATCCCAGCTGCACCCTGTGCTCTTCAGCTTTTTCATCCATGCAGAATATCACACAGCCTCATTCCCTGAGATTTCTTCCTCCGTATACCCTCTTCCCACGCCCCGCTGCCCACCCCAGTGCCCTTCTCCTCCCAGTCCCATGCACCACAGCCTCACAGCCCATCAGCATCTCAGCCCTGGTCTCCAGCTCCGCATCTGCACCATCTCATGTGTAATTCGGTCAATACTGCGTCCACCAGCACTTGCGCTATGCAGTCTGTAGAGCAGACTGTCTGCTGGTAGGAGAGGCAGGAAGGAGGAAGGAGCGAAGCAAGCAATCCCCTGCTCTGCAGAGCATCACGGGTCCCCTGCAGGTCACCATCTCTCTTTCATGGGATTGGGAACTGGAGAGAAGTGGCAAACGGGAGACCTGTGAAACGGGGGCAACAGTGGAGCCGGGCCAGCACGGAACCTGAGCTAAGACTGGCAGATTTAAACACAATTTTACTACTGAAAATAAAATGAAAATTGTCACAAATTGCAGATTGCAAATGTAATATTCCAAAACCTGTTTCAAACCTGGAAGCACTCCAAGACCAAAAAGGTGCAATTTTTTGTCTTATCAGTTAGGATTGCTCTCATTCTTTCAAAACATGTCTTCCTTTATGGAGGTACTCTGAATTAAGAATTTGGCTATAGGAACCAAGCTAAAACAGAAAGGAATAAAGTTCCAGAGATTTAAAAACAGTCGCAGAGAGAGCAAAGAGAAAAAGGAACTTGAAGCAAAATGCTGAGAGTGTTTGAAATTAATAATTTATACTGGGGTGCAAACTAACAACACTGGTGTACCAACTAACAATTCTAGTACTGTGACTACTAAGCTCTCTTGGACAGGAAATGTCATGATGTTATTTTAAAATATATTTTAGAAGGACCTTACTAATAGAGATGTAAACACGGCAGGTCCATAGAGTCAGAATGGAAAATCAGCTATAGACGTTACAGCAAAATAATGACCGCTGATACCACGGATGAGTTGGACCCTAAGGCAGACATGATGTTCAGTGTCTGATGCATGATGTATAGAAATAGGCAGTCCCCCTCAAAACTGCAGGAGTAACAAAACACTGCACTTCTCCCTTTATCACAGAAAGCATGCAGGATGGATGTGATCTGCCAATTACTTTATTCTCAAGACTGAACTGGCAAATATCATCTGCTCCTTCCTGCTCCTATACACGAGAACAAAAGACAGGGATCTTGTTCCCCCCCAGCTCATAGGCGGATTTACAGTCAGTTCCAGCAGTTTACAGATTCAAGAGGTTGCATGAGGAACATGTGTGTATGAAAGTCAGTCAGGAATAGGGCAGGTAGTCGCAAGTGGAGTTGTGTGAAGTACTTCAGGGTGGAGATGTAAGACTGCTCTTTGGGTAATACTACTTTTCATTTCTGAAAAGTCTCTCCATCCGTAGACTACCACAAATGAGTTGTTGCTATAATCACTATAGCCTGTTCAGGCTTCAAATGTTTGAAATAGCAAGTCATGTCCCAAGCAATCATGAGTTTAAAGATCATTCTTGGAGATTGTAAAGCATGGTTACCATATCGCACAGAAAATGCAACTCCGTGGTGGAACAGGACCTTTCCAATCCTCTGTTTCTAAAATCGTACACTTTTTCTATCAGTTTACTGGTTCAATCACCCCAGAAGCTGCAAGTGGTACAAATCTGAAGCTATCCAAGGGATGTTACGTATCACGCTGTGACGCTCTGCCATTTTGCTTGTGGACTAATAGAGACCTCGTTTCCTGAGCAGAGGAGCAGCAAGGATTTTTACTTAAAGTTTAGTTAAAAATTATTACCTGGGTCTACAAATGACAGCCTAAGTTTTATATTTGCTGATGGCTTTGCTTATATAAACTCTGTGATTTACTCAACAAAGCAAAAAAATCTGCAAGAAGTACCTTCACCAAAAACGTACAACTATTATTTGTAAGTAACAATTAAGGGGCCAAATAATTTTGTCTCTCAAATGGAATATAAGACAGCGTATCCAATTGGTGGGATATACTTTGTGGGATTCAATTGAATGTACAGGGTGCAGCTTAATTCAGCATTTTGGAGTTTTAAGAATTCTTAAGATTTGACTGCATTTTTAAACTGTGACAGCATCACAATCAAAGCACAATAGGGATAAAAAATATTTACCATCACTGAGTCAGTCAGAGCAACAACACGGACTTTTATGACAACCTGTGCAGCCCTGTGAGCCACTCCCTTCTTAATTCTTAACCACCTGAATGTATCCAGCACTGAAGACCTCTTTGTTGGAAAACACATAAGAAAAAAAATTAACCAAACAGCCATTTCTCTGCTTTTGCATGTCATGCTCTCCAGAAATGCCATGGAGCCAGAGGATGCCCATTACAGAAGGAGTTGCTCCTCAAGTTACCTTTCAAGTCTCTGGTGAGAGCTGATCTTGGACTTCTACGCGCCCGTTCTGGGAATGAAAAGAGCGACCTTGCTCGGCCATCTCACTCCAAAGTGGTTTCCTTGCTATTGTGTGAGTGTAATTGAGAAGGATAGCTCTAGAATATAGCCTTTAACATGAAGAATATTTTGCTGTATAGTATCTAGTAGTTTATGGCACTGCAAATTGTTGATAATTTTGCAAGCCACTGTAAAATAAAAAATGTAGAGATTGCATTAATTTTAGTAGAGGCAAATGCTTTCATAAATAACCAGCCTTGAAAAATCAAGCTGCTACTTCCAAGGCTAAATTTTTAAAGATATGTCGATCTATTTTCCATTAATGCCATAACAGTTATTGGAGAGGGGTGGGAGGGTTTACCCATAATTTCCTCTCTACTGGGGTAAGCCACAGACTGTATATAAGCAATACCATCAGTATGCGCAAATTGGATATGAGGTGCACCATCTGTAGATGCAAATGACAATTAAAAAAAGCGTATTCAAACGACTGTGCATACATAGAGGCAATATTGGAAAAATTGGCCCAAGATTTCTGTATCTCTTACAGAGGTTAAAACGTCAGATGCCATACTCCCCTAAGAACTGTGAGGAAGTCAAACTTCTGAATGTAATGCAATTTCTCCTCTTTCATTATTAAGATTGAATACATTTTGAGGTTGGAGAAGGCAACATACCTCATTACAGACTGGTTAGTACAGAATGTAAAAAAAAAAAAAAGCTGCTAAGTATTGAAATAATGAGGGCATTTTCCTCCTTCTACATGTAAATTGTCTCATATTCCAATTTATTTCCGTATAAATTTATTGTTGCATATGCTAATACACAGAATTGAAACAAGAAAAAAATAATTAAATGCATTGTAAAACATGTGGAAACGTACAGATTATGTGATCTTTACTAAAAATCCATCTTAATGATGAAAGCACCATTTAGCATCCACTCTGGAACTGCACTCCTTCATTTATTTATGAGACATTACTTTCTGTAGACAAAGAAAGTATCTTCCAAAAATAGGAGTGCCATATTTTCAAGGCATACTGTATATTTTATTTTTGTAACTAGTAAATGTCAAACAGTATTCATACACAGTATTGATGCATTAATGTTTTCATTCAACAGTGAAGATACCTTTCCTTGTTACATTATATATTTATGACACACAGAGCTGTCAAATAAATTATGTCAAAGCAGCTAAAGCCAGACCTTGTGACACTTGAATCATAGAATCAGGGCAAATAACCTTTAAAATGAAAGACATATGATGAGAATTAGAAACCTTTAATTTGCATAAATATAATGTTAACAGTCTTTTCCTTATTACATATTTTATGCCTAATATATAATTGTCACTATATTCGTTTCTTAACATCAGTTTGCACTCTATTTTTTTCATTATTGCTCGCCTTGTTTTGCAATGTGTGAAACACAAATTCTGTAAGAAGCATATGATCGGATCCCCATTATAATATACTCTGATCAGCACATCCTAAATTTTGCGGAAAACTCTTCATTCACATAACGTACTATCTAATATTTAGAATTAATTCCTAAAAATAGCTAAAAATTCCTAAACACATTAAGCAAATATAACATCTCTGAAAATACCGGGCCATCTCTTGAAAACAATCTTCTATTCATGTTTTCCTATGAAGTGCAGAATACACCGGAATGTGTACAGTTGAAGCATTGATTCTCATAAGCTAGATGATTCATACATTTTGAATTTAGGAATGTAGAATCTGAGCATCTAGGTACACACGTAGGAATCAAAGTGAATGGTTAGATTTTCAGAACTGCTTACTACTCAGGGTAGTAAACTCATCGATTTCATTAGTTGAAACCCATTAGTAAATGAGAGACTTCCTTGGGCCTCTGCGGGAGGGTGCAGCCTCTCTCACACTCTTTTAGAAATCAGTAAGAACAGAGAGCGCTCCGCACTTTGCAGGACTCTGCCCTTACTGCTAACGCTGCGAAAGCTTACGTACGCAAGCCCAGTTAGTAAAACTTTGCGTTGCTCTGAAAACTCCCTAGAGATGTTCAAGTAAATAAGGCTGGAGGGTACAAAGATGAATGTCTGCCGCAGGAAGGCACAATAACTAACCCCCTAATTCTCACTGGCTGTGCGGATCGCGAGACCAGGGTCTGCACCGCCGTTAGGAGACGCAGGCTCTGTGCAGTCTCTTTGAGACAGGGTGAGTTTGGCTGCCTTCGCCCTTCTGAATCAGAAGAATAAATATGGTTTATTCTATTCTATAATATTCTGTTATTTTATAATAATGGCCGTTGGACTAGATGATCGTTGTAGGTCCTTTTCAACTGAACTACGTCTGTTCTATTCTATTCTATTATTCTGTTCTATCCTAGTGAAGCTAATTGGGATGTTCTGGATTAAGCTTCGATATATTTACATAGTAATTCTTCCTGAGAGCCAGAGGGAAGCCAGTGGACTGTCTCTACAAAGAAGCATTGAGGAAAGGGTTGAAATTGATAGTAAAAAGTCCAAAACTTAATCTAGAAGGTTTAGGGTGTTTCCTTAAATCTTCACCAAAGAATTGAGCAGTTGTTTGTCTGTTGACTCTACAAGTGAAGCAAACACACCATCACCAGAGATTTGCAGAGAGCAACTCAGGCAAGACGCTAAGCCACTCCCAGCCCACCAGCAGAGCAACTGGTGATGTCCTGGCAGTCAGTCACCTGTGCATGAGACCTGATGGCATGTCATCCTGGTCGTTTGAAGACAGGCAATGTGCAATCACCAGTTTTAGTAAACATCAGTACCTCGGCGGGGTGGTGGCGGAGAAATGGAAACTGCAAGAGTAGTGAAGTGATTTAGGTCAATGGTAAAAAAGAAACGACCCTCCCTCACCCACTAACCGTGGTTCTGTAAAGCAGTTCTGCTCTGACAGAGCTTAAACTCAGCACGGGTGTTTTAGAAGCAACTGAAAGGGCAGCTGTCTTCATGGGTCCCTTGAACGCTTTGTTCTGCTGAGAAACAACTATCCTAAGTGGTGCCGCTTGCCGGAAAGGGGGATCTGGTTAACAACATATATTCTCAGAAACAGAAAGACATTTAGGCTAATTATATGAGGTAAAACACATTATAGGAATATTAGAAGTATCCCAAAGCCCAGTGTTGGAAGGTTAAGAAATTCAGAGTTGTGATTAAATGTTTTAAGGGAAGAAATGTATTTCATCCCTGATTCTGCCCTGAGAGACAATCAAGCAGTAATCACAGCACTAAGACATAGTGCATTTGAAGTCTTACACTGATGAAACTTTTCAAAATGACACTGTGTCACAAGAACGTCTTTGAGTTAATGGGAGATAAATGCCCATCCCAAAACGGCCATTTAGCTGTGGAAACGTTATTCCTATTGAAAGCAGTGGAAATTGGAAGCCATTTTGATTAGCCCTACAAAATTCTTAATTTGATGCAGAGATGCGGAGGGTTTCATCAAGGACTAACACTACAAAGAATTTTAAAAGTATCTGCCTTGTTCCATTTACAAGATCATTCAGAACAAAACTGAAAGGCTCCTGGTAGATGCTATCTTTGCTAAAGCCCCTATTTTTAATGATTTCATTAATTAACTTATCTGCAAATTTTTAGAAAAACCATTTAGCCATCTAAGAATAAATACAGAACTTAGTAGAAAAGGTACTATTTATTCATTTATTCAGTTTGCAGTTGAAATCTCCATTCAGCTGTGACATAAAATTGATGCTTCTGCAATTTAAGTACATTGTAAATAGTTTCTAAAGTGTTAATAAATTACTAAAACTGTTTGAGGAAATTATTAATCAAATGTTATAGCCTGTCATTGAGCCTGAGGATGTAATGAGTCATTTGCAATCAACTACAGCATCTGAAATGAATGCGCTTGGAACAATGTAAAGAACTTATTTCTCCTGTGTATAACAAGCTTCTCACAGTTACTAATCAACCCTTTGCATAGTAATTAAGAAAGCAGTCTCAGAAGAACATGTACAGAAGACTTCTGGTCATCTGTGGGACAAAGTGGGGAATAACTCCAAGAGTCAGCTATAACTGAAAGGCTGAAAAACCCCATGGCTCTCTCCCATTGTCTTCTAGTAGCGTGGAATGACCAAGACCAGAAGAAAAGCCTGTCCACACCTTAACACAACTATGCAGAGATATAAAAACCACTCCATGAGCCACCTCATCTACTGCAGGCAGCTGCTTTGGGCAGACAGAGAAAGGAGAGTCCAGACAAGCATATATACGTAACTGCTGCTGAAAACAGGATGCTTAGCATTAGATTTTGCCTATACGCTCCAGCTGCACAAAGCACCCTTGTACTTCTCTCCTCTCTGTAGTGCTAAGGTGGCCACTACAGTTGTGCCATATTCATTTACCTTTTAGCTTCCACAGGTTTTTTTTTGAGTTGGTGAGGAAAAATGCTACTTCCTTATCCTTTCTCATTTTTTGATTGGTTTTTGCTCAATTCACATTTTACTGCTAGTGTTCATGTATGGCAACAAAAGGAAGAAGAAAGAAGTCATACATGTTGCCACATAACATGATACTGATGTGACAGCATAATCTAATACGATTGCTGGTAATCCATGATTACAAGCCAAATACTTAACCCGTGAATTCCTCTACTGCATTTGTGTGCTCGCACACAGCACTGCACATCAGGATTGGGGCTGGGATGTGGCACACACCTTATGTGTCTCTCCACTGTCATCTCTCAGCTGCCACAGCTGAAGATTTCAACACCAAACAAATCACAGCTCAAACGGGAAATGCAGACTACACTATGCTGGAAACAAGAACAGGTTTTGGAAAAATATTACAAGTTTTTCCTCTTTGATCTGAGCTGAAGAATACCTGTGGCTTTGAAAATGTAGCAAACCATAATAATAACTCATGACAACTACTAGAGGGGGAGACAATCCAGTGCACTTAGCCAATGTTTTCTGCCTTCTCTGAATATACAGCGCTCCCGCTGACCTTGGCAGGCATTAAAAAGCATACAAAACCAGGTACGAAAAATGGAAGCATATGTTAGCTGTGATATGATGCTGTTATTGCAAATGGCTGTCTTGAACAGAAGAAAGGGTAAGTAAAGCCATTAGAAACAATATGCACTAGTATATGGCTTCCTGCCTATACTGTATCAATTATAACACACTGTTTTTAAGAATTCATAATGTTTCATTATTCCATACACAAAACTACAGATGCGTATTACAACTAATGTTACAATAGAAGATATCTAAAAGAATATACCTCACTGGTAAACACAGTCAGTACCTCATGTCTGCTTTCTAATAATTTGTATCTAAATGTATATAAAAATATTATATAAAACCACTATAGAACAATTGCATGAACATTCTCTGAGTGATGGCAGCTGAAGATTTTTTTTTCGGAACGGCAGATCTGTCATTACTGAATGTAGTAAATATATACAGCATACAAAAGATCATCTATGAGATCCCCTGGAGAAAACAGCTGAGGAGAAACCACAGTGTAGTTCATTCTGAATATGAGCAGATGAAACTAGCCATATTCAATGGACTGACATCACACTTCACTCTGTTCACTGAACTTGCTGTAATTCTAAATTGGAAGAAACAGAAAAAAAGTATTATAATATTTTCCTAGAATATGATGTAAAATTAGCAGATGAAGCAGTGTTAGCTGGAAAATGCAACCATTATAAAGATGAATAAATCAAAAAGTTATTTATGATAAGGATGAACTGCATAAAGGAACAGATGAATTCCTTATCAACATAAAAATGAGAATTACACGACATTATCCTTGGAGGATGTAGATAAGAGCACCTTTGCATTTCCGAACAGCAGCAGAGAAGAAAAGGAACCACTAACGCCTCTTGCCTCTACCTTTCTGCCAGTGAAAGACTATTTCCTGCTGTGGGGGGAAGCTGAAATGTAAATTGGAATGGATCACTTTCCATACATCTCCAACTCCTTCCTCCTATTCTTTTCTTTTCCATCCTATTCCATCCCAACCCATCCTACTATTTTTCCTTTATGTAAACACTCAAAATTCCTACTGACCGCAGCATCTTAAAAAGCCACAGGAAGCGTACATAGACTCTGTTAGTTACCATGTGGTGCTGCTATTGCGGTCACCCTGCCTTTTCACTCCTCTTCATCTGATCTTCAGGTGTTAAACACAAGGAACGCATAAAAAAAACCCCAAATCACATACTTTAAATACTCTGAAGAAGCATCAGCAGCATATATACACTGTTCATAATTACGTTTAAAATTTGAGGCTGCGTGCAATCCTTTCGGACTAATCCACTAAGCCACTATTTAGAGTTTTGATTTGCCTAGCAGCTCTGGTAGAAACATGGGATCAGTTCCTAGAAAAGTAGGCTTCTGAGCCCTTAACTCCCTTTTTTTGCTTTGAACATTTGTCCTGGTCTGTCCATGTTCCATTTCCATAAAATGGGAATGCTAGTACATAACTATCTTACAAGAATGTTAGGAAGGTTAATTAATGTCTATAAAGAATGCAGACAATTTGTAAGACAACAATCATCCTAATTCATCTAATCAGACCCAGACAAAATGCGCAGTTGCCTTCCCCATTATTTTTGCCCTGCAGTTACCATTTCAGTAAATTGTTTTTTGCAGGGCAACAAAATGAAAAGTTTTGAAAAGCTCTGAAGAGAACATGTTTTTCTGGTCAATCCACTGGACCAGCTGTGCCAACTCACCTTATCTGGACAAATCAATGGAAAGTGATTTTCTTCACAGGCAACTCTAATTTAATTAGTAAAATATAAAGTGAAGGGAAAAAAACCCCAAAACCACAGACCATGATGAGTTTAATGTCTCTTAGAGAAGGCTCTGAGCCAAGATCTAGTCATGTTTGGAATCATAAATAAAATCATGGGAAAGTACGCTACTTGTAATGCACGCTCAGTGGCTCTGGGATTACAATGGAAAAGACTCACACGGTTTATGAGGAAAGCCCAGGTTTACAGCCTTTGAACAAGGAATGCAAGAATTATTGAGCAAGTAAATACATGTTTAAGCAAATGCATGTTCAAGCCTCAAGCCTCAATTTCTGAGCCAAGCCTTCCTTCTCCTTCTAGCTCTCTCTTCCTCCTCGTGCAGTTCCTCTCCCTTCTTTCCACCAGTGAGCCAACACAGCACACTATGGTGCAGGGTAGAGACAAGCCTATTAGCTCGAAACAAACTTGCTAAGGATCCAGAAGTGTTTCAGTCAGAACAGTACGGTGCTATGTGAAGTAGCTTTAAGGAACCCAGGCTGAGGAACGGAGGAATGTAGGTTCAGTAATGCAGAACTGGGTGCAAGTTAATTTGCCTCACTGAGAAGCTATATTAGGTGTTTCTAGGTGACATTACACTTTCCAGTGGAGAACGCACCCAGATTAATGCACCACAACACAGTGCCTCTGGATCTAGCATAGAAGACGGAGAAGTTGTTGCTAAAGGAGAGACAGCGATAGGAAGAGAGTGCTGGCAGGAAAAACTTGGTAGCTGCAGTCCAGAGGCTGAGGACCAGTTCTACAGAACAGGCAGATAAAAGATTTCTACACAAAAGGTTCACTGGGTGAATAAGATTTCCCCAGACTTTAACAAATTGCTGTGAGCATCCAAGAAGCCCTCCAGACTTCACCTACCCCTGCTGTAAGTCTCACCCTGTGAATTTGAATGGCATCGATTGCCGAAGACACAGATTCAAAGAAGACAGGATTTTCAGATTCAAGATTTCCACCGTACTGCATTGCTTTTATCAAGGAAGCTGCAATAAAACAAACATACGAGCACTGATAAGGTAGTGAGGATATATAAACCGTCATGTTAAAAATTTTGCTGTAAGCTGATACTTGCCTTTGCAGTGTGCTAGCAACACATCGATGTGTCTGTTTTTACAGTCCATGTAAATCTATATGTGCAAAAACATGAAAGTCAAAAAAACTGTTTAAAATACCAACAGAGAACAAAATACACAAGAGGAACATATTCAAAGCAGGCAGCGAGCGTGGAGCGCTGCTGTTGAAGCCGTACTGCCAGCAGCCACCAGAGCGAGCCCTTCGATAATGCAAACATCACTAAATTCCCCCCCCCCCCTCCTCAAAGTACCCTACAGATCTGCTGAGAATTAAATCTGAATTTGGTTAACAATTTTGCGGGTTTTACTATATTTTTTTAGGGGTTTTTTTTTCCAGCTCTCTTTTTTCAGCAAGTTTTCCTGTCTCCTTTCCATATGCTCACCTACCAGTCCACAAAGACAGGAAGGAATCAGACCTAGGAAACTTTGAGATTTCCAGCAGTCTATCGGAAAAGCACTGTAACCATCATGCTACGTTCTGCAGTTAAGTTGTTCTTTATTCTTTCTTTGAAAATGTCCTACTTCACAGAGACTAAGTATTCAATAAGCTAGAAAGTAAAAAAAAAAAAACAGTGAAAATAACTCTAGAACCAGAACAGGGCCTTTTTCTGGCAGATGAGGAACATCCACAGCAGTCCCTGCTTTAAAAAAATGTTTAAATAATCCATGTAAAGTGGAACAATTCTGAGAGAAGAGATTCAATGAGAATCATATCAGAATACCCTATTTTTAAAAATAAACAAAAAGCCTGACTCAGTATAAAAATCCCTCCAACTCTAGCAGCAGTGATGATATTTCGGGAAGGCATGTAAAATGAGGACACGTTGAGTGTGTTCCTCCTCTGAGTAACTCAGTTTTGCACCGGTCATTCACTCAGACGCTGCACTCCCAACCTGTGCACTTCACAGCCCACAACGGACTTACCTCTCACAAATTTGTCAAACACTTCTTTGACATAATTTGTAGTTCTGAGGTCTCTAAGATCTTTTGGAAATCAGTTTCACAAGTTTTTTTTCAATTAAAGCTTTATTGAATGCCCTATATGGGGAGATGTAATAAAGAGTAACTCCCACTAACATTATTTTTCCAGTTTTCTTTTTGACTGTATCCCCACCTGTATATGTAGTTTTAATTTAACATTTTTAAGGCATATTCGAGGTGCAGCCTCACTACTGCCAAGTACAGGGGGACAATCACTTCCCTAGTCCTGCTGGCCATACTGTTTCTCATACGAGCCAGGATGCTATCGGCCTTCTTGGCCACCTGGGCACACTGCTGGCTCACATTCAGCCGGCTGTGGACCAACGCCCCCAGGTCCTTTTCGGCCAGGCAGCTTTCCAGCCACGCCTCCCCAAGCCTGTAGCGCTGCATGGGGTTGTTGGGACCCAAGTGCAGGACCCGGCACTGAGCCTTGTTGAACCTCATACAACTGGCCTCAGCCCATTGATCCAGCCTGTCCCGAGCCCTCTGCAGAGCCTTCCTCCCCTCAAGCAGCTCAACACTCCCGCCCAACTTGGTGTTGGCTGCGAACTTATTGGTGTTGGCTGCGAACTTATTGAGGGTGCCCTTGATCCCCTCGTCCAGATCATTGATAAAGACATTAAACAGAACTGGCCCCAATACTGAGCCTGGGGGAACACCACTTGTGACCAGCCACCGACTGGTTTTAACTTCATTCATCACAGTAACCAGTGGTTTTAGTCTTCTGGGAACTTCTTAGAGCTCCTGCAATGCCTGAGGAGCCCAGCCTGCTAGGTATGTAACCCACAGGAGAAA
This sequence comes from Sagittarius serpentarius, assembly GCA_034782735.1. Taxonomy (NCBI): domain Eukaryota; kingdom Metazoa; phylum Chordata; class Aves; order Accipitriformes; family Sagittariidae; genus Sagittarius; species Sagittarius serpentarius. The sequence continues at coordinate 26,784,774 of JAVKLA010000027.1, read as the reverse complement.
ACATGGAGATATCAAGACCTCTGGGTTAGCAGAAAGCAGTATATACAGACAAAATCACAGAATTAAAAGCTGAAGTTTTAAAGGGGTAAATCTACACATTGCTCCACTGCAACTGACATGACAGGGTCAAATATGACCTAAAACTGCTTTAAAATTAAAAAAAAAAAAAAAATTCAGAAACTCGTCTCCATTACATACAGATACTTACATTTTCACTGAATATCACCCAAAATCCTTAGAATTAGTTTTTATATAATCTTATATATAAACACAGTGCAGTTTAATACCAAATCTGTGTTCATCTTTTCCATGAGTGACATGTTTATTTACTGCTATAGGTGATGTGACTAGTAGTTGGCCCCAATAATTCATATGTGTAATTATATTTCTATGTACAGAATGTCTGATGTCATGAATACCTGAAGCAGCACTGAGACTCCAGTGTAGTCAAAGAAATTCAGTCCACTGCAGTCTAATATCAAAACACGTTGCTCACTGTGACATGACTGCAATGACCCACCTACACATTTGATAAATGAAAAACTTTAATTAAAATGGAGAATAGTCAAGAAATGCATGTAAGAATAATGATCATTCAACAAAATAAGCCCAAACTATCACAATAAAAATTTTACTATTATGTGCTGGGGTATCAGTCAAGCAAATGGCACATTTTAAAAGCACAAATGAAGGACCTTCAGAGCAATGGGATGAACTGATGATGGACAGAATGTATTATTACTGAGATGTTTTAGACAGTGTCTTGGTTTCAGCTGGAATAAAGTTAATTGTCTTCCTAGTAGCTGCTATAGTGTTGTGTTTTGGATTTAGGATGAGAATAATGTTGATAACACACTGATGTTTTAGTTGTTGCTAAGTAGTGTTTAGACTAAGTCAAGGACTTTCCAGCTTCTCCTCCTGCCCTGCCAGCGGAGGCTGGGAGTGCACAAGAAGCTGGGAGAGGAAGCAGCTGGGACAGCTGACCCAAACTGGCCAAAGGGGTATTCCATACCATATGACGTCAGGCCCAGTATATAAACTGGAGAAGCTGGCTAGGGGACGCCACGGCTCTGGGATTGGCTGGGCAACAGTCAGCGGGTGGTGAGCAATTGTATTGTGCATCACTTGTTTTGTGTATTTTATCATCATCATCATCATCATCATCATCATCATCATCATCATTTTCCCTTCCTTTTCTGTCCTGTTAAACTGTCTTTATCTCAACCCACAAGTTCTACTTTTATTTTTTTTTAGTTCTCTTCCCCATCCCACTGGGTGGGGGGGAAGTGAGTGAGCCACTGTGTGGTGCTTAGTTGCCGGCTGGGGTTAAACCATGACAGAGAGGAATAGTCTCTGAAGAATTAAAGAATTACTTCTTTACATTTTAATTTATAAATGAGTCAGGATAATACCTTGGCTTGTTTGGAAGAGTTTACAGGGGATACACAGAGAATATATCTCTCTCTTAAGTTCTGATATGACATTTATTTCTGTAGTACCTAAATGCCTGCCTATAGCTTAACTAATATCCGGCCATAAGGAAGAAAAATGTGTAAAGTGGAGTGTTTCACTTTCCTAAGGTTTTACTGCACTGTTCTTTGTTTGGTTAATTTTTTTATATACTATCACATATTGATGCTAGAGAAAAGAAGATGCTGGTAAGATTTGTGTAGGTCTTATACTCACTTTTCAACCTCAGACCATCTTGTGCTTAAACTAAGCACACTCTCTGTATGAAATGCGTTCTGCACTAGCACATTGATAAATGATTCCTGGCTTTCATAAAGTGAAAACTAGAAAATAACACACATCTTATTTACATTGCTCTGTGAACAAATGCTAGTTATCATAATGCACAGAACAAAAAAAAAAAGATGAAGGAAAGGAATTCTGAACGCAAATATGGGTTAAGCTAAATGGTTTTGACAGAGCAGAGGTAAAGATTTTAAACTCTTGAAGGGACTTAGAATTTCCCCGTGATGTAGATTTATAATGGTGTTAATTCCTTTCTGACAGTAGTCTGAGAGCCGGAGCTTTCTGGACTTGCACCTCCAGAGATTTACTGTCTTTGTATTGACCAACATACATTACTAGATCTATACTAAACAAAAATACAGGATTTTAAAGGAAACCTCCTGCTTGACATTACTATACAAACCCAGAAAAGATTTATGAGATTGGCTAGGCTGCTCACTGTAATAATTCCCACACACCTCCTCTGCCTCCAAAACAAAAGGACTCGGTCTTTCTCCCTGTTACTTACTCCTGCTGCCTTCCCGCCCAGCTGGCATCCCCCATTGCAGTAGAGGCTGCCTGGCTTCTAAATGGCGGGGGTAGGTACAGACCTGCTCCCTCTCTGAGCCAGCGGCAAGGGCAACAGCAGCTGTTCAATGTGGTGCTGATACAGAGCAATGGCAAGTCGGTTTTCCCCAGAGGGAGAAAGGAAACATTTTGACGAAGATGTACGTTGCCGCGCTTTCCAGGACGACTGCCGTAAGGATTAAGATTTATGTCCGCCTGCTCCCCTCTTTCCTGAAAGTTTAAGCCCCATATTTTTTTTTTCTTTTTGTAGGGATTTTTCTTTTTTCTCGCTGTCTTTTATTTTAAAGCTTCCATGAACAGTCACCGTAGAGTGGCTGCTACAAGGAACAACAGAGCATTTAAGTCCTCAAGTCAGGACTTAAACAATCAGAAAAGAGGTCTTGTGCTGTCTGTCACTCCTGTAACACGAGAAACCAGTTCATCTAAAAGAAGACTGAAATATGTGCTGGCAAGATCTTCTCACACACAGGGTGCTGTGCACTCTTTTAGTATTTTACAGTATCGTGCTGTATAGTCTTCGGGAGCCATTATCATTATGTTGCTATGTGTTACAGCAAAGCACTCTGTCACCCCCAAGTAAACTAAACACTGTAGTATCATAAAAATGTCATGAGTCTAGTTAATAAATGTAAACATTCAGACAACAGCCTCCAAATCAGATTCTCTGCTGTGGCCTTAATGCTTCTAAGTGTTTTAAATACACAGCGTTTAAATTCCATCCACAATGAAGTCGTCTGTATAAAGCATCTTCTGCAAAAGGTTGCTGCAGCTCTCCCGTGGGAATGTATGTGCTCTGGTTTGACTGAAGTGTTATAAAATGTGGGAAGAGTGGAATTATCCAGCTTAATCCTTAATTGAAAGCAAACCCTTAGTTTTCTTTCCTTATTCTATACTGTATTGACATACTGTACAATACTGGCGGCCGTCATGTCACTGATAATTCAACGGACATTTTCTGAGATTTTCAGCTAAGTGGCTTTAAAGATCACAAAGATTTAACATGGCTCTAATCTTATCCTCTTTTTACTTTTGCATACGAACATTAAAGTCCCACTGTGAATGCAAAAAACCAAGGCCACAGCTTAGCAAAACAGCCCCTTAGGCCTTTGTCTGAAGACCACGCCAGGCAGTGACGCGGGAAGTGGTTCCCCCCGCTGCCCGCCTGTCTCAGTAGGCACACGGTGGTTCCTGTGAAACAAGCAGGGAATCCTGCAGAAAAGGTATTTCCATGGGTTCCCTGCTTTTGAAATCTTAAAGTCAGTCAAGAACAGAATAAAAATAGGACCCATTAGGCCCAGGTTAACAGAGTTTAACACTGTTTGGCACACATGCTTCGTTGAATGTTTGGTCTAACTGAAAATACTAGTTTCCAGACAACTTGAGTTCACCTAGAAATAAATAGAAAAGTGTGGGACCATTTTTCACACTTACATCCATCTTGGTTTTTATACCATTTACGGATAATAAACTTACCATGACAACTTCCATTGGAAAATGAACAGAGCAATGTGTTCTGCTCACACTGAAAGAAAACCAACAAACTATTAACATAACAAGGAAAACTAGTCCAATGCATAGTAACCGGAGAAAATCAATGCAATACATAAGAATTCTGATTCTCAATATCAAAGTTAACTCCTTCTCTCCAAAATCATGTTTTATGAACAGCCTATTGGATATATAATATTTGTTGAGTATGTCTCTCAGTATTCTTACAAAGTTATACCAAGCTGATATTTTGCTTTTCTTTTTAGATGATACAACAGCTGTCGGGTTTGGATACACTAGAAAGCGTATTATAAACATGATGCTTTTGGGGAAGCAGGGGTTGGTTAAGAAGTGTTCAAAAGCTGGGAAAGATGTTCTTGAAAAGATAAATTCTAGCCAGTGATTTCATAAGATTAACTTCTGATTAATTTTCTACTTGCTGCAATCTCATCTGCTACACTCATATTTCAGTGAGAACATTTTTGACATGTAAATTTATTAAAGAATTACCTTTATCTGGAGAATTTTTTAATAATGATTTAAATACAAGTGTTAAGTTCTCAGCAGAAACCTGAGTTAAAATCAGAAACAGAGCATAGAAACAAAATCCAAAGTGCAATTTTTTTCCCTCCCTTTATGTGCTACAGGAAGACCTTTAATCCACACAAAAAAATTTATGCACAGTAGTTCAGGCAGCTGTACTGCCAAGTACCTTACAGAAGAGACAAAGGATAAAATCTCCCTCCTATGTAACTTATAAATTAACTTATTAAATTAACTTATTAACTTTTATAATTATTAAATTAACTCATAAATTAATTCCATGCAAATCCTAAGTAATTTCTCTCTGTTTGCGGGTATGTTATCATACTAATCCAGATCAGTTAGCTTAGCAGAACTAAGGAAAAAAGGCAGCACAATATCTGAGCTGAATTTCTGAACAACGAGAGGAAGCCACTCATCAAAGTAGGTATGGGTAGCACAGCTCTTCGGCAAGAGGCAGCAGAGGTGGAAGTCACACATTGCTGAACACTGTTTTAACAACCCATCTAAGAAATGGCTGTGATTTTCTCAGCCCAGTTTGCCAAACTGGATGAAACTGCCTACAGTAAGCATTTTATGGTATTGGAATGTCTTCATTGTAATGATAGAAAAATAATAAGATTTTTTTTTTCCCTTTTAGGGAGTGTTGTAGGAAGTTGCAGTAGTTATGTGCAGATAAACTTGAAAAATGCTGTACTTATGGAGATTTTCTTCAAAACCAAGTTATACATAATTTGTATACTGTTTATTTTTCCAGTACAATGAGTGAAGAAAATGAAAAAGAAACACTACCTTTGAGAAAAACTTTAGCCAGTTTGTACCTTCTTCCTAATTCTCCTGGAATTATTTATAGTTAGAAACAGAAATGAAGTGTCTATCTCTTATGGACTTATCTCCAGCAAAAAAAATCACATTTTATTCAAGCAGACTTGTAGCTACTCATTGTCTTTTTAAAATCACAGCCTTATATTAGCTGAGGTTGTGTAAGTTCTGCCAGAAATTTTGAAGAGTTTTGGATCAGTGTTTTGATGTCTCTTACAGGATCATATACAGAAATAGTAGAGATATTATTTTTAAGTAGTAATACAAAAATAATTCATACTGAATCTGATGAAGATACGGATTAACTTTATTCTATTATAAATTAATCACACACAATATTACCTGTTTCAGTATCTGATTGCATTCTCTAAGAAATGCAAGGAAAGCAATCATGGTCTTCAACACTGTCCCCATGATTACTGAAGGATATAGCCCATCCTACCTTGTTTACATCTTCACATGCCTGGCTGCTCGCGCTGTCCTTTTGGGTTATCTTTATCAAGTCAGCATGAAATTTCCTGGCATTCAGAAAGACTAACGGGTTGTTGACTGAAACTATCTTTACCTGTTTTAATGATTCCTGTGGAATAAAATTAACATAATGCTGAAAAGATTATCTTGGGTTTGAAGACTAAAAACCAAACTAGTTTCTTTAAAATCCTGAAAATTCCTGTAAATCAACCTATTGAGAATGTGATTGAGAATCTGTGAGAATGATTTAACAGATGATAACTGTCTTGATCAATCTTCACACACAATTGAAGTAAAAAACGCAACATAAGTAAGTAACCTATAAGGAAAACTATTCTTAGCATGAAAGAAAAATCATATTCATTACATGCATAATACTAAGAAATATTATCTGGCAAATAATAGTAGCACTGTTTCAATTGGTAGGATCCCAAAATATAGGCAAGACAAGGTCTGCAGACAGGGAATATCTTTTATTAGACAAATACATGTACCAAAAAAAGTACATGAGGTTTTGGGGCAAACACTGCAGGGAGTTTGAGGAACACTGAAAATGTTCATCTCAGTCATCTGAAGACTACTTTAGTACAACAGGGTTATTTCTCCATGGAAATGCTTAGTGGATCCAGACCAAGCTTGAGAGACACGTTTAAAACTTTTCCAGCACATATCTACAATGAACACAATAAATCATCTGCACGAGTACCATCAGCCACCCCCAATTCTGTCTCTGCACTTCTTTGAGAAAGTTTCAACCAGTTCACCAGGTACCTGCAATGAAACTGCGTAGCTCAAAACATAGAAGTTACACAGCAGAACGATTTCTGAAGGACATCAGCTAAAGGTCAGAAACCTCCAGGTACCAGTGGGGAACATTTCCCACAAAACAAGCACTATTTCTCTCATTCAAACACCTTCAAAAGCCAGTAAGAAAATTAGTATTTATATAAAAATATATCGGATATCAGCAATCACAAGCTCAGTTGAAATACTGTTTTTGTAGGTAGGTAGAACTAAGCTAATTCTACCGAGCAGGTTGTGGACCATGTCTCTCTTTTCCGTAGGAAAATTAGGTCTGAGACAGACCAGATTCAATGTGGAGCACAGCTGCTTTGATTCCTGCTGCTTTTATTTCAGACTTGAGGAACAGTCTGTCGGTCATTAGGGTCTTCTACTTTTTTCCAGTTGTACTATTTGATCTAATAAAAGATATTACATCTACTTATGAAGTTCTTTATGCATATTCCAATAAATAACTGTATTAAACTTTTACACATCTAGTGCTGTAAATGGGAATAAGCATGATCATGCGTGGTCTGTAAAAGTCACCAATATTTTCAGTAGCATTTTCTGCTTTTTGTATCTGACAAGCATTCATGTAACTAGAGAATCTTAAATAGCCACAATAATAATGCTCATAAGCGCCGGTTGCCAAAAAAGCAATAGGATCAATTTGCCTTTCAGGCATCTCTTTTATGGAAGCTGGCGAACTGTAGGTTACATGTGGAAGTTCAGAGCGTTCTCCTTCCGGGAGAGAGTACAAGAGGATCCTTGGAGGCACCACCTGAACATTGCACAGCAATGATTCCCACTAGGTATTTTCACACGCAAAACATGGTATCGCTGAGTGTCAGCTTCAACCGCCTCATAAAAAACTTTGCCCACTTTGGAAGAACGAAAACAGGATGGGAGGCAACATTCTGCTGATTTTAATGGGCAAACACTGCAGCTGGGGACACCTCAGCAGGTCAGCCGCAGACCATGGGGGCAGATAAGAGATCTGACTCTGAGAAGTTCTCTGAAAGGATTTCAGTCCACAAAAGTGCTATATGCAATAAAATATCCTATTACTAAGTGCAAAATGGGGTTTGGATACAGAGAATATCCATTTACTACTGAAATAAAATACCTGATTTATGTGAGTATCAGCTCTCAAAAATGAATTACTTGTGACAATGGGTAAGAGGAAGTAAAACCCAAGAATTCACAAGAGAATACAGGTTCAAAAAGCCTCTCTTCCTCCTAACAAAAGTCAGAGACATGTAACAAGGTCATGCTCAAACACAAGTAGGTGGAGCTGACACAGACCAATTTTTAAGTAGTTCAAAAAAGCGTGGGATTGCATCAAAGATACGCAGTTTTCCCAACAGCCCTTCAAGCGAAACAGGAATGGAAATCTTCACCACAAACCAGACAAACTACCTCCTTATTGTAGACTGTTATTCAGACTTCTGGGAACCAGACGATCTCTCGGACAGCAACGCAACGACCTTCATACAGACTAAGGAAACATTTCAAACATCCAGAACTGAGGCAATGAATCCCAGACTATGTATAGGGACTTTGCACAATTTACCTATGAATGTGATTGTGGTAAATATCACATCACAAACATACCTTGGTCAGTCAAGTGGCAAAGCCTAAGTGGCAGTTAAAATGGCTAAGATTATATGAAAGAAAGCTCTAAAATAAGGGCAAACCAGAGGGCAATATGTGCTTGAATAGAGAAATACTCCGACATCCCACAGATTCCCATAAAAATGATGCCATACACAGCTTGGTGTGGAGACAAGCGGGCACTTTGGTACTGTACCAGAACTGTCAAAATGGCACATGAAAACTAAGAAAAAGGAAGACTGATGGGTGAAGATCAAAGCCTGTGATGATCAAGAAGCTAATAAGCTTCTAAAAATACAAGGTAGAAAACTTGAAAGGCTCAGATTGTAAGGCCAAATCAAGCAGAGAGCAGACTTCGGTATAATATTTTGTGCAGGATGGGCAAGGACAACTGTGCCAAATTTGGCTCAGTTATTCCTGGCTCTGGTTTGGTTCTAGCTTCTTTCTTAATAAGAACTGTCCTGAGAAAAACAAACTTCCTCTTTGTCGTGCCCTTGCTAAGAAAGAAAGAAAATTACCTCAGGTGGCCTATCCCCACTGTCACTCAGAATGATACCAGCAATTGCCCCGTGCACTCCGCATAGCACTGTCTACACTTGGGTAAGGGTTCAGTCAGTGAACGCCTACGATGCAATGTGTTTCACATAAGCTTCTACATAGCCTCTCGATTTTTTCCACATTAAAGTGTCTTTTCTCCTGTTGATGAAATAACCCCTATAAATCCACAGACCTTAATGGCAGGGTAGATCATTAAGCTTGCATATTTTCATGTTTAAAAGTCCTGTTGTTTATGTCTAAGCTGTTATTTACCAGGGGAACTTGGATCAGTCTAACATTCATACACTAAAAATTACCCTAAATTCCTGCTGCAATCCAGTCACTCTAAATTCAATTAAAGGATTTTTATAAATCTTAAAAATATTTTCCTTCTTTGTTTTGTGTAATAAGCTCTTGAGCAATTTGCTTTCTTAACAAAATGTTATTTTCCCCACTGTCTGTAGACTCTAGATTGTTACTACTTGGTTACCAACATTAATCTTAATGATGAAGGAAAAAAAGCAGGAGAGCAATTCGCTTAAAAAAAAGACGCATAGGGATTTGTACAAAATATTTTACAAACTGATATGAAGAAAAGCAGGCAAACCAAATTTTGGTTACCTATCTGACAAAGTTATTCCAACATTCTTCTTAAGAATGAAAAGTGATATAATAACTGACAGCTGGGCCAGCCTCAACAACAGTGTTTTTCATTCACATTTCAGAGTCCTCCCTATTCTCATGTACCTTTCACATTCCAGCATAGTTCAGCATGCCAAAACAGTAAATGCCCCTGAGCCAAGTCCAGGTTTTGAGCCCAAGATAGCACTGACGGAAAACCTTTGCCAGAAAAAACAAGTTCTTTAGAGGAGAGCTTCTTAATGGTGAGGTAATAACGGCTGAGCACGGTGCTTACTGATAGGTAAGACCCTTCATAAGCATTAGGAAAGGAAAGAGGACATAGTAGAAACTGCCATGGTGGAGAAGTGACGGGACTCTGTGCTGAAAGGACGCATAGTTCTACTCTCTTGGCTGCTGACCTACCATTTCATCTCGGAGGATGGAGTTCACCTCTCTGGGTCATTACCCTGCTCTTCTTACCATAGGCCTGACCTCAAGCAACTTTGATAATAATTGCAGTGAAAATATCCAAAAGAATTAAAATCTCTGACTGGTAGGTTTAAGTTTGTAAGAAGCCAAATTTTAAAAGCACAATCTTTGGGAGAGATTCTTCCATCCATTTTTCACGTGAGGGTACCCTTGTTTGAGTACAGGGTGGTGAGATGTGTGAAGTACTCTGTGACAACTTCGTGCTGCTGTCCCTCTTTCCCCAGCCACTCACAGTGTCCTCTGGGACAGCCCAATCACAAGGGGCCGGTGGCAGGAAAGGGGTCAGAAAAGAGATTGTGGATGAAGAGAATATCAAAGGACTTTTAGGAAATGAGGAAATCTGATAAGAATATAGAGACAGCTATTGTCTGCTCAGATGGCCCTTGCTGCCGACAGATTTCCTTAGACTTAGGAATTAGGAAACTTTTACAAAGAGCAATTCCAAATTTAAAAGTAACAAGTAAAGTAAGATAGACAGATCTAAGTGGACTTGCCTAACTTACTTTGTAGACCAGCAGCAGAGCCAGGAAAATATTCCAATTTCTGATGCCCAGACTAGTTTTGGATTTATGACATCATACTGGCTTTAGATTTCAAGCGGTCATATAATAAAGATGTTCCCCTGACTCACTGATTACAATCTGGTAACCAACTAGAGAAAATAAACAAATCTGAGTTAGTGGAACACATTAAAAAAAAAAAAAAAATTTAACTTACACAATTATCTTCTGTTTTAAATTTATATTCCACTTCTTTCACATTTTTCAAATTCAGTGTTTTTGCTCTGTAATCAATACACAGAGAAAATCTGTAAGGCAAATCGTTAGTAGTCTTGAACAGAAACAGGAAGACACACACCCCAAAACTATAGTGTAGAAGTTTAAAGTTGTGACGATGCAATGTGTACGTATTTTCATGCATATAGAGCTTATTTTTTGTGATAATGATCCAGTCAAAGAGCAAAAAGCACATTTTAAAATTATATCAACTTGAAAATATGAATAATGGAAACTTTGGGTAAATAAAATCTTAATTTTCAGTTTCATTATTGTTTTGTAGCTGGCCAGAGAGTTATTCTGAAATCAAGGTAGCTAATATATAATCTACATCTTCAAAAATACAAAGGTTTAACTGGTATTTTTTACCTGCAAAATCGTATTGTAAGGAAAGGAAAAAAATAGCTATGGGTCATAAAAACTAAGGATGTTTTATTTGTCATTAAAATTGGCGCATCTTTGTAAGATGAAGCAGAACATTGCACTGTAGCTACCAAAGTGGGGAACTTACCTGGAAAAGCCAGTATCCCTATGGTCCCTACACAGTCAGTGGAAAGAGAAAGATGCCATGAAAAGGCAGCTCAGTGTAGGAACTTCTACTTCAACACACCATTTGCAGGAACACATTTAACTGCAGAACAAGACAACTATGAAACTAGCTATCATCTGAGGTCTGTGCCTAAACCTAGGCAATGGAAATAATCCCAGAATACAAATATTTAATAGATGCGTCAATGCGCAAGGAGTATTTGCAGGTACTGGGGTTGGCTAAATGAGGCTTGCAAAAGTCAGCTGTTCTCTCCCGTTTGCGTAAATCGAGCTGTAGCTGCTGCGGGTTTTAATACATTCTGACACATAACATGTAGCACGTCCAGTACTCTGGCATCTGAACAGAAACTTCATCTACGGTATTTTTCTTACTTCCCTTTTGCTGACACTTTTGCCCATGACGGGGTGGCTTACTACATTTTCTCTTGCTAACCTCATCTGCGCAGTACAGATTTTAAGGCTGTTAGCTTGTTCAGTGCCTTCAGATTGCACGGACAATCGTGCAACCTGACTGAAGACCACAGAAATCACTGGGAAGAATCTTACTTACTTTAGTTAGTGCAGGTTCAGACTGAGGTCTCTGTTAGATCAGAAAACAGAGGATCATACTTCTTTGTGTCAGATGTCCCTCCCTTTCTGCTGTTGAGAACCTCAGACATCCAGGCATAGGGTGTAAACAACATGAAAACTTGCCTTTCCTTCACTAGAATTTACCAAAATTTTAGTTTGCTGAGTAGCAGAATGTTACCAAAAAGGTACTGATTGATTCAAGCAGAAACTGTCTTCCGTAATTTGTAACTGCCTTGCAATTTTGAGCTATTTTCACACTGGTCCTGCAACTTACTGTGTGAGAACAGAGCTATGCACAAATGGTTAACACCATTAACTTTAACACGCATTCAATTGAGCTGCTTATATTGTGCTTAATTCCAGTGGGATTCAATGTTCATGCAAACAACTGCCTGCAAGCAGCAAGTAATTTCCAGGACTGGTGAGCTATGGATTAGTTTTGTAGCACAAAATGATCATAAACCTCAGCTGATATTTTCCTTTACTCATGATCCAAAGTAGCAACTGTAATACATGCAAAAGAATATATGAATTTGTGTTGGCTCTAGTTTCTTTGTCCTGGCTTTTATGATTCATACGTGGAATTTATACTTTTCATTAGACATTAGAATAGTTGTGCAGTTATGTTTCATTAATATATATTAGCAGTGCAAATGTCGACTATCAATTCCTGTGCAACACAGTATCTAGCAGTTTATAAATGTGGTTAGTTACTAAGGCTTGTCAGACATACTTTCTCCTTAAGGAGAAAATAAGTATCTAACAGAGAAAAATTATATGATTGATCTTTCTGTTGATCTTATGCTACCTTCACCTAATGAATCACACAGATGTCTAATACTAAGAGAAATCAAAAAATAATGCCATAGTATGAAATGTTTTAGAGATCCTTAGCCTACCATAAATGCACAGGTGTGACTTTTCCTTTTGAATTGTCTTGTAATTTTCTGCAACTAAAAACCTGAAGTTTCGTTGTTAAATTTAGTTTCATGTATGTCTATCCTGGCTGTGAAGCAATATGCCAGAAAGAGGAAATAATGATGTGCTACTAGAACATTTCAATAAATTGTTTCTCACCTGGAAAAGCGGAAAATCACAATTACTATCGTGCAGACAACGCCATACAACAGTCCCACGTTAGCAGCAAAGCATATTGTAAACACGTAGGTACTAACCCATATGCTCTGTAAGGAGGGAAACAGAAAGAGTTGATTAGTTTTAATTTTTGTAACAATGTGCATTTTTTGAATCAGAAATGAACATTTTTAAAATGAAGACAGTTTCTCAGAGGTGAACATCTGGATCTTTGAAATGGCAAATACTGAAGACTGAATTAACGATTAAAATAGTGCCTCCCCATGGGAGAACACATATGGCAGGGCGCTAGTCATCCCAGTGCTCATAGAGGTTCCTTTCAGTTACTTAAAGTAGCATATGTAGTCGCTCTAAATGCATAATTCAGAATGAACTCCGTTGTTTTGTAAAACCTGTATTTTATTTTTCACATTGCAAGTTTCTGTCACCTTCGCTGCGCACATTTAAAACTCTCCTTTCCTTTTACACAATGTGATACCCTATAGGTCTCATGCAGAGACCGCTTCTCCCACTAATTGTATAAGTGGGAATTATAATTTGCAAGGCGCTTAATTAAAAGTGGCATTTATCAGAATACAGCTGACTAAACCAATTCTATAACAAATAAAAATTATTGGGAATTAATTTCTTCACATGGACATGGTGAGATTTCAGATTACTTCCCCGTCTTTCAATATGTGATTAATAAAACTTTGGATTCACTTTAAATAAATTTTTTTTAAAAAATACAAAGAAGCAGATCTGAAGCAAAAGTCATTTTGAAAAGGAATTTAAAATATTAAAAAACCAAAAGATTTTAACATTTCAGATTTCTTTCTTAATTATTTTCTAAACAGAAATGATCACTTATATTTCCATTCTACAATTATGCGTATGGCTGAGAGATATCCAGATTTTAGAATTAGAAGGAGAAAAGTACAAATTACTTGATTTCTTATGCCAGCCTAATGTCAGCACATATTTCTTTCCTTGAGGAAGCCTTAGTAAAGACTGCCACCTAACCTTTATATCAAAGTGTTAAAGAAGAATGGAGAGTATTTTCACTCCTCTGGATATACCGATCTCCACAGGTGTCTGTTTCAACAGTTAGAGTGCTTCTTGTTAATGTTTGCAGAGGAACAGATCACATTACAATGGCACAATCAGTGTTAAAATTATCTTTTCTGATGCTTTCACTTAGGTCAGGAAAGTCAGGGACAATAGAATACTTTCAGCCTAACCGCAGGAATTTTACTTGAGCAGATTTCAGAACTGTTATTTTATGAATTATAAAATGTAAGTCATACCATACTGATTTGTGCTTCACAGAGGGTGGAGTGTTACATGACTCTACCCAGAAACCTTTTCCTCCCGTATCTTCAAAATTCTAAACTATTGCAGAAGGTTTTGCCATCTCTTCAACGGTACAGCTGCTAGGTAAAAAGGTAGTTCATTCTTTGAAACAGTGCTCAATCTCCAGTTATATTTTAAAATGACATCTTATACAAATTGTTGTATATATATTTGCGAAAAATACTTTTATGAGCAACAAACGAGTTCTGATTAATCAGTGAGGAAGTAATTCTAAGATTTACAAATCCAATATATATTTATAAAAGAGCTCGCTGGACATGAAAGGGCTAACAAAAGTACTACAAACCTGAAATTCAGGCAGGATCAAGAATTAGCCCATCCTGATAAGGCTGAACCCTTGACAACACCTGAGATGAAGCAATCCACTTCAGCTGCAAACCTGAGCCTCATCATATCTAACTAAATCACTGCTGCAAGACCTGAAAAATTCTTCTGTCTCAGAAGAAAAGAGAAAGCATGAAAACCCAATACAAAGTCTACAAAGGAAGAATCAAAGCCAAAAATGTTTAAGTACTGCTGAGTACTGAGAAAGCTAGTGAATTGCCTCTTTAGCAGCCCAGTATCTTACATCTTAACTGTCACCAGAGACTGCCATTGTTGTAGAGGATGAGCCAAAACAATCATATTCTCTTTTGTCTATCACCCTTTCCATGCTTTGTATTGGCCTAGAGTCAGTACTTTTTTAGGTAGGGTAGCATCAAACTTGTAGAAAGAAGTTATGTTGATCTAATAGACAGTTTTTAACTCATGGGTTGTCACAAGGTTCAACAAAGAAGTCATAAAAATATCAAAGTTTTCTTTGGCAACTTAATTCAAGATGGCTGTTACATACTCCAGGACAGATAGAATCTAATCGCTCTTCAAATCTTAGCAATAATTTGTTGTAGGCACATGTTATTCCCAAAAGTCAAAACAAAATCCACCTTCACAGTCTGCTTGTATTGTATTAATTTTAAAAAAATCTAAAGAGGGAGAAAAGAAACAAGCAGAAGATCTGGAATTATGTTGAACCCCGCATGTATGAGAAAGTATCAGAAGCATTGAGAGGTACAGTGACTGTATATATATAGCAGCTGCCTCCAAAACTCTGTGGACAGTCTCCTTCCATCGAGACCTTTTCATTTCATACGGTCTACACATCCACCATTGAGGGGAGTCTGAAATGGGAACTTGGTAGGGAAAAAAGCATATAAATAGGAGAAGTGGGAGAATACTCTCTGAGCCAATGGCTAAACAATGCAATACTAAGGTACTGTGATACTAAATGTTTCTGTACCACTTTGAAACCAGGTTATAAACGTCCCTTTTCGTTGCAAACTGAGGAGATGATCAGCTATTGCCTGAATGGGTAGGGTTCATTTCACTTGGCATTAACTATCTACAGCACAGATGTCTACAGCTGGGTGGGCTGTCCAGATTCCTGCCATAATCAATGGAGGTTTGGTTATTAGAGCGAGGGGAATTTAGGATGTAGTTCATCTAACGCCTACCTGATCATGCTGGTGCCTACTTGAGGAGGAGATGAATCAATCATACCCTAACATAACTCAACTGACTAGCCCTGTACTGTCTATAATGTGAGGGTGTGATAACTTGCTCAAATAGAGGCCCATGCTGCAGTCACCAGCACATAGCCAAAAGAAGAATCCTATTAAAGTGCTGTTCATTCAAGGAGTGCCTTGGCAGGGAAAATGCTGGAGTCCTGGAGGAGGCTCTGGCTCCAAGGAGGCTGAGTAGCACGCCCATGCTCCTACATCCTTCTGCAGACAAATGGCTGATGTGTGCATACATCCTCAGGGCACCCTTCATCAAAGCTTACAGTTCAAGTGCTGAGGTGAAGACCACCACAGCCATAGAGCAGGAACTGCCTAATAGTAAAAAGTGGTATGGCAGTTCTTTAATATAATTTTTCACAAGCATTCTGTACACTATTGTTGAGAGGGTATTTGTTTGCAAATTGCCCTAGAGACAGATGGACTGATATAAATATTAGTCTTTAAAAAGAATTTATATGGCAATCATACTTCCAATGGATTAATCATTTGTAAATTCTTTCCCACCCCACTGAGACTAACTACAGCAAAAGTAATATGAGTCAGGGTAGCATATTCACTAACGTAGGAAAGATAGAAAATCTCCCTAGGATGTCATAAGGTAGAAGCATTGGTGTAAAATTATTATCATCGAAGAGATGGCTTCCTGCTCTGTGGAAATTTGTTATACAGCAAAGCCCTCAGGGCTCTCAGAGCCCTCTCATGAATCAGGTTCCCTATGTGGTGAATATCTGAACAAATCTAAAAAGCCGTCTCCCTCCTGAGGATAATAGGGTAAAAAGTTCTAAAAATACATGAAATTGCACCAGTGAGCTCCAAAATTCCTTGGAAGACCCTCCCTGGGCCCCCCTCTCCAAACGGTTTTGACAAAATAGATCGACAAGGTGGTGGATCCATGTCTCAGAAACTCACACTGGCAAGATCTTGGAGGATACTTGTCAAAAATGAAATGTTGGATCTACTTTAATTGCTGAATTAGTATCATTCTTTACATCCTTACATATTAATGTATGTGCATACATTTACAATTCATACATCCATAACTGCCTCTCACATCATGACACCAAGAGGCAAAAATGCAAGACAAATTGTTCTCAGGTTAATGTACAAAACACAGATAACACAGGAATCAACACCTTGGAAGCAATCAAAAGATGAAGACAGCAGAGGGAGGGTGAATACTGTTATGTATACAGTTAAGTATATAACATATATAGTAGGATAGAGAAATTATTGATCTGAAATTGTTGAAGTCATCCAAGAAGGTGTAAGGACTGACAGAAGACCTTAACTGAAGCAAGAGACCTTTGAAGTTCATATGAATGCTGTGAATGGCAGGAAAGGGCTCTCTGGAGTAAGAGCAGTGGGGTTCTAGCTGGAAAGAAATTAAATGTGATTTGAAAACCAGGACATTCCTAAGGGTTGATAAAAAACAAGTTGAAAGAAAACCGAAACAAATATATGCAATAATATTCAGCTGATAATATTTGGTATTAGCTACTTAGGTCTGTCAGCCTAGCTGCTCCTATGAACTCAGCTGCTCCTAAATATTGTATCTGCGAGAAAATGCAATGTATGGCTGAAAGGCGAGATTTCATAGAATCACAGAATATCCTAAGACAGAAGGGACCCGTGAGGATCATCGAGTCCAACCTTTCAAGTTGTACCTTTTACATTTAAAAGGATTATGTTTTATAAAGAACTGATCAACAAATAAATATTACTCAACCTGTTTGTGTTCAATGAGAAGCTTAAAGAAGTGTGAAGGAGCATGGTAACAAACAGCATAATATTCCGTTTCCATGCGCTATCATTTGCCAGACCTATAAACATAACAAACCTGACTTCTATGCTACATGACACGCACCCTTCAAAGAATCAGTTCCAGAAAAGACAGCTGCTAATAGTTTCCAAATGTTTTGTTAGAGTTTCTATCTTCAAAAGACTTTGGATATCCTAGGTAATGGAACTGATTCATTTCCACTGTGCTGTCAATGGCTGGGGTGAATATTTTCAGGCCAAAATCAATGCCAGTGTAGTTACTCAAATCACTGGGCTTGGTGGGGCTCCTCAGACCCCCTCCTCAGGCAGCAATGTAAGATCAACGTTTACTGCCTTGCTTTAGATTATGCTATTTAAAGCCAGATGATTTACCCTGTCAGGCTATGGCCTAATGGTATACTCGCTACAGCCTCTCTTAGAAATAATGGCAGATGTCAGAGATGTAATAACTAACTACTCACCCATCCTTTTCTGCCAAAACCACAAAAGCAAAAATCAATCAGGCTAGTCTGTCTGTGAAGACGCATCAAGTCTAGTGAGATTACAGAATATCCTGCTGGAAAACTTAAGTACTTATTATCTCAATGCACTGATAGAGAAGCTATCTCTCTCTCCCATAACTACCAATTTTCTTAAGTCCACTGTCCCCAAAATAATTCTTGATCCACATCATCCACCATTTGTGTCACTGACAGCATGGGTTAAGCTCAAGACAAAATACAGTACAAGTGGCAGAAAATATTTTCAGAATTTTGCTGCTTGAGGAACATAATATTTCACGAAAGACAGAGCTTTTCTTCCAGTCTTCTGTCACGAAATGGGAAAAATCTCACATAGCCAAACTTGATGTTGTTTACTTAGCTCTGCTTTCCATACTGAAATCCAGTACTCTATTAAAAAAAAGGTTTATTCAGTCTAGACTTACCATTACTGCTGTAGAATACCAAGTCACTGGTGAGTCCAACAAAGACTAATATTACCTCCAGTAACCTATATCTGCCACCACAGAGAAGGAGAATATGGCAGAAATACCTTTCTGAATACCTTACTGAAACTGCATAAACAGAAGTTCCAAAAGCTTTACGGGATGTCAGTATGTATTTGTGTAAGTGGCTAGAGGTTTTAGTTCCACTAATTGGCCAATACTTTCAAAAACTCCCTCAGAAGAGAAATGTAGGAGCCTTCCTAAACATGGACTCCTTTTTAGTATTTGCTAGGAAATCTGTGCAAATGTCTGTCAGACTATTCAGGCTTTGCATTAAAGTAGATTTTCGCGCTGTGTCTCTTCCCATCTATCTGCTTTTTCTGCGAGTTAAGGCAATTTACCTACAGCACGCTAGGACATGTGTCTTCCTGCACCTCTAGTGTTTCCCATTCTGTTTGTCCTGTATGGCCATTCCATATCCCCAGAGGACAAAGATAACAGAATCTCTTAAATAATATTGCAAGAGCAAAAGCATGCTAACCAGCTAGAGAAGGCATACAAAATTAGACACACCTCTGCTCAGATTAACCTGATCTGTCTGTATACACATCGTTAGCACTAAATTAGGTTTGATTCTTCATCATTTGCTAAAATTCCATTTTTTAATACAATTGACGTTACAGATGCTGTTATTCTGAGACAGAAGATAAGCCAATAGTACACAAAAACCCTAAAAATAATGGCTTGCACTTATCTCTTCTAGGGCTACAGAACTATTAGAGTTAATTTAGCAGGTATTTGTTAAAGGGTCTCAGGAAAACCTCCTTAGATTAAATTTCACTTACCCAGTCTATTTTATCCACATTCCAATATTTTTTTAAGTCACGGAACTGCATTAGCATCCCCTTCAAGCCCACAACAATAATGCTTGCTAGCACACACTGCAAAGAAATAAAAACCGAAAGCTATTTGCAGAATTAGTAGTGAAAACAAATGCTCTTTCTTCAATTTAGCAGTCAATATTATAATTAAATTATCAAAAACCTGAAGTTAGTGTTTCAAAAATGGGATAAGCACAGGTGTCCTTGTGACACAAACGCAACAGTAACAACCCCAATTTTTTTTTCCTGAAGACAATCTATATGCCACTTAATTGCGAGAAAAATGACAGAAACTTCAGGACTTCCCGAGACTCTCCATGCGTCACCAAACCAACTACATTCTGCCATAGTCTGGGGGACTCGGGAGCAAATCAGCACTCAACTTCTACACAGTGAAGTTTTAATTCCCCTTCTTCACCACCTAGAGAAGGCCTCTAGAGGAAAAGGTCCATTAGCTTTGAGGCAAACAAAATAATTTATTGCTCTCCAAATCAGAAAGCAGGAGGAGATGGATGAAGAAATCATCTGGAGCCAAAAAGGATGGAGTACAAAGCAGTGGACTTGCAGTACATAGGTGGGAAGGGCTGAAAAAGCATAGTAGAATAGAAATAAAATATCAAGAAAGCAACACATGAAGTTTTTTTTTAAATATGGGGAAAAAAGCCTGCAGGCAACCAGTCAAAATTTACATATAATCCATACAAAAAATGAAGGGAGAAAAGCAGTATAGTAAAAAAAGGACATATTGTACACCCTTCTCCAAGTGTCCTTACTTTGCATAGTTAAAATTAGCTATAAATGTATCTGTGTTTGAAAAGTGAGAACCTTCGTGTGACACTATGTAAACAATAGCACAAAGTAAATTTAAAACACAGTTGTGTTCAAATTTCATGTTGAAAAATTTCATAAACATGGCAGAATTATGGATAATTTTGGAGCTGTACTTTGCGTCTTTAACATGCCCCTAGTTAAAATTAACTATTAATTTGTAATACCAAAATCTAGATATAGCTTACGTGAAAACACACCACGTTGCTTGACAGAGTCTTAGTGTAGACGATGTATTCCATGACAGAGATATAAGAATACCTCATAATCTTTCTGTAATTAAGCTTACATCAGTATCTACAATCATTTGTGTCAAATTTATTTGAAAAGCAAAGTCATACATCATGTGCATAACTGGAGAAAAATTGTGAATCTTCATTAACTTCTAGCACACTTCATCAATTTACAAATCCACAGCAATCTGGATGTATATTTTTCATAAACTATGTGCCAAAAGTAAGCAGAAGAGAAATGCTTTCTTATACACTTATGTGATAGCCTATATAAGCAACTATATATGTGTAAAATCTATATGTATTATATTGTCACCTCTGTATTTTATGATTTTGAGACTTGCTGTGCCCTTACTATTCTTTCTCCCATTGAAATTAAATAGAGCTCTTTTAGAGGTAGTATTGTCTTTCCCTGAAAGAAATTGTCATTAGAAAATGTCTGATATCATAATCTTTAAAAAAGAAGATAAGTACCGTACCATAGGCAACCAATACAGCATAGGTCCAATTGCATAGATCACCACAAGAATTAATACACAGGAGATAAGGCAAGCCACCTAAAACAATAAACAAGAAAAGCAGATCATTCAGTCTAACAAAAAAATACATTAAAATGTGTGAAAAAGACTAATTACCAAATATTGTAGACAAAGTCAAGAATGAGATGTTGAAGATGTTAGCTATTAACATAGCTATGGATTGCAGATGCGTATAATTTCAGTTTTAATCTCTGGCAACTACCTTCAGACAACTACAATGAAAACATAGTAAGAGATCTCAACATCCGCGCTTGACCCTGCTGACAGCACACAGACACAGACCACAGCATCACTTTCACACTCGGTTATTAAATGGAGCGTGTGTGTGCAGTATCTCATCCCAGAAGTTTCGCGGCACCCACCGTCATTCTGTAACATATTTATAGCCATGCACCCTATGTTGCACTAAATAACAGATCTGTCATAACACTGAACAAGAATTATATATGGATAACTGTGTCGTCATTTTTGCACAAGACAAGATTTCTAACTTCTTTTACTGGGATGAACACTAAAAGGAAACTATTGTGTTAAGCCAGAAACCACCAACGATTTCATGTTAACAACAGTGGACTTCAGAAAATGTAGGAACAATTTTTTTATATATGTTAAATATTATAATTAATGAAGGTGACATGAATCCAGACAAATATATGGTCTAAGAATTACATGTTTCTTCACAGGTGTCCTGGTTTCAGCTGGGATAGAATTGTCTTCCTAGTAGCTGGCACAGCGCTGTGTTTTGGGTTGAGTATGAGAAGAATGCTGGTAACACCCTGATGTTTCCAGTTGTTGCTGAGTCGTGTTTAGAATAGGCCAAGGACTTTTCAGCTTCTCCTGCCCAGCCAGCAAGAAGGCTGGAGGGGCACAGGAAAGTTGGGAGGGGACACAGCCGGGACAGCTGACCCAGACTGGTCAAAGGGGTATTCCATACCGTGGGATGTCATGCCCAGTATATAAACTGGGAGCAGTTGGCCTGGGGAGGGGCACTGCTCGGGCATCGGCTGGCGAATGGTGAGCAATTGCTTTGTGCATCACTTGCCTTGTGTATTCCAATCCTTTTATTATTATTGTCACTTTGTTGTTGTTATTAGTGTCAGTGTTAGTTTCTTCCTTTCTGTTCCATTAAACTGTTCTTATCTCAGCCCATGAGCTTTACCTTTTTCCAGTTCTCTCCCCCACCACCACGGCTGCGTGGTGCTGAGTTGCTGCCTGGGGTTAAACCACAACAACAGTATTATATGGTATTAATCTCATGGAAAACGACAGTAAAATTACAGTCTCCTACTCCACTCTGACTGCTCACAGAGCAGAGTACTTCTGATCTCATTAAGATACAGTCCAGATTCACAGAAGGTTTTTGACGGTAAGTAGACAGATGCTCATTTTATTTTTATATTGATAATATGTTTCTTTACTAAAATAATTAGGTTTCATCTTAAGAGACAAGTTGTTAAAAACAAAACCAGACAAGTTGTTAAAACACTAGAAAATTAAAGCCATGGTGTACTTAAAAATACCGTCAAGAAGGATAGACAGAGTGTTTACAGAAAAAGGGACACAAAATCTGCTGGTAAAGTCACAAAGAACTTTTCCCTCTTTCCGCCTTCCCAAAAAAGCAAAAGCAAAGTGTTGATTCTATTTGAAGGATACAGTCCCTCACTTCTGTTTTCTTCCAGGAAAAGATATCACTAAAGAATAAATGACATCGCTGAATCCCAGGTGTAGCAGTTGGAAAAAGAAGGGCTGCTCTTAGCCCCTGAAAGGCTCTTTGCATTTCTTTCATGACGTATGCCAAGGCAAACTGACTTCTCTCTATGTAGTCAAAGCAATCCCTCACTCTTCTTTTTCCCTATGATCTGACCAACATTAGTGATGTTCTTCCCCTCTCTTCATTCTGCCTAGACAGCCCCAAAAATAGAGGGTTAAGTGGATGTGTCGCTTTCCAAAAAGAAGGCAAGAGAGAGAATTTTATGTTTATTAAAATACTCTCATAGTGCTAACACATGGCCACACTCTAACTCTTGGGTGCAGGCTCTGCTATACTGTGAAACCAACGGATAAAACGAAGCAGATACTTGGTTTTTTTACCATGTACTTCCTACCTTGAAATCATACTATGGTGTTTACTTTTTCCATTTTATATATTGAATAATCTTCTGTTGGGGCCTTTGCCTATATGTACCAGAGCCAAAGTGCTCATATACCCTATATGCCTTCAGGGTATAGATCTTCAGGTTACCTTAACGCTTCCTTGGAAAAGCCATGATGCAGTATGACTGCAACTTGTACAATCAATACATGAACAAGTAACAGAAGAGGATGTCTGTGAGGATGAGGGCACATGGTATGACATTGAATCCAACTCAAAGATTTGAAATAGCAAATAGCAAAGTGGTAGCTAAACTATTCGCATAAAAATGCTTTTAAAGATTGTTATTGGATAAATTATTCATTATGATTAATCGAGTTCTGAGTACTGTGTAGGCTAATTAGCAAGTAATTAACATGTAGAGTTTTCAAATAAAGCCCTGTATCATTTCTCAGTATTGTGGTATCTTCCTGGGAAATAATTGCAGGACATAGTCAAGAAGAAACAGTACCTATAGACTGTACTTAGCCTTGTCAGTTGTACCTCATCACCTTTTGTCCTTGCAATTTATGTCTTTCACACAGGCAAGAGCAACAGTTATAAAAAGACAATAGCAACAAACACCAAAGGACATAAGATTTATACGGCAGGATGCACCCACGTGGTGCCATCACACCCAAAGGTCACAGATGAGCGGTTTACTGCCTTTCTTGTTCACAAGTGCAATTCGGACAGGTAACAGCCTCACAGGGTCACAATTATCATTTTCATCAACTGTAGTTCCCTCTTTTCTGAGCTACTGCAGTAAGAACTTGTGGGTTTAGTTTCCAACAGTAGGAAATACCCCCCCAAATCCTCAAAAACCTGAGTGTCATCTCTGTGGGCGCAGCGTATACGGAGGGACAGGACAAGTACACCATGTCACAAGGCAGAAGTTGTGAGATTACCTGGGGTTTTTTTAACAAGCAGCTCTTAAGGTTACTTTCACTTTATTTTGAAAATCAGATAGAAGCACTAAATTAAATCTGATTTTTTTGTAAAACTTCAGTTTAGCCTGTGCCAATAAATTCATTAAACACCATTAGAGGGCACTTTTGTTACAGTGCTGACAAATTCACATAAAACTGAAAGGGCTTGTGTGTAGTTTCCTGCAGCCTGAAAACACAACTCCTAACCTCCTTACTGCCACAGACTTTAGAGTTTGTATTGAATTAAACAGGTAAAAACGTATAAGTGGAACCATTAGCTTTTCTAGTAAGACAGTTGCTGATCAGATGCAATTCCATGCAGATTGTTAAAAAAGAGAGGGTGGAGTCATTTCCCAGGACAGAGAAGAAGGGAGAATAGAGAAATACAACGGATAAATCAGTAGAAGATCCAGTGAGCAGTATCATAGCCTTAATTCTCCTATGTACTTCCCTCTAACCCATTACCTGTGTTTTGGCGCCCGTACTGTATAAAAGTGCCGTCCGTCCCATTGCTGCAGCGCTCGGTATGCAAAAGAAAAATGAAGGAATCACGTTGCTGAGGCCATGAGCCAAAAATTCCTGTAAAGTTGTTAAATAGAATATGTTGTTTTCCTATTGTTCTTTCATTTCAATGCTTCTTGCCAGCAAAGGAGACCCCTATGTAAATGTTAGCAATGACAAAGGATGGCCATATACTTGGAAAAAAATTGCATATGTACATGATAAAAGATCTCTCAACATAATGTATCTTCTCACAACTCAGAACTAATTTGAATGACAGAGCTCCTGAACCAGATTCATCAAAAACAGGAGGCACATTTTGTTCACAGAATACATGGTATTGCTAAGTTCTGAAGATGAAGTTGAGCCAAAATATTTACATCTTGATCCACATCTGCCTAACAGGCCAGAGTCTCAAGTAGTGGGATCTGGACAGTGTCCAGGTTGTTTCTGGCTTATGACTCTACTGGAAAAAGACAGCCACCGATTTTTTTTCTTTTAGACCATGCTTTAGTGAAAGTGAAGTATGGTAGCAATACTATCTGCATGCTGTCTTTCATTACAAATGTGTTTGGTGTTTATGCACAGTCAAAATGGAGACGTGTCTGAACAAAGATTTATAGAAGAAGAAGTGGAGAAGCTACCCAGTATCTGCAGCCTAAGCTGAACAGTGTTTTCTGCGAAAGTGCCCCAACTTGGCTACCCAGCACCAGTCTCCTTCCCCAGACTACAAGGAGCTCATTCGTCTGCTGCGGGCAATCTGTAAGAAAAGACTCAGTCCTGCTACAAGTGCTTAGTACACAAATGGTGTTGTATCTGTCCAGGGCAACACCTGATCATCGGTTTGCCTTCCCAGCACAGGACAGCACCACCTTAAAGCTCCCCAGAAAACTTTGCACACCCACATGCCACCATGCAGAGCCCTGCGCCTGGCCCCTGAAGGCAATACAGCTACACCACCCCGCTGCCATTGCCGTCTCTCTTCTCATGGAGGTTTTGCTCTCTTGCTCTATTGTTCCATGCAGACATACACATAGTTTCCAACACCTCAGTAATTAAGCTGTGTAAGCTACAAGATTTCCAAAGGTGCAGAAAGACATACAGGTTGCTGTGCTCCGTGTAGGGCCCTTGAGACAATGCGGCGCATCGCCCTGAAGTCTGACCTGTATTAAGCTCAAAGTATTTTCCCTCTTGCTCCCTAGAAAACATGGCTCTGAAGCATCAACAGACTTTCATGGACCAATGTATTCTTTCTGAAAAATATTTGAGAGACCTGAGTAGACAAGAACATTCCCATCATATTTTCTGATGACACAAGAGTTATAAACTGGCATAGCAAGACTGACCTGTCTAGATAGGGTGTTCAAATAGACCTCCAGTTGCAAAGCCAACTGTCCTTCATTCAACCTTATGTCATTTATCCCAAATCACTTAAGACAAAGGTGGGGGCAGCATTTTCATCACACAGCACTATTACCAGTTATCCAAAATTGAGCTTTTCTTACCATAGTGCTTGAATTATTGTCTCCACAGATTTCCAGTTGGCTTGGAGTTACCTACCTGCCGTGACCAGCAGTAGAGTAGTGCAGAAAGTAGCATACCACTTTTATTTAAGCGTGTCTACTGTAAAGTGGAACTCTGCACAGAAAGCTCCTATGTCTGCAAATTTGGCAGCACTTTCTGAACCCACCCTGCTTCTTTTATACAAATAAACCTTTTATTCAAATGAGACTTATACTTTGCATAACTTCATTTTATAACATCAGATATGTCCTGGGGCTATAAGTACCTGGTTTATTTTTAGAACTGCTTTGTTTCTTTAGTCAGTGGCTGATTTCGTATCTTAGCTGGTCTTTAAGAGCTCAGCTGCCAGAGGAGAAGCTGCCTCATCTTAGAGCACTGGAAAACACATTAACACCCAAATGCTGCACTGAATGCAGCATTATGAGATTATCCTTAAGGATGCACTTCCCCAAAAGGAGCAGCTTAACCAACTAGGGCATTCTGTAGACCTCATCTGGACTAGATTTAGGTTTTACTGTAATCACTGGAAGGCCTCAGGATGCCATATGGAACTCACCCTTTCCTACTGGGCATTCATCTAGAATACATTTCCATAATGGTGAAGCAATTTCAAGGCTAACTGACAGTAAGGAGAAAGAGCTTTACCTGGTTGTCATCCACAGTGTATTTAAACTTTTTAGCAGAGCCTTGGGCTAGAGCTAGTGACGCTACATAACCAACCAGTGCTACTCCAAAAGCTTCAGTGACTACTTCAGGCAGGACATTCATGGGTGGTGTTTTCGGTGATGGTAACCTATAAAAATATAGACAGTCCTTTTTGCAAAGCCTGCTACGTAGCCTTGATATACCTGCAATTCATGAAAATACAAGCGAAACAATCTTTGCATGCACAGCTAATTTTTTTAATACTTGTGAATTGACATTTTAAAATATTTTGGATGAATAAGATCTAAGTCTGTGAGGAACTACAGGGGAGAATTTGTACAGGAAGATGAAACAGTTTCAGATGGAGTCTTCCATTTGCAAACTTCTATTTGAGAAATTATGAAGGGATCCATATAAATTAGCTCCCCCACTGACAGATAAAATCAGCAACCATTCCCTAATTTTGTAATATACAATAAAAGAAACTCTACTGTATATTTTTTTCTTTTTTGAGGTTGGATTTCTTGTAAAGTTTAATTTAAACCTTTTAAACAATTTAGTATTCCTTTAGGTTATGGATGGTGTGGACACTTATTCCATCTAATGGAGACCTTCTAATGGGGACTGCAATGAAATGCTCCAGTTAAGAACCAAATCACCCCAGATTGTCCCTGTACTCCACAAAAAGACTTCAGTCTCTCCAGAGCACAGATCACACTGCCTAGGAGGCAAACTGCAGTCTGAAGGTTTCTAATGCTCTCCACTGACAAGGCAGTTAGATATTTCAGGTAAGAGTCTAAAAATACATAGGAAGGATCCAGACTTCTACATGTTTTTCAACAGAATCTTCTCATGTGTGGTTAGACAGAAAGTAAGCGCTGGATTAAAGCTGCACCAATACAATTTAGCTGTTCGTAACACATATCAAAAGGTGATACCTAACCCTATTTTAACCTCAGATA
This sequence comes from Sagittarius serpentarius, assembly GCA_034782735.1. Lineage (NCBI taxonomy): Eukaryota > Metazoa > Chordata > Aves > Accipitriformes > Sagittariidae > Sagittarius > Sagittarius serpentarius. The sequence goes on along the minus strand of JAVKLA010000027.1, from coordinate 26,757,308 downwards.
CATAGCACGTAATAGCATGCTCTGTATACTTAAAAATAATTTTCTTTCTCAGCAATTTCCCTTATTTTATGTCTATCAGTGCAAGCTGCCACACATGCACTCATGCTGTCTTGGACTACTTAGAGTCTACTTTGTGAAATTCAGGGAAACCGTACAATTTCCAAAAGGGAAATTATACAACAGCTGTGCTATCCTCTACCAACCCTTGGAGTTTGAACACTGACATCTAATCTAATTTCTCTTGCTAGCTAATTATAGTGAATATTTTTTTTCCTTCCTTCAAGGTCATGGAGAAAAAAGTATAACTGTCTGCTGTCAGAATGTCCTTTTCCAGATTAAGCATATCTAAATCCTTTACATTTCCTCAGAAACCACATTTTCTAAAATTACTATGTAAGTGAGTGGAGAAGAATTAAGTGTAGTAATCTACAAGCCTTATCTCATTGCAAGTCCTTTCTGCTACAATAACCCAAGGCAACCTTCAAAAAGCAGGTTGCAATAATCTTGTAGAGAGTGCTCTACCCTCCTGTCATACATCCATCAGCCATCATCAGGTACTTAGTATCTACTTTTTATGCCATAAAGTAATAAAATAGCTATGAATATGTCCCAGAAAGTCTGCATTTTTACGATGATATCTATACAGACATACCTTGTCAACACGGGGTTGAATTGTGAGGGAGTATTTGAGGAGGTTGGAAATGAACATAATAGATTTTTGCCATTTCTTATTTCAGAAAACCACTTTGACCTCTTCAGAGACTATTTTCAGGAGTAAATATATTTAAAAGCCACAAGCTAATAAAAAACACATTACCCTTCAGGAATATGTCCCACAACTTCTAGCCTGTAGACGTATTCCATATCAGCATAGTAGCAAGCAACGGATGTAGCAATTATCTATTGATTCAACACAGAAAAAGATGTTACGTTTCTATTGCTTTTAGCTTCTCACATGGTCCCTGTTATTGCCATACCCAAACACATCACAGTGTTCGTGCATTTATCCTTAGATCATTCCAGTAAGACAAGGAAGTATTATTATGAAAATTTCTGCAAATGTGGAAGAGAGTCAAAAGAAACTAAGATCTGGACACAATAATGAATTTAGAAAAGATGGCTGAGGAAGGACTATGGTGAAGTTCCTGTGTTCTGTTAATGAAAGGGAACTATACAAGTCTCTGTAAAGCCCCAGGAACCTTGCCAATTAGTGTCCAAGCTGCCTCTATGCAGCATGTGCCCCAGACCACTGCCATTCACGTGAGCAGCTTAAAATAATTCATAATTTAGGTGCTCCTGAGTGATCTGATTCAGCTGATGTTCTCCAAGCACATCTAATCCAGACTGGTAGTGTTGACTTTGGCACAAAACACAGCAGAAGATGTGGCTGCCTCTTACTTTTGTGTTCCAGCAAGTATAAATGTTGCTGAGGGAGTGGGAAGTTTGGCCCTGAGGAGCTTCAAACTCACTTCTCGTACTGTTTATGAGATGAACACACAAATCCCAATAGAACAGGCACAGGTTCCAGTCCATGATCCTCAGTTTGCTGGTACATTTTATCCAGTATTGTTTAAAAGGTAACACAGAAACAGATCTTACAACAGAACCACACTACCTCCTTTTCCAGCATTTTGCCCAAGAAAAATTATTCTTTTGTAAATAACTTTTTCCAGCAAAAGAAGAGTAATTGTGATGACCCACTCTGAAAAGCACCTGCCCTTCATTTTTTTATTATTTTCTTTTAGAGGCCTAGAGAAAAACAGAAACCTTCTGTCCTGGAGCTGATTATTTGACTACAGCTTAATCCTTAAAGCAGGGATTTACAATGTAATAGCTAATTTCAATTTAGCCTATGCCATGTGAAAGGCAGTTTTTGTAAGTAAAATTATAGAAAGCTATAGCATAGCTATTTAACTTTGTTGCAGATAAATAAGCAATATCTAAGCCATAACTACCCAGCACAAGACTTGCCTGGATTTACAATGTGCCAGTTACTTTTCATTTTCTATTTCAAACTTCTTACACTTTAACATTCTAGGCTTCGTGTTCTTGTGATTATGTAAAAAGTAGTAAACACATGAAAAATATTATACAAATTGGGAACGTATGTCAGTTCTCTCAATTATTTAGCCAAACTCTTTCCTGTTCTTGCATTTAACATACAGCCATGAAAATTAGCATCGATTTAATAAGTGGCAGGTGTGACTGTGGGTAACTATAGACAACAAAGTAAACTTCAGCAGATTAGTCAAACCACTGAAAGCTTTGTAAGCAAAAAGTCTGATATTTGATTTTGTACTTACCAAAAGCAGATCGATGGGAAGAACAACTTTAATGTTCTTCTGAAATTTCTCATTCAGTTCTTTAACAAGAACAAGTACCACAATGCTCAGCAAGGAGAGAAGTAAAGCCTCCAACTGAACTGATCTGATATTCTCAAATATGTAGGCATAAATCTACAGTGAACGGCAAATAACAATCACAGATCAAAAATTATATCATTCTGGGTCACATGCTATGGCATATTCTACACAACTTCAGCTATCTTAAATAGTCTGTGAGAGCTGAATCAATAGTTTAAGAGCTGAGTCATCTGGCAAACTGGCCTACACTTAAGATTCTGCAAGGAAGAAAATCACCAATTTACTACTACTATGGACTTTTGAATACTCAAAAAATGCAGTGAATATTTGTATATATGAATTTACAAATTTCTATGGTAGAAGCAAGCAAGAAAATTCCAGTCTTATTAAAATTAGTGAGATAAATGAGTGTTGTACAAAAACATTGAAAGAAACTTCCATGCACAAAGATTTATTTTCACTGTCTGTAGCTCATAACATCCATCAACTCTAATAGTAAAAGTTACTTCTGAGGAAAACTTTTACAAGACAGAATGGAGGGGGGAAAAGAAGGAGAGAGAGGAAGAATGAAAAGAGAAAGAAAAATGCAGTGGTGGGTGGGTGGGATGAGAAGCAACAGGAATCTCCCTAGATGAGCATCCTCTTCAGGACATCCTCTCCAGTGCAGGAGGGTGACCATCCAAAGATTTTTTCAGAGTAAGTGTATAGCTTCAGCAGGGTGCACTCAGTCTCCCTGTTGGTTGCTCTTGCCCATTACACAAACAGTGCTTCATGGAGCATGCTTTGATCAGGTCCAGATGCTGCACACACTAATTAGGTGTCAAGCTTTGTGTATGTATGTTATCGGCTATTTAAATAACTAATACTACCTACTAAGCCCTGTTTGTTTCCCTAACATAAAATTATAAATTAAAAGCTGCAAAGCAAGAGTTAAAAAGAGGGTAGGGGAAGAAGGAGTGATTCACACATCAGTGGCAAGTGGTTTCCAGGGGAACCTCTCTACGGCAAGGTGCAGGAATTGCAGGTGCAAGGAGTGGGGCAAGCTGGACCACGAGGTTCCAAGCCCTGCCGCAGCGGGCTCTGGGATGTTGGGGAACGGCTACATCGCTGCACGTGAGAGGTAGACTGCAGTGTTAAAAGAGATAGAGGATACCGGAGCAGAGCTATGGAGCTGCAAATGGGAGGCCTTCAGCTTTTCAAAGGTAAAGGTGTGCTGCAACATGCTCTAAAGCATCGTTAGAAAAATATGGTTGGGACTATGACGAAGAAAGGAAATATGGTGCTGAATGTAAGGAACGTGAAGCAGAAATACGGAACAGGAATAGAACGATCAGTGGTGATGAGTAACAGAGATCTCTGGTGATGAATACATTGTTGTAAGTAACAGACTCAGAAGAATGCAATTGCCTTCACACCAGCACAGATGAGAGAGTGAACTGTAATTTCAGTTCTACTCTGAATTTGAAGGTCCAGAAAATGAAGCATAAATCAGTATGATAACAGATTAACAAAAAGTAATGAAAAAAATTTTCAAGTTTCCTGGAATGGTTAGAAGGGGTGAAGAAAGTTAGAGGTCACTCCTGTCCTGATAAACAAAGAAATAATCAGATCCCTATCACAAGTTATTTTCAGGCCTCATGAATAACAGGCAATAGTCTATCGCCTGGAGGAAAAGAGAGGCGTGAAAATGGATATAATACACATGCTTACTAAAGCTGCAGGGGAAAAAACACCCAAGGTAGGCTCAGTCCCTTGAATTCTGCCTTTATATTCTGGGAACTATTGTGTAGCCTGAAATGTAAACCATAGAGAGAACAGAAGTTAGAATCTAGGATGTAGATTTAGACTGCATCACAAGTAACTTCTTTTTAAACCACGACATTAAGGATAATAAAATCAAAGATCTGACACTTAAAATAACAACATAAAAGAAAGGTGTTTTCTCTGGCAATGACTAAGATGACCACTAAAATAAATGAAAAGTGACACTTGTAGTTTTAGCAAAATAAAGATTAATACTTTTCTGCCCTAGAGAACCTATTCTCAAATACACGTATAATACTAACAAGGTTTGACAGTTTGGAGCTTAAACACATATATTTATATTGGACAGGAAAATACTAAAAAATTGTCTTAGGAAAGAACCCTGTTCTAGCAGAAAGGTGGTCAATATGATGACAAAATTTTTTTCTCCTCTTCTTATTCTGTCACTCTTTGAAGAGATGATGCTCATTTTGAAGAATGAGTAAATTAAAATAACTTCCTGATTTTTTCTCTCTCATACTTTCTAAGAATATTTTCATAAACTACAAGAGTTGAAAAAAACCCAAAACCAAACTAAAAATGGTTACAGAAAAAGAGACAAAATGTAATTTTCCTCAAGGGAGGAAAATTTAGTCCAGTCCTTTGAAAGTTAGCCCTTGGACTTTTGATTAAGGATGCACAGTATAACCCAGCATGAACGTTTCTCAGAACCCAGGAAAATATTTCAAAATCAACCTGTTAAATAATCTGATCTATGTCATAAATCTGAAGAATGGTAATCAAACCACAGTTTTTAACCACATATTGCCCCACTCTAATCAGACAATATGTGGATTGTGTCTTGAGGGGCTTGAGACTAGTCTCTGTATCCATAATTTTCCAAGGATGCATTTTCAAGAGAGCACAGAACTTAGCTCAGTGCCCAAGCAGAAGCTGTGATTAATTAGGACGAAAGGAGGCAATCTGGAAAACTATTTTGCAAACTGTGCCCACAAACTCACCAAAGGCTGAGCTACATCTAAGGTGAAGGTGGCAAGAAAAGGGAAGAAATGGATTGATTCCTAATTGTTGAAGTCAAAGAGATGTGGGCTTGTTTTGAACTGAATGGTGTCTATTGAAGTGTCAGCATTAGCTATCTGTGTTTATGGCATTTAATTTAATTTCCCTAGACAAAGTGAGACATTAGATTGGGCGAATAAATACAATTCTAATGAAGGATTACAAACGAGGATTACAAAGAAATATGCATAAGATTTTGGAATTTCTGCCTTCCTTTACAAATAAACTAAAAAAGAAGCTTTCGTTTAATTTTTAAAATATATAGCCGAATCTTGTAGACCTTTGTCACAGGTTTTGCAGACTTTGCAACAAATGCTTTATTTGAACTGCCTAGTATATTCTTTGGTGTTTCCCTTCAAATCATACCCTTCAGTATGTAGTCTACATCAGCCAATGAATGAAAAGGAATGGGATTACCAGTGCTTCGTAGCTCATACGAGTTCAGTAGCACATACAGCCCTGTCCACAAATTGTCTGTAGTACGCTGTATTGAGTTTGCACGGCAAGGTTTTGGTAGCCTGGGGGGGTGACAAGGGTGGCTTCTGTGAGAAGCTGCTAGAAGCTTCCCCTGCATCTGACAGAGCCAATGCCAGCCGGCTCCAAGACAGACCGACCGCTGGCCAAGGCCAAGCCCATCAGCGACGGTGGTAGCGCCTCTGGGATAACAGATTTAAGAAGGGGGAAAAGTTGCTGGGGCACAGAAACTGCAGCTGGGGAAAGGAGTGAGAACATGTAAGAGAAACATCTCTGCAGACCCCCAGGTCAGTGCAGAAGGAGGGGGAGGAGGTGCTCCAGGCGCCGGAGCAGAGATTCCCCTGCGGC
>JAVKLA010000027.1:26732677-26751200 GCA_034782735.1 Sagittarius serpentarius | reverse complement strand
TGCGCTCGTGGGGAGCTGGTAAAGAATTCGGGAGTGAAGCTGTGCCCAGGAAGAAGGGGGGTGGGGGGGAAGGTGTTTTAAGCATTGGTTTTATTTCTCATTACCCTGCTCTGGCTTGACTGGCAATAAATTACGTTAATTTTCCCCCAGTTGAGACTGTTTTGCTCGTGACGGTAATTGGTGGGTGATCACTCCCTGTCCTTATCTCGAACCATGAGCCTTTTGTTGTATTTTCTCTCCCCTGTCCAGCTGAGGAGGGGGAGTGACAGAGCGGCTTTGGTGGGCATCTGGCATTCAGCCAGGGTCAACCCACCACACACACGGAAACAATTCTTGCAGTAATACATAAATATTAAATCAATTGCTACATCACACTAAAGAGCTTCCACTGACTAGTCCGTTCCTGGGTAACTATTCTCTGAAAACCTAAACACACCCATTTCGTGATATGACCAGCAAAGCCAGGAGACCATTTCACAAACCACTCACAGGCTCTTCAGAAAGAAAGACTCTTAACATGAATGTGGTTGACATGTACTATAGCCACCTCTCTGTGCTATGTAGTTCACATGTTATACTGCCCAGTCAGTTACTCTACTCACGTAAGGTGAAAGTGTAAATCCTAAACGTAAGCACCTAAAGCACAAGCTTGTAATAGCACTGGCATCTGATTCAAAAGAAATATTTACAAATGTTTTCATCACAAACATCATTAAGAATTACATATTTTACATATTTTGGTGATGCACTTACTGAAATAGTTTAGAAATTATGTAGCAGAATGTAGTTTGGTATTGCAGTGTATGAAGCATTTTTTTGTGTTATTATATAATCAGCAAAATTTAAAAATACAGCAATAATATATTAATTGAGCTGTTAGCCTCTTGGGTTTTACTTTTATTGTTAGTTTTGTATAAAGATTTTCAATGGAAATGATCTGGCAATATTATGAGGAATCAGTGAACTTTTTGGCAATCGATGCAAATTTGCACGTAACTGAAAAAAGCAATATTCTAACTTTGCACACGCATATATACAGATGTTGAATGTCCCTCTTCCCATGGGAAATTAATGGCTTTGTGTTCCTCTATATTTTCACATACTTTCATAAGGTGATAATGAACATTCTAATAGTTTATGTTCTAGAAAGAATGTGTATTCTGATGTATTAATGAAATGCTCTGTGTTCTTTTTTTTAATGCATACATGAAAATCCAGAAGATTAGTTCTAAATTGGGTACAGAGGCTGAAGCAAACAGAAGAATTAGAGGAACATATTAGTTAAAACACTTAATACAGTTCAAGAGTAAATGACCTCATTGCATTTTCAAAAATGTTTCAGTCTGATGTTTGTTAGACAAATAAAACACACTGTGGGAAAAAAAGTACAGGCAACTATTGTGAACTGTATAGGGAACAAACCAGAAAAAAAAGGACTGGTAGCGGGAACAGAAAGGTTTTTTCAGCTAATTGCAGCGCAACCACAAGGATTTTCCAACAAACTTGCAACACAACCACAAAAGACCGCGGTCTGCAAAGTAGGTTTGTTACCTTGCAGTTCATTTTGCAGTGCTGCGTTTTCTCAGAAACTTGTGGAAGGGTAAGTATATCTACACATGGATAAGGGGCAAATACAGATATTTTTCTGTTTTCAGATACTAAGTAATACTTGATGACACTTTTCTTGTCCCTTGTAAAAATTACATCTCACATGTAGTCTTCCCTCACCATTTTTCTTCTTCACCTTCACCTTGCCTTTCCCATTTGCAAGATACCAATTGATGCTGCAATATGCAGCTCAGTTACAGTGTTAGGGAGAATGAAATTTAATAAATTACATAAACTATGTGTAAACACAAAAATCCCGTAGGCTCAACGCCAGTGTAGTAGATATGTTCTCCATATGCAAAGTTCATTTTTACATATTTAATCATGATCTCACTTGCTATAAAGAATCCATTACGCTGGCTTGCTTTACTTTCAACTCTCCTATCACACTTTATTAAACATTCTTATTCTTGCTTTGCCAACTCAAAGGCTGCCTGAGGCGGAGCAATCAGCTTTGTGAGTGGGAGGTGTTTTGGAGTGGAGAAAGAAAAAAAAGGTAAGCAAAAATACCAGTCTTTGGATTTCAAGACTTTGGAGTAAAGAGTATATCCAGGGAGACATGGCAAATTTGCCTTTCACTCTCCAGTTACATGTGCACACTAACACATACCTGATAAGTGTAATTTTCATATAAAACTACCACCACAGAAAAAAAATGTTGTTAAAATCTGAATCTGATACTTTTGATGGAGATACCTGACCTTCTTAAAGCAACCCATAAGTATCTGAACAGATATCAGAAACCTTTTAAAATACTTGTATGGTAAAATTGTCCCTTCTAAATATGGAGACTTCTTTACTATTTTTTTAAGTTGTACAGAGAGGTTTTTGTTTGTTCATTTGTTTTCACACAATTCTACTGAGCAATTCAGAGCCTTAAAAAAAAAATCAGGAAAATTTTTCTTTGGAAAACGTTCAAAGGGATTCGATTTCAAAAGTGAAGTGAAGGGCAAAGAACTTGTTTCAAATTACATTAAAAAATACAAGGGATAAGGGAATAGATTTCTTTCAAAGCATTTGAATGACCTCATTTATGGTATCATCAGCACACCAACGTGGAAATACTTCTTCGTATCACTGCTGTTCTTTATTATTGCTCATAATATATATTTTCATCATGTCTTGGCTGTGGTACTTAACACCAGTCATCTCTACAAGATGACAATATTCCTATATGTAAGTATAGTCTCCATGGAAACGCCATGAAAAAAAGGCTAGTCACATTTTATATTAAGAAGTATTTATGAAAAGGTTTTTAAAGAATTAAAAAATATTTTAATATATGATGAATCATTTGTAATAGTCTCACAGGCCAACTAACTACTCATAAAAATGGCTATGGCAGTTTTAGTTATATCCCTACAAGATACACTTACATGCTTCTAATTCTCATTAATAAATTGGTCCTGTAAAAAACTTACCAATGGATTATCCATACAAAACCTTATCAGAATTGTAAAATACTATGAAACAACATTCTAAAAAGCAACATCTTATCACAGACTTCACATTAACAAATTTCCCAAAACAACAGGAAAAAACAGAGAGCAGAGCAGTGGAAGAAAATATAGTCAGTGCTTTTAAATAAGGTGTCCTAATTTAGTGGCTAACTAGATGAAGCCTCACTTCATCTGGTAATCAATTCATTTATTGCTATCAGTGCAATGTAAATACCACCTCAGGAAGTGAATAAAGTTTTATTATGAGCAAAATATCATTTTGACATATACTATTGTGATACTACTAATGCTTCTGTCAAGAGATTATGCTCACAGCACCTCAACTCAGGGTTTGCTGGAATGTTACTGTAAAGAATATGTTCTCATATTTTTATGCAAAAGATTATACAACTTTGCCCTTTAAGATTTCAGCCAACAACATCTACTTTCCAAAGGGAGTAACCATGGTACTGTTTGAAAGGCTCTATGCATTTTATAAAAATTACCTTAAAACTGTACACCTGCCGTGCTTATGGCAAAGTAATATCATGTCATAAAGCAATAAGTAACATATCTAGGGTAATTTTTGCACAGGAGATGGACAAATCATGGGTTATTCTCCTTTTACCACAATGATGGTCAGGTTTCATTCAGCAAAAAATGAAGAAAATATGTTTAGAATGATATTTGGATATATCCCTCCCACATGTTGATCCAGAAAGAGTTAACCTTCCCTGTACAAGTGTGTAACTGCTCAGGATAATAAATGGAATTATTGATGCTGTAATACACATATTTTAAATTGATTACTGTATCCTTTCAAAATAAGACCCATTCCTGCTAATTCTTCATCAAATTTTCCTAATCTGTTCTTACAAACAGACCTAGCAAGATGAAGGTTTTGGTATTACATATTCTGTTCATTCACACCCATGCATAACAAATTTCTTACACTTATATACAGCCAAATAGCGTAGCTATTTAAGAAAATGTTAGCTAATGGAATAACCCATCTCTCTTAGCGAACTCACATGAAAAAATCCCAGTGGTCCTGATATATACGGCATTTTCATTCCCAGCAGATACTTCACTTGTGAAGTCACAACATGTGTAGCTGCTCCTGTTGTCATTGCGCTTATCACTGGTTCTGTTAACAAGAAAGTGGCACTGCCCAACTGCAGCATAAACATCGCTACCTAAAAGGCAAAGGCACGAGTATCAGCAAATATAATAAAATGCAGCTCCCAGGTGATAGGCCAATGGGCCAGGGTCCTCTGAATAAACTGTGAGATAAATGAGATAAAGATAAAAAGCAAAAGTCCTTTGAAGGACAACTATAGCTGAGAATGAGACCCACTGAAGCTCTGTGGGTTCACCTGCATTATCTTACATCTCTAGTTTACCAGACTCTAACATCAGTTTAGTAACAAAAGCGGACTGAGAGGAACTGTCTTCATGCGATGCTTCATATTCTCTCCGTTCAAATACATGAGCACAATAAACACTCTAAAAACATCAGCTCAACACAGCAACATGAATTAAAGCAACTCAAAAGGTGAGGGTGGTGCTAAGACTCATTCCTGCTCCACTGCTATTCAGCCTGAGTAGGCAAAGGCCTGTATCTTGGTCCAGGTTACTCACTGCCAACATGTTGATATCAGAATTCCCAGTGTTAGTAATATCAACAGCTACCAAATTTATTAGGTAGTAAAACTATGGAGAGATGAGTCTCATGGTGAGAGCTCCGTCACCCCCCGGAGCCTTGCCCTGCCCCAGGCTGCTGCGCCATCACTTTTCCCTTCCCACACAGCCACACGACTGCTTTGCTCCTCCTGCAGACCCGTAGCCTCCTGATATCCCACTGACCCTGTGCACACGGTTGATTATACCATGACACTTGGTGCTCTCACGATGCAATATCATAATGTCAAATGCATCAAGTATCGCCAGTCCACTACCTCTAGTTACATCAGCTTCATACATTGAGATTCCTGGTTTTGCAGGTATTCAGGTAAGGGAGCAACAGGAGTTGCTTCACATGCTGGAGGATATAAAAACACTTACGTTCTTTACAGAGAAACAGGGGTGTTTATATAGTTACATGTTCTGTATGAACAAACTTTATAAACTTATAGTAAAAGTAAACTATTTTAAAGAACTTTAAAATCTCCTTCCTAGGCATTTGGGAAATACTTCAACTAACTTAATGTAGAATATCCGTATACAATCAGAAAATTTAAAACAGGAAGAAAAATTCAACATCCAATTTCATAAACACAATCCCATATACAAACTGGATTTCTCTGGTAGAAGAAAGAGTATATTTTGGCTCAGCTATATTTGACCTTGAAGATTATTTCAGCTTTGTTGCTACTTTTACAGAAGTTATTTTGGAATACAGGCATATAATGAAAGAATAATACCCCTCTCTAATCTGGGAATCTGGACTACAGCTGAATCTACAACTATTGTAGATACTTCGTAGGAGTATAGGACAAATACCCAAAGTGTTGTTGTGTCCTACTGTGTTTTCTCCCCTTACCTCAGACAGCAATCACTCTTTTCCTCTGAAGAATGAGATCTGACAGCTCTCAATTCTTTGAACAAGGTTGTTACCTACCTACAATGCTACTGTGGTTTGCATAACACTTAATAATTTTCTGATCCATATTAAGATATAAAGTTACATTTAAATCATCTCCCCTTACAATCAGTTCTGCAGATTCATTAGATAAAAAAAGCAGTTTCTTACTTCTATAGTCTTTTGCATTTGCTGTTCTTCTGCCTGAAATGTTACATGCTCTTGGCACAGAGTTGTTACAATACTTTCGAAGAGGATTATTTTGTGTTTACCATACTAAATATCATCTTTTTGGAATATATCACTTTGCTTTATTTTGTTTTGTCCTGAAGCTAAAAGAATCTTTTCCAAAAGTTATCATTCTTTACGCCTGAACATCATTTATTTTTTTACCATGAATTTCACCTGTATGCAGTGAGCTATGAGTATAATAGCATCAAAGAAACAAAAACACCAAAGTGAATGGCTTTTAATTTACCACAAAAACCTCTAGTGAGCAATTTCCTCTTCCATTTGCGAGATTAAATCTGAGGGTTTTTTTTCTATTTCCCAGTAATTGCATGTGAACAGCTCTATACTACAAACAATCAGAACATTGATTACCATTCAGGATTGGATCCCAATAATGATAATTACTGTTATACCCTCAGTGAGTAGTAATTTAGTTAGTCAGGCCTAAAACTGTTAATTACTAATTTCAGGTATTTTGTTTAGCTCTTTGTTCTAACAGTGTGCCTATTCATATATTTAAAACATTGTTCACAGTAGCAAAGTTTAATAAGAATTAAATTCTCCCTTTCCTAGTGAACTTTTGTTTTCTAAGATCAGTTTGTATTGTATGGATGTGGAATTTCTAACTGTGTAATAGCTTAGTTTCCAGGGAATGAGACGGATGTTTATTTTGCTGTGGAATCAAAACCACAGAGACAATTCTGTGAACTATGTAATATCACAGAGAAATACTGGTTAATATTAGCATTTCAGAGAATGTTATTACAGTGAATTACAGGGAAATGGTGTCATGATTGCAGAACTTAGCAACTTTAGCATCACTCTCATATTTACCTTTTTTTTTACTTTAACTCTTCACCGTTTTAGGTGGATGCTTCACAGGTAGTAACTAAAAGCTCACATTTCAAACATACTTCTTATTGTTTATAACCGTGGGTTATGTAAAATACATCCAAGCCATGAGTATGGCTTCAGGTAGACAGTTTCTGCAGCCACTCAGTTAAACAAGCAACAGCCTACACTTCGTCCCCCGTCTCTTACTCCAGAAGGTAGCTCAGGACTTCCAGAAACAAAGGCAATGCTTCATCAGCATGTACCTCCTACTTTTTTATTTATGTTACACTTAAATAAATATAATGTGCAACCATGTATCTTCCACAGTGAAGATCTATCAATGAAGCAACCAGAACAGAAAACATCTGGGGAGGAGGGTGCAATTTTCAGCATAAGCTGGTATGGGAAACTTCTGCTGTCCTTGCAACGTGAGTGATGTAGAGAAACTGCTCAGGTCAAGAGGGCACAAAAAGTTGCTTTGAAACAAGCCTCCCAAATCTATTTGTATGTGACTTTTCTTGGCAGATATACCTAAGTTTTTAGCATTTATACAGGTCCAGATCAACTCTCCAGTTAACCATCTGTGCTGGGCAACAGGCATGTAACTTGGCTGCCACTGCTTTTTGGATAAACACTGTTAAAACTAAGCTGAGCTGGCAGCATACAATTGCATCACATTGCACTATGTCATAAAATCTTTCACCCACTAAGCAATAACCAAAATGTAGTAAGTTCAGTACTCTTAAAGAAATTTCTAATAATCTGCCTTATCTTCCCTGTGGTTGTGAAGCTCATTTTTATAGGTTTCCCATTTTATTTTCTCACACATTGTACGATTACTCTTCCTTCTTGATGCAGAAAAACTACAGGGAAAACTGACAGTGAAGCATCAGAACAGCAAAAAAAAGTACCAAAAAATGCCAAAGGCAAATAGTTTTCTCTTTTCATTATTTGTACTAACACTGGGTTTTTCTTAAACTGTTAAAGGAATTTTTTTTAGGATTGTCTCCAGAACTTTTCATTTTTCAAAATTTAGTTCCTAGAGGATGAAGGAATAGTTCAGAGAGAGAGAACAATGACGGCAACAAAAACGGTTTGAAAGGAACATGGCTACAGTTTCTTTGTGCGGCTTTTTCAGTACATCAGACTTTGTTAAACAGTTCATTAAGAAATAATTATCTTGAGATTAATTTTGCTTTCACCAAGTGTACAGTCTTGGTTAAATTCATGTGAATGAAATCAGGATCTGTCATAGAAAGGAAAAAAAATACAGGAGAAAGTGAGGGAAAGCAGACTTGAGTTAATGCATAGTAAAGAAGAAAAGATCATGGAAAGAAATTATAAACCCAAGGTATTAGACAGAAGTGGCGGAAGGTGGGATTTCTAAAAAAAAAACACAACAAAAAAACCCTATAGAAACAGAAAGGAAACTAAAGTTAAGAATGGAAGAAAGATAATGCAAAGGGAACCCTTTTTTGCAACAGTCTTTACTGCTCCATAATTTTACTCTGACAAGCAGAAGAAGAGAATGGGGATTTAGCCAGGAGAAGAGAAATGAGTAATTGCAAAAAGAAAAGCCCTCGTGTTCATTAATTCAAGCCCTTTTGGTTCTTGTCCACTTTCAATACATTCTTCCCATGACAACACACTCAGTTTATTATTGTTAAAATTCCACTCTCACTATGAAGTCAATCTAACTTTATGGCCAGTAAAAATTTTTATCACGTAACAGGCACTTTGGAAATCACTAATCTCAAACTTTCTGTCCACAGTAATTGAAAGGTTGATATCACATCACCTGCTGCATGAATTCAGTTTTGGAGAATGAATTCTAAATCCCTCAAAACTCCACTTTCTGGAAGGTGTGGCTTTTTTTCATCATTAAATCAAACAAAAAGCGGTGGTACTCTTTCTGATCATCTGCTGCATAGGCTAAGACGAGGTCAGTCATGGGGAATATCTCTTGGCAGGAGACAGTACAAACAGCGAGCCTCTCGTTTAGGTGTTGCATTGGTTACCTCAAAATCGCAGGCTACAAAAGTGAAGAAATCTATGGACTGTCTGGAGACCAATAGTCAAACACGGACAGTTCAGCTTGACTGAGTCACCAATTTAAAACTCTTTTTGCGCTGTTTCAATAGACATTGCAATTGGGAGCTTTTGGTCTTTCAAATTACAGCTCTTAAGTTCACTGTGGGTGGCTTGAGAGTGTTTGGTAGCTTCTGATGGTGTGTGGAGTGAGCTTTTCTCACTCCAGTACCCAAAAAAGACTTCTTTTTGTGGTCTTTCTGGACTAACACGTAGCATGCTGTACTGTAATTGTGGGGACCAGGACTCCCATACAGCCTAGTTGTACTTTTCAAGATACAGAATATGAGCCTGCAAGAAGTTATTTCCACTGCGAAAGAAAAACGAACTCTTTTCCTGATTATCACTGGATAATAAAGACTCATGTTTGTACCTCATGAAAAACTATGTATAACATAGAATAGTGCAGCATAATTTTCCCCACAGGGAAACAAGGCTTCAGACAAGAATATTAGCCTTACAGAAACACACTTCATATTCAAATGTGCTCCTTCATTATTAAGCAAACTGATAATAGCCCGTGTAAATTTGTCCTCTTGATAACCAGAAATTTTTTTTATTTCCTATACTGTACATTAGCAACTAATTATATGTAAGTTTTTAAAATACAGTAGCCGAAAAATTTACCAGTAAATATGTAGAAGACTGGAATGCAATAACCAGCTATTTCTCATTTACAGAGGGGTAGCACCACTGAAGTCTGTAGCATTGTGGTCCTTAAGAGAATAAAGCTTTTTTTCTAGGATAAAAATTATTTTTTTCTCACTTTGAACTGCAAGCAGCTTTCCTCTATTTGGTCAACAAATTTAATGTCGAATTTCAGTTTGGTATTTGAGGATTCTTATAGACACATACACTTATGCAAGCATTCTTGCACATATAATATACTAATAGGAAAAAAAAATCTTACCCAAAATCTTTTCTTGAGGAGTTTCTGATGCTATAAAGGCATCTTCCAATTCTAATTACAAAATTCTTTCATAGGCATCTGTTTTGTTCTGTCATTTCCTCTCCCCATCAATACCTCTGAGGTATTTAATATCAAGGAATAATTCCATTGACTTGATTAGCTTCCCATGCCCTGTTTATCTTTAGAGAGTAGCAGTTACACAAACATAAAAAAATCTACATTATACCTTCCATTCTGCTTTTAAAAATGAAATAGTCTCTGTGAATGCATTATATTAAAAGTTTTTGGTAAATGCAGTTTTTATTTTATGTTTACTTATTTTTTCTTTTAATACTATGTTATCTTTATCAGAATGCCCCTTAAGATAACTAAATATCTTCCCTCTTTTATAAACACTCCCTCAAACATTAGATTTAAAAAGCAGTTTGGGAATCTGAAATTTATGACCTGAAATTAATTTAAGCAGCTAAGCCCCAAATTTCAAATCTTATAAGCTCCACCTATTCTTGTCTGATGATCAGAAATGAGTCCTAATTTATTTCATGTCTAGATGGCACTGAGATTCACAAAGCCTGCTCAGAGCTTGCCTCACTCACAAATGCACACTTACGGTCTTCACAAAACACAAAGAAGCCAAGAGCAGTTAACCTCAAAAACACACCTCTTTCCTTTGCCATCCCTCCCTGGCTCACTATTTTGTATGGTTTTTTCTCTTTTTTCTTCAACAT
The DNA here is from genome assembly GCA_034782735.1 of Sagittarius serpentarius. Lineage (NCBI taxonomy): Eukaryota > Metazoa > Chordata > Aves > Accipitriformes > Sagittariidae > Sagittarius > Sagittarius serpentarius. The sequence continues at coordinate 26,740,781 of JAVKLA010000027.1, read as the reverse complement.
TATTTACTGATTACAGTACTTCACCAGGCTACTGGAAAGATAGCATCAAATTGCTATTCTGGCCAAGGAGGTTCAGGTCTTTGCGTACTATTTCTAAGACGGAACCAGCTGTTTCGGAGAGGGACTTTTCATCCTTTGTGTGGAAGCTGCCCAAGGTATAGAATAGTCATAACATCCATCATTTTTGTGTAATTATTGGTTTAGAGCAATGCATTTTGACTTTTCTCAGTATAAAGAAACAGTCTTATAGTAGACACCATAATCCAGGTCTCCTCCGTTCCCAGAGAAGTACCATCCCACCTACACTGACAATTCCACTTCTTTTTGTATTTCAGGATGTCTTCAATGGAAAACTGTTGCCTCAAAATGCATCACATTATTCTTCTTGTCCCAGAATATGATATCTATTCCAGGCTATTCATTAATTTCTAGTTTAATCTGATAAGTAGAAGCAGGTCACTGACTTAGCTCTCCATTACCAGCAAGATGTGTCCTGTCACCTTATCTGGGAATTGCAGCAACTGTTAGCCAGGTGACTGGAATCATGATGAGAAATGTGGATTCCCACACTTAACAGCACCTGGGAAGATGGCAAAGTTTAATCACAGCCTTCATCCAGACTTTCACTTGCATATCGCATATCAGTACCTTCAAGGCACTCCTCTAGGAAATAAGTATTTTAATCTGGTCTCTAACCATTAAACTCACATAAAGGACTAGTGGCAGCACTACAAGCACCAGGTGTATTAGTATGACTCTAATGCAAGTGACATTACTGACCTGGGAGAGGAGCCCATGCACGTGGCACAGTTCCCTATCAGACCTGCTTTGAAGATGCAGGCAGAGGATTTTCTAGTTCTTCTCATTCCAATCAGGCTTAAACAGGACATAGGCTGAGATAAGTCAGCTGGTGCGGTTGAAGGCATGTGAAAAAGCAGAACTTTTCAGAATGAAAGAGTAAGAGGTCTAGAGGATTTACACACCTAATAGGATTCTGCAGCAGCTAAGTAAAAAAATTTCTCCATCGGATTTTGAAGTTAGATCAAACACAGGCTCCAACTTCCCGCTTGAGGCATTTTGGCCTCTTTGGGGACTACACAGGAGATTGTCCGGCTGTGAGCAGAGCAATCCTACGTGAAGAGCTCTGCCCATGCTCAAAGGACTCTGCTCTTACAAGCACCCTGCACATGATGGAGTGTAGTGTTGCACACACTGGTGCAATGGGACAGCACACGCAGCAGCCAGGCACAACCAGCATCAGCTCTACTCCATATGTTGTCTGTAGGGTTTCCCTTATGCTGCTACCCCAAGTCATAATTCTGTAACCAATAAAAGAATGAAAAAAATGCAAGAGAAATGACCATGCTTCTTGATATTTCCTACTGACTAACATAAGCATATGCCCCAGTTCCTGCCAAGCATGCGGGCCACTGGAGACCCCATTCTGGGCCCCTTCACTCATCCTCTGCGTGCTAGAGGGATCCAAAGCACCAAGCACAGGGGTCTGGGTTTCTTTTGGGAGGCCAGGTACCCAGGAGGTGTTGCAGTGTCAACTGCTAGAACATTTCTTCTATTTTAATATTTACAAGAAAAGAGGGAAGCCTCCTTTGAAGACCTAAGCAACTGGCAATGGATAAAGGAACTCAGCGCTTGTGGTCAGAACAGGAAGAGAAGAAATTTAAAAGACCTCTGATCATTTGAATAAGCTTTGGAGAATCATTTGAAGACATCTGTTTTACTAATTTATTTCGCTTTAATGATGGGTGTGTGAACTCTAAAGAGAATTTAAAGATATTTTCCCTACTGTTTTTAATTATTGAATATTGTATAGTATTTCTCTTCAAGCCAAGAGCAATAGAAAACCTCAGGAATATGTCAGTGCTTACCAGGAGCTGATTCATGTTTTGTTTCAGAAGGAGAAGGAAAGGGAGCACCAACAGCAATGGAATGTTATATTAGAGCTGACTGAATGTGGGTTTACTTCATATCGCAATACCCTAGGATCATGTATACAGGCAACTACTACATTTCAACAAAGAAGCACCAGATTCTTAAAACACATTAATTTCAGCGGTCATGAACATCAGACCAGGCCCATGGTCAGTTTTTCTCAGAGAAGTGAAAAAAAAAAAAGTGTTACAAAAGTCATAGCTGTCACAAAGGCAATGCATCAGTAGCACGCAGAGTATTTGTTCACCACCGACCTGAATGATTCCTCCTAGAAACGAAACTGCTGCTGCAACTCCAATCCTCTGCATTTCAAACTCCGATAGGCCCGAAAGTCCTGAATTATTGTTTGCAGTGAAATTAGTGCTGACTGAAGGAACAAGACGCTCAACTGCGTTGGCAGATATTAAGGAAGTTAAAGCAAAAGTTCCTATAAAAAAAGCCACACATTAGTCACCAACAATTCTATATCTGTCGGTACTTATCATTCATGGTGTCTTCTTAAAAACCTGGCCATTGTAAGTAAAAGTGCCATTTTGTGCTTTCCTGTCATGATAAGAAAAATTTTTAAGGTAATCTTTTTATGTAACACACATTTCGTCATGTAAAATACCATTTGTACAGGGGAACTAAGTGTCAATTTTTTTGTGAGCACGTGCATTTAGACACGTTAACAAAAGAAGTTTGAACACAATTCACAGTGATTTCAAATTACCAGAAATGCTTTTAACTCACCCTGGATGTGACGAAACAGCTTTTTGTCTGAGAATCCCAAATGTTCACCATTCAAATTTCCAGGGCAATTAAGTCAAGCTATATATATAGTACCTAGCCCATTATAGTTAGCAGATGTGTAAGTTCGAAAACTCAGCAGTCTGCACTCTAATGAATGGAGGCAGATTATGAGAGAAGCATCTATTTGTTGAGAGAGGTAAAGCAAGTTTAACAACACACGGATAAATAAGGGTGATATTTCAATATTAAAAAGCAGAAACACATTCATGCAGAGTTCTAAGAGCATAAGAAATGTCCTACTATGTCAGCCCAGTGGTCCATCTCACCCAGTACTCTGCCTCCAGCTGTGGCAATCAGAGGTGTCACCCAGGAAAAGCACACAAGCCTGACCATTTTCTGCAGGCCATTGCCCTCATAATCCCCCACCATCCGTAGCTGTTGTGTTGAGGAAGTACATTCTTATCCGGCCCTTTTAGGTTTTGTTTATGGACTAGCATTCATGAATTTGTCAAAGCTCTGTTGAACCTGCTTGTATTTTCTGCTTCCGCAATGTCCTCTGGGAGCAAGGTTCCAGAAGTTCACCATCTGCTGTAGTATTTTCTTTATACCTTAAAAGTCTTCTAAAGTGGTATCTCACCAGTTTTATCGAGATCTCCTTATTTCTACTGTTGCAGGTCCTGGTGGACACAGTTCTACCTTCAGCTTGGCCTTCACAGAGTAAACCCCCCAGCATGAATTCCTTAGGAACCTACCAGGGATGCCCCCACCCTGAAAAATGACCACTAAGTCCTACCTTTTGTTTCTTATCCTTTAACCTGCTAATAATTAATAAAAGGACTTTTCTTCTACCACAAGGGCAACTTAACTTCTTTAGTAACCTTTGGTGTGGAACCTTATCAGTAGCTGTTTGAACATTCTGATATCTTATATTCAAAGTATTTCCTTTTTCTATGTGCTTACTGACTCTCATACAGTACTCTAGGAAGTTGGTGAGGTAGGATTTTCCTTTACAGGACTACATATTAACTCCTCTCCAACAGACTCTGATTATACATACCTTTCAATATTCTTATTTTTGTTATAGACATGTCTGCAGTACCCAGGATTCCCTCCAGAGCCCTTCTGACAGTGAAATTACACTGGTAAGTTGACAGTCCTGTGGCCTTGGCACAGAATGTCCCCGTTACACCTTTGTTGGAAAGTTTTCTTCCTGGCATCCTGATCTTAATGTATTTAAAGAACGTTTAACTACCAGTTCAATCATCCTCTCCATGGCATTCTTCAAATGCCTTCTTTTAGCCTTCTAAACTTCCTGCATGTGTTTGACCTGCCACATTTCATGGCTTTCCTGCTCACCTCATTTGGCCAAGCTTTCCATTTTTCCAAACTCTTCCCTATGACAGTGCCCTTAATTTTCCCATTGAGCCATGAAGGTGTTTTTTTGATCATATTTTCTTTTTTGAATCATGATACACATTTTACCTGGGCCTATGATACATTTTTTTTAAGCAACACTCAAGTTGTAGGTATTTTTCTTTTCAGATTGCTCTTTTTTCTTTTAACCTGTTCTCCTTTTTACTTTTTTTTAAAAAAAAAGTTTACATAAAATTGGATTTGATAACAGTTTACATAAAGTTCTATCTGAAATCAAAGATCTATATGTGGTATTATGACAGATTAAGCTGTCTCAGAGGATGTTCCAATTATACCAAAAACAGTCAAGAAAAAGGTGTAGAGGTTAGCTGCTCGGGTGAGTAATCTTTTAAAGTAGTACAACTATCTCACAGAAGAGACATTTCAAGTGAGTAAAAATTGACAGAACGGGGCCATTGGCGAATTTTCCATTTCATATTAACAGGACTGACTTCACGAACAAAAGGTACTTTTATAGCCTGTATACATATGGAGGGCTGTGCTGATCTTACAGAAAATGCTCGTAGGTGAAGAGATTGTCACCAATATACGTGAGGAATTGCACAGCATTTGGGGATCCGAGTCAGGCAGTATAGCTCCAGTTTAGCCCGCACACCATAACGCCTTAATCGAGGCTGATGGGATGAGTGTAGGAGACATTTCTACTGGAAGGATCAACAGCATGTGTCCCAGATATTTATTTAAAAAAAAATCTTCATGACTGCAATAGAACAGCTTTGTTGCCTTTTGTCTTAAGATTAAATTCTGGAGCAGACACCTGTGAACGGAACAGGTTTCCACGTCAAGGACTGTGCAGGAATCCACAGCAATGGAGTTGTGGGACTCAGCAAATCATTCTCTAAATGGTATTCCCTCCCAAGGATAAAATATCAGACTTAAGAGCTTGCACTTACCCATTCTGTCATCTGTTTTCATTATTAGAATTATGTCAGCCAGATACTTATTTATCTACTTTCCTACATATGATCATACGACAGATTCTTGTCTTCCTAATAATCTCACATGAACAAACTGCTGACCATACACTGCTAAATCACTGTTTTGGAACAGCTTTTTAACATAGGTTCATGTTTTAGTAAGTATGCTAATCTATCTCTACTCAAGAATCAGAATTATTTTCCAAATTCTAAATTTCACTTTTTTTTTAATGCTTCTCTTTTTTACATGAGCTGAGTACATTCTATCAATCATTACAGCATCAGATCACTAACAGCATCCACAAATCCTTCTCAGACGTCAAAAGGCTCAAATACTTTCTGTGCCCCTAGAGAAAACAAACTTTCAGCTTTCCTTTTGCTCTAAGACAACTTACAGTTGTTCAGCAATTTAAAATAATTTAATTGAATATTTCTGAACAAAAAAGGTGCTCAAAATACGTGGCTAACTTCTTACTAAAACATTGCATACACTCCAGTGCCTACACGCGACCAATCAGATTCTGCAGAGTTCATTTTGTGTGTGATTACCCAGAACCATCTTTCCTCCTTTCAGGAGTTTTTTTCCCCCCCAAGGAAAACATACCTCCTCCCTGCTTAAATCTTCTGACAACCATAGAGGCTGCTTCCCTTTACTCAGTCCTACCGTGCTTTACGACTGGGCCTGCCTCATCCTTCCTGCAAACCTCAGAGGCCACCAAGTGCCCACTTCTGCACACCAAAGAATTCATGGTTCAATCTCATGAGTATTATTTCCAATTTCCATCTATAATTTGTTTTCTTTGGAGTCAGAAACAGAGCATTCGCCAACCTATTAGAAGATCAAAGTCCTTCAACTCTTGCTGTTGGCTCTGCTGAGGGTAAACAACTAACTCATAACTACTAGCGTAGTAGCCAGGGAGCACCTCTGCTGCTTACCTAATTACTCTGCAAGTGGACAGGAGTTGTATTGAACTCATTGGGAGAACCTCTAGCTTTAATACAATAGCAGGTAATGGGCACAGAAAGGGGTTTTTTTCTGAGAAAGGCAGGGTTTGTGTTTTAGACAGGTGAGAAGTAATGTGTGTTTTCTATGCTTTAAGAAGCAGTCGAGCCTTTACATTCCTGTTTCCATATCTTGTTGGCTGAGCCCTTGTTAAAAACTTAGCCTGAAGCAGATTTCTAAAGCAGAGTTAAAATACAAAAGCCCTTAGTAAACTACATTTACAAAGGAAGTGTCAATGCAATATTAAATTATAATGGCAGGAGTAACTCCAATATATTCTTAATGAGGCTCTTTAAAGTACTTAAACTGGCAAAAAATAGTTGTAAAAGAAGCACAAAACCATCTTATTTCTGTTTAGTCTTAGATAATTTTCCTTCCATTGGTCTTAAAACAAACCAAAAAAATGTTCAGTTTCCAGTTCCTTTTTTCTGAAAATGTTTTTAGCAAATAGACACTTACCTGTCGCAACATGACGTCCCATTCCAAATATGGCATAAATAATGACAGGGAAGAAAGAGCCATATAAACCAAAAACTGGATGGACTGAAGACAGAGCAGCGAAGGCCAGCCCTATAGAAAGTTAAATGGAATTACTTCACTATATGAAGATAAGACTGTTTTGCATTCCATTTTTTTTTATGAGGAAACATCTCAATTTTATTAAGAGCAGGAAAAAAACCACCTTCATTTACAAAAACCTAGAGCATAAGTCAACTACTGTGAAATTAGGATCAGGAAGAACTGTGGAAGGTTTTTCATCTATTGTCTGTCATAATCCTCACACTTTCTTCTGAGTCTTGACCACCAGCAGAAACAAATGGGTCACAGATACAATCTATGGCACCAGATACCATGTTTCCAGGTTGCCTCCATCAGTGGTTCCAAACTCATGTTTGATAGCCAGTCCTCACAGGACAAGGCAGCACCATTTCACCACCCCCCTCACAAACAGGGGTTAGAGACTGCCAGGGCTCCAGGCAGCCAGACGGTTGTTTCTTACAAAGAGTTTAAAACATGTAATTTTGGTTTGGATGGAGCTCCTTCAGTCTGCTTACTTCCAAATTCTTAAATAAAAAAAATGTTCCAGAGTTTGTTGTCTTTGGGTGCCTCGGGTTTTTATTCCTTTGGATATTAGTTTGGGTTTTTTTGTTATGTAAAGCTGTCAGTCCAGAAACGGAAGGTATTTGACTTTCATGTTGAGATGGAGAATGAACAGAATTGATTAGAATTTAACTTTACAGACTTACTAGTTACCTTCATTGCTTAGCTACAGAGGACAGCACCCATCTTCTTAGAAAGTCTCAGAATATGTCAAGAAATTGTCTCTTAACAGAGACATTCCTGCAAAGCAGCTTTGGTTGCTGTTCAACTTTAGAAACCTAAGTCTGCATTGACTTCTTACAAGTCAGCAGAAAGAGAAACTCGCCAGACTGCTTCAGACCAGCAGTCTCTACTGCCACTTCACAGTTTTTTCTCCTAGAAACTAAGAGTAGGAGAAATTGCCTGGCAGTTTCTCTGTAATTCTTGGTGAATACCTTGTTGTGCAGTAGAGAAGACAGAATCGGCTTGCATAACACACAGGGTGCCTTTCTGAAGTCCACCTTCAACCTGAGTGACCAATCTAAGCTAGTGTATACATGTGAGTGTCGTGGTTTAACCCCAGGCAGCAACTAAGCACCACGCAGCCGCTCACACTCCTCCCCCCACAACCCCAGTGGGATGGGGGAGAGAATCGGAAAAAGGTAAAGCTCATGGGCTGAGATAAAAATGGTTTAATAGAACAGAAAGGAAGAAACTAACAATGACACTAACAACAACAATAAAGTGACAATAATAATAAAAGGGTTGAAATACACAAAATAAGTGATGCACAATGTGATTGTTCACCACTTACCAACCGATGCCCAGTTAGTTCCCAAGCAGCGATCTCCCCCAGTTTATATACTGGGCATGACGTCCCATGGTATGGAATACCCCTTCAGCCAGTTTGAGTCAGCTGTCCCAGCTGTGTCCCCTCCCAACTTTCCTGTGCCCCTCCAGCCTTCTTGCTGGCTGGGCAGGAGAAGCT
>JAVKLA010000027.1:26709542-26732577 GCA_034782735.1 Sagittarius serpentarius | reverse complement strand
CTTCTCACACTAAACCCAAAACACAGCGCTGTACCAGCTACTGGGAAGACAACTCTATCCCAGCCGAAACCAGGACAGTGTGTACTGGGAGAATGACCACACATGGTCACTGACAGAGGTGATTCAGATCAATGAAATGGAGTTGCCTTCTGTGTACATTTGAAATCTCCAAAGAAAATTAAATATGTAGGATTCACTGTTCTCACCAGACTTTCCTGACTGCTCCAGAAAGCACTTTTTTTACCTGACGCACTCGTGTATGGCATTTTAATAATATGGAGAGTACCAAAGAGTATCTTTGCTTATAGGCTTTCAGTGGCAATTCGGAACATTTTGATTCAAGAGCTCACTTCTTGAATTTGGATTTGAGTCTGTGACAGAGCACGTGGGTGGGAGGCAATAAAATGGCAAAAGGCCAGAAGTGTCAAGTTCCCTGTGAAGCAGACAAGGCCTAGCAGTTCACCTGTTCTTAGGAAAACATCACGGTGAAGATTTTGCTGAGATGGATCTTACACAGATCATCTTCACCACACTGCACTCAGCTAAGTAGCGCCATCAGTTACGACTTGGAGAGGAGAGGAGATATTTTAAAACATGTCTGGCTTAAAACTTCGATGCCTTCTTTTAAACAGAAAGGGAATTCATTGCTCTTTTGCCTTTTAATCAGCATAATTTTAAAATGTTTGGACTCTATCAGTTACTACAAGGGAAGCATAAAAACTCCCTCTTTGCTAGGAAAGGTTAACAATTTTGAAAGATATGTGTTAAAATATGAAGTCCATTTTACCAAAACCAGATTATGTTCATATTATTTTTAAGTTTGCACTCTCATTGTGTTAATTTTGGTCCTTGAAGTTTTCCTTATAAAATCTACAAGGTCCACTTTTAGTAGGTTTTCACCCTAAGTAAATTTATCACTCAGTTCAAGAGGATGTTAGCTTAGAAATTGTACAAAAAAACCCAGAAGAGTAGGGTAATACACCACAGGTCAAGTTAAAATATTTCCAGAACAAGGACCACTAGCTCTTTCACTATTCAATATTTCCAATTAATACAGGATTAAGAAGAGTATACATTGTTCTTTCCTCTCAACATTTACAAGGAAAACAAAAGCTCAACTACTGCAAAATATTCTGTCACCATCTGGCTGTAAAAGCCATTTCTTGCCTCTCTACATGTGTTTACTTTGGTTTTACGTTTCCTAAGACCTTCTGAATCTAAAACATTTGACAATTAAGGCCAGACTGTCTGAGCCAGTGTAAATTGTACATGTTGTGGGTAGAGCACAAGAAGCTGAACCCAGCCCTAGATCATGCACACAGAAGCTGTGTCAATACCTCAGTTCAGCTCTCTGAACAGGGCTGAGGGGAACAGAGAGGCACAACCCAAATGAACCCTTATGGCCAGAACTGGCTGACAGAAATCTGCCATGAGTGCTGCCAAAGTGTGGAAAAGGAGTTACCTTGCCCAGCAAACACCCAGCATCCAACAGGAATTTTGTTTTGCTCACAGACTTGCCACTGAGAAATATCTCTTGTTTACAGGCAGATAATCTAAACCTAAATTTGGCCCTTGCTTTTTCCCTTTCACAGTCTTTTTGTATCAAGATTCTAGAAGCAGTGTCTCATTCTTTTCATGGTGAGGTCATGGCAGTCAGGACAGAACTAAAATTACCAGCCTTTGACTCTAGTCCTGGCTCTGTTTGTTGGCTTTTTGCTCCCATTACTGAAGAATATCAATCGTGTGCAAGAGCAGAGAGGCATTATAAAACAGAATTAGTAAAGACTTCAGGATTTCTGATTAGACATATAACGTTCTAAAGGTTCAAATACTTTTAGAGATATAATCAGCAGTGTATTTCAGCTCATTTCATTTATTCTCGTATTAAACTTCGCTACAACGCATTCCATATGCTCAAGTACTAGTCAAAAGACAGGAAAAATTATTTTAATTTTTTCATTCCAAACAGTAATAATACTCAAAAGAAATAGATCATAAAGTACGGATCCCACATAATCTTCTCTGGTAATATGGAGAAACCTCCATGGCAGTGACATTAAGGTTTTCAAATAAGAATATAAATTCCATGGAAAGAAATGCAAACAAAGAATGAACAGTAAGTTCAGATACAGCACATTAATATTGTGGTTCTTTGTTTTAACTACCTCCTTCTCATAAGATAACATTGTGCGACACAGTTTCATTGAAAACCATGCTCTCTGACTAGCACCAGATGAATAATAATCCCCCGTCACGCCATGCTGCAAAGCAAGTGATGTTGCACCAGTGTTGGTGAACGTCAAATACAGATAACTACAAAATAACCAGCTTGATACAAATAGAAACAAGGCCATGTCCTACTACAGGAGAAAGGTCTCAGTTTAAGTTGATAGTTTCTGCTAATTAGGCTAATGCCAAAACTACAGCAATAAAAAAATATTTTCCACAGAAAGAGCTATGAATCATCAGAGCATGGTCAACAAGTTAAGTTTTCTGCATCTGGAAATATGCTCATGATACATATGTATGTTCTGAGGAAAGCTATACCATGTTTTTTTGGAAATGTAATAAGCAAACCAGAAATTTAAATGAAGAAGCAGGAAAAGTAGTAAGTCTATAATTAATTTGAGGAGTTTCAAAATTTGTATCATTTACTCTTTACTGTGAAAAGCTGTAAATTTAACAGTTTTTCTGGTAATATATATATATTCAAGTAACTTTTTGTTATTTTAACCTTTTATCCTTAAATGTGACTGTATTAAGATGGTCAGACCCCAAGAATACGGAACCCAAAATGACACCAAGACATCTTATCTCACTCTAAGTACTATCTGCATTTGTGGTCACTCTCTGATGTTTCAGACAAAGACAATTTCCCCCTTTGTTCATAAAGCTGAATTATGTAGTAAGAAAGGTATTTACTGTAGATTCCCTAAAAAGTAGAATCAACATGTATTTAATGAGTCTCCTATCAGTCCTTCTTGGAGAACCAACAAATCAGACACCCAATGATTCATATCTCAGGCTTTAATTTCTAACTCCAGGATAGCTAACTTTTACTGAAGAAAAAAAAAAAGCCACAGAAAACATTTTTAATATTATATTTCATAACAATTTTCCTGTACAAACCTACAGTTCTGGAAGATTCTTTGACATTGGCTTGCTAAAAGCTATTAACACAAAATGATCCTTTGGAAATAATGTAATTTACCTCCAAAAACTGGAAAGCTCAGTATTGTTTCTCTCAATGGTGCGCACATACAACTCCTGCTTGCAAGATGGCTACACATGTGGATTGTACCTTCTGTCTGACTTATTTAAAGACAAAGTACCAAAGTACCAATCATTCCTTAGTTCTTCTGTCATGCAAAGCCTGAGGTAAATGAACAATGTAAAAGCAAGGTAGGAGGACAGATTCTGAAAAATGTACCATAAATCCTTTAGAGACCACACAATGTTGAGTTAGCAACCATTCTCCATTTTTTGAAGTTGCTTCCCATGCAACTGCCTCCTCTGGTCTGGTCAGAATTAAGCATCTTATCTGTATTAGTCATATATACCTGAATTCACAATATTTCACAGTATCTAAAATGCAGCTCTCCCAGTGTACCATCTGATAACTACATTAAAGGTATATTTGAGAAAACACTGTTCTATTCTGCCATGTTGCAGATCTCCAGATACTGACACTTGTATCTTGATGTTCAAAAGAAAGGATATGCAAGTATTATGGTAGAAGAAAAAAGTGGACTGTGTGACCCATTTATGAATTCTCTATTTGAGATAGCTTGACCCTTTTGTACATAAAAAAGCTTGGATACACCCAAGAATGGACAAAAAAAAATATCTAGTATTTTCTTTTCTTTTAATGAACCTCCTGGAAAAAAGCTGTGACTCTTGGCAGACAATTGGAGACTAAATGTTTAGACCTCTTTAGGATGAATTCAACACAATATCTGAACACCACAGAGATTTTATAAACTATTTTACAGAGAATTCTGTGACCTATTATACACTGGTCAGCCATAATACCTGAAGAATCTGGCCATCTCTAAAATAAAATTAGAGGCATTTTGAAAGTGGTTTATAGGAAAATTCCTCTGCATCTCAGTAAGAATAAACAGAGAATGAAACCCATAAGAATTTTCTGGCAGGCGGGTAACTATGAGGTAGTCTTTTGAGAAGCATCGACGCTGTGGAGAAACAAAGACCAATCTTGACCTATGGCAGGCCTTAATCAAGATGAACTGGACTTCTTGAAATCCAAGAAAAGGGCAACCATTTTGACGAATTGGTGGCCAAGGATCTCAGCACTAAGAGTTTTCCTGATCTCTCTGACCTGGAAGATTAGAGGTGAAGTCGTTTCTTCTCCTTCCTTCAGGGAACCAGCATTTCCTGGGTTTCTCAGTCTCTGTCCATGGTGCTCAGGCACCCCCCACCCCACCACCCCACCCCCCCCGGTGCAGGGATCGGACGTCTGCACAGCTTATCTGGTCATACTAAGAGAAGGGTACCTGGACATTAGGCTCCAAAGGATTCAGAAGTCGTTCAGAAGCTGAATCCACATTTCTAGGAGTCTGTCAGACAGGTCTGTATTAGCACATGTGTAACTTGAAAGAATTTTAATGAACATTAGAAATGAAATATCGCATGCACAGCAGCATCAGTGCCTTTCTCCTCTGCTGGAAAGTTGTATAAATATGAAACATTGCCCTAAATTTACTTACTAACATGTTACATTTCATGATCAGCTTACATCATTATTCCTTGTATGGGAGAAATATAACAGAGTTCAGCTGGATGCTCTCTTCCACAAATCATTTGTGAACTACATGGATTCTCCATTGCATTCTCCAGGAGATTTTCTGGCTCTGTTTCCAAATGTGCCTATTCAATTTCATCTGCACATGCTATTTGTATGCCAGATGTATATTTACAAGACAGCTCTACCCCTTAATAAAATTATTAGCTCCAGTTAGTCTGCTCAGAGTATATTTATGTCTACATTTATGGTCAGAGACTGAAAAAAGACCCTGGCAACCATCACCCTTGAGAAGACACAGCTGGGGTTCCTCCATGAAAAGTTAAAAAAAACCCCAACATATGTCTTTGGCATTATGCCTTCCAAAACACTGGGCACCAGTTCTGGAATGCATGAAGGCAGTATAGCTCAGTTTTTTAATGGCAAGGTCTCCAGCCAGTGTTAAGGAATTAGTTGTTCCGCAATAAATCCAGCTCGAGATTAAATTAACTTTAATTAAAACATACAAAACACACCAATCCTCAGAGAGTTGTTATTGGGCTTGCAGAATGAAAAAAGAAGTTGGCAGGAATAACAATACTGATTTCATCAGATGCCATCTACATATTTCACTTTTAGAGGAAATATGTCTCAAGGGCCCTCCACTCCCCCAAAAAACAGCCCACCAAAACCCACTTGAGCCAAAGCATTTCTTGTTCATGATAGGTCATAGGAAAGGCACCAAATGTATAACACTACATATAAATTCTATATGAAGTATATCCATGTGCTAGCTAACTACAAAAAATACATTTTAAAAAAAATTACAAACACTGCCATAGTCCCAAATCTGATAAATCTGAAAGTCCAAATCTTACACCTTCATGCTTCTACATGGGCAAATTTTGAGTATAGGCAGTATAGCACATGGACAGATGTTTATTTTTTACACAAATAACATGTTTATGAATCCATCCAAATACAGGAACTTAGCAAGATAAAGATTGAATCCAGAAATATAGTGACAGAATTTTACTTTGAAAAAAAACCATACATTTGTCTTAACTTATTAATAGACAGATCTCAGTTCAAAACTTCCCAGTTTTTTTGAGCAGCAGCAGATATTGAAAGGAAACATAAACTTATGTAGGAACTCCCTTGTGCCCTGTGTTCTGTTCCCTCTTATGACAGGCGAACATGTAACTTAGTACATCTACGAATGGAATTAAGTGATAAGGAGATACATCTTCTTATCCCAATATTTTAATGGCATATTTTTAGAACTACTTCCAATTTTAAGTCTAAACATATTCATGCTACCTTATGTTCATTTGTTCATGTGCTGCAACTGTCTTTTAATTTAAATGTCTTTCCTGATAAGAAAAAACCTTCTCAGGTCCAAGCCATTTAAGTCTTCTCCCAAATATAATCTTTGTTTTTCTGATCCTTCTCCTAGCCTTTTCTTCTACTGAAGTTTGAAATCATCTTTCATTAACAGAGGCAACCAAAATGACACACTAAATTTAGATAATGGATCAAGTCAGCACTACCTGTGGTCCTCATCTTCTTCACAGCTCCTAACCCACCTAACAATCCATTTTTTTTCAAATAGACTAATTATTTTCCAGCAGATCATTAAAACTACCCCCTAGAGCATCAGCAGAGTTGTCTTTGAATGCATATATAAATCTGAAACAAAACTCACTAGCTGTTCTAGAGTCTTGCTTCAGAACTGGGTAGCAGAATCAATCTGGTATTGTTTATTGTTATGCATGCAAATATTATTTTATTATCAGTAAAGGGAAATACACCTCTATTGCTTGTATCTTGTCCAGTCCCTCATCTTCAATGCAGACTTGTTACTTGGACACAACACTATACTCACTTAGATCCAAACACAGAATATCATTCTATATTTGATAGAACCATCAAAGATTCTTGTTACTGGATCTCCAATGTCACTTACTGATTCTTTCAGAATTCTGAGATGATGATTACCCATCTCAGCCCTTTATCTGAGCGTGTTCCATTTTCTGTGTTTAATCTTAGTTCCATACCCATGCACTTGACCATTTCCTACATGGGCAAAGTCATCATCTTTCAGGAAAACTGAGACAAAGCTCTAATTTTGTACTGAGGATTCAGTTGAGAACAAATACTTAAACAGAAAATACCGTGTCTTTGGTTTGTCCTCTTTTTTTTTCTAAGGCTGAAAAAACATTTGTAGGTTTGGGAGTTTTTTGGAAGGGTCTAACTCAGTTGTGATGTTGGACATTCATATTAGTAGCAAACAATTGAAATCTGAATTCTTTGCACCATAAACTGTCAATACCATATTGCATGAGTCATTCTGTGTTTCAAGAAAAAGCACTTTTATGTTCCTAATTTCCCTCCCCATATACTTTTCTATTAGTGGACAGTGTAAAGAGCTCCAAGATGCTATAATGAAAAGTGCAGGGTGCAAGTATTATCAACACCCAGTGAATGACAAAACAGAAATTAAGTCATATATTTGTCTAAGCAGGAGTCTCTCTGGTCATTAATGGCTTGCAGAAGAGGATTATAATTATCAAAACCTCAAGCAAGATCTTGGTAGAAGCTTGGTGGGAAGGGTTGACATTGTCTGAAGTTAGGTACCTACGTTAGGAATTTACATCCAGAAAGAGTAGGGCATAACACCTGAAGGTCTCATGCAGAGCACTTAATTTTTACATTATACAATGTCCTAACTGAAATACTTCAGATATATTTGTGTCCCCTAACTATATAGAGAACTTATGTACATACATAAATTATGTACACTAATATACATATTCAAGCAGACTAACTTTGGGGATAATTTCTCTGGCGATGAACTCAGCTGCACAACAGAAAGTATACTTGTACAGACTTTTTCAGACAAAGTCAGTCTTACTTTTTTTACAGTCCATGACAGTCAGAGAAGCTTACTGGTGGGTTGCAGCATTACATACGTGGCTTCTAGATGCCAGTCTTTGTGGACTGTGCGCATAGTTCTGCCCAGAAAAAAACACCAAAACAAACAAACAAACAAACAAACAAAAACCCAAACAAACCAACAAAAAAAGAAACACATTCTAAATAACAGTCCAAAAGCAAATACTGAGATGTGATGTACCAACCAGCATACATACCATAATTTAAATCCTGAGAGAAGGCACAAAGCTATTTGTTTGAAAAGACAAGATTGGATGAAGGCAGCTAGCAAAATGGATTAATGAGAGATGGATCAACAGCTTGGTAATGAATAAATGATGCCAGGAAAGATCACCTATGAAAGGCCTTGAAAGTAAAGATGAATAATTTACTTGGCGCAATAAAAAGTTACCACAGACTGTGAAAATCAGCTAAGCAGCTGCATTCTGAAGAGATACGGAGGGGCTATAGCACATGTTCAGAAGGCTACAGAAAAAACACAATGACAGCTTTATGAGATTTATCTACATAGAAAGACTGCATCATAATGCATCTTAATATTATCGTGCAAGGAAACTGAGAAAAATTCAGACTCATCTTGATCAAAGTATGCTTCTTGTACAAGCAGGTGGTGTTCAGGTCACATGAAAAAGCCACAAAAAGAATTCTGGTATTAATGTGACAGGTCAATGGATGAGTTACAGGAAAGAAAACAGTAAGACCTGCCTTTAACCATGTTGAACATGAACAGTTTATTACCCACAATGCCACAGATATAATGGCTGAGACATATCTCACCCAAATTTTGATGTCTACATTATCAGTGCCTACACCTGAGCCAGTCCCCTGTTACACTCAATGGAAATCTTACCAATATAATCAATCAACTTTGACAAAGTAGATGATTAGATTTAGTCAGATGAGTCACGCCTGTGGTGGATTGATCCTGGCCGGCAGCTAAGCACCCACCCAGCTACTCACTTACTCTGCCTCAAAGGATGCGGGAGAGAATCAGAAAATCAAAAGTGAGAAAACTCGTGGGTCAAGATAAAGACAGTTTGATAAGTGAACAAAAGAAAAAGAAAAAAAATTGATGTGAAGGCAGTCATTCACCACCCCCCACAAGCAGATAGAACACCATAAATTTCACTAACTCTTACCAACGAGATCACCATTGACAGGTAAGGAACATAAGAGAAGCTTGCTGACAATGATACCTGCACTGCAAAACCTTTCTTTTGTTATCACATTTTCAGTTTGGAGAGAAAAAAAGATTAGGCCCTTATGAGACATCTACATGGACCTAGCAATTGAATTTGTGTGTATGGATGAGGAATGCAGAATGAAACGGAATGAAAAATATTCATGTGATGACTGCTGATGGGTTATTAACAAGTTTTAAAAGGAAAGGGAAGAGAGCAATGAAGTGCTAGTCCAAGAAGCAAATTAAGGCTTAATTTGTTAATTTAGAGACATCTCACTCTAGTCTACCAACAACAGATTTTTGAGAAACACAGAAGAATTAGGTAGTGATTACCAAAACATGAAAGCTCAAATTTCTTAACTCTCTGTGCAAGTATATAGCAAACTTCAAGACGGGATGACAAAGTTCATTTTAGATTCAAAGGTTATTTTTCAACCTTAGGTATCAGAGTAAGAATAAGGATTCTATGTCTGAAAAATAAGGTGTTGAGCTCTGTATTATTACATGATAGCTGGAACTAATGAAGCTCTGTTTCTTTTACTGGTTTTTACTTGTGACTGACTGACTGACTTTGCAGTCTAAGACAGTGCAAGCTCCAACTGAATCTTTCCATCAATTGGTGTGTTTGAAAGGATTTGGTTTGTTTGTTTTGTTTTTTTTTTTCTACACAGATTATCTAATACCTACCAAGGTATGAGTTTCTATTATCTCTTTTTAGAACTTGTAGGGTCTGTTTCCACTGGTGATTTTCATAAAATTTGTAGAAACATAATTATCTTTGACATTTCTTTCTCCATCTTCTGCAGAATTAGCTAAAGGACTCTAAAATTAGAGGACATACACAGAGACCATACAAGTATAGTCTCAATAGGTAAATGGGACAGAAAAGTTCAGCAGTGAATTTTGGGGCTCATGAATTAAGATTAATTTAGCATTTTTAGCAGACAATGAAACAACTACAGGAACACTTGGAGAATGACTGCTTGGTTCCAGCAATGACTCATCACAAATGCCAAGCAGCACATCATGATAATCCCATGCCTTTCCTTCTCATATCCCTACACTCCTCGGTCTCCTCTCCCCCACCCTAGTACTGGATCGATTCATGGTACTGAATGCTATTGATCAGTGGAGTCCCTCTGAATGGTCAAATATGACTTGGGCATGTTTCAAACAGGTCGAAAATTAGCATCAGAAGATTCACTCTCTGCAGAAATTATCACATAGTTTCTTATGGATTCTTTGATAATTACTATATTCTTTACTGGATAACATTGTGAGAGAGTAAGGGTAACACCTTAGGCACAGAGGCATATGGTTTTATGTTAGTTCAGTATTAAGCAAGGTAACACCTTACTTTCTAAAGATCCATTTCTTCCACACTGTGTATGGAAGCAAAGACAATTGAATACTCAGGTAGTATGCCTTTCTTGTACACCATTCCTAGACTCTGTCACCACAGGACATAGTTTCTAGTTTGTATGAGTTCAAGTGTTTCAATTTTCAAGTAGCTGACTTGAAGGTATCTTACAGGAGTTTGAAGCTTTAAGTCACATCTAGAAACCAGTAATTTCAACCTTGAAAATCAGAAGATGAATGGTAGTAGCTCTTTAAAACTTTATCCAAAATGAAAGATGGCATAAGAACAGCTATTCTGAACTATCCTATACCTTTATAAAAGACTTTTGGAGAGCAAACATTATCTGCTTACATTGATTGCTGATATTTCTATTAATTTGCTCTTTTGTTTTTTCTCACTTACGAGGCAGACACCAAAATCTGCTATTACATAGGAATCCTCCAGAAACAATTTCTGGAAATTCTGTGAGGAGCAGTTAGGAGCATTATCTTTGTTGCATTCACTATGACACACTAAGGACAGTGACTTTCCTCTTTCCTTCCTTCCTTCACAAAGGGAAGCCAGCTATATCATCTAAAATTTAGATTGGAAGTTGGAACACAGACACATTACACCAGATCAGAGCAGTTGCCAACCGGAATAGTCTGAACGTGGCCAATGCCAAATGAGTAAGAAATCCCACAAGGAAACTCTGAAAAACACAGCTCAGTTGGAAGGTCTTTCTTAATTATTCTCAAGCTACTGGACTGCTCTCTACCCTGGAGTATGCACCTTTCATCACTCAGAAAACTGTTGCGTATGAATACAAGTACAGATTTTTCCATATACTTCCATAACTCAAGTGGATTTCCATATACTTGAATTTACTCAAAACAGGTTGCTGCAGCACCAAATGACACTGTGCTCTGCATGTCTGTTGTCACTGGTTACTAATTTTTTCCTATCATTGTTAGAATTTCTGCCTTTCATTTTGCTATCAAACTTCTTGTTTTATTTTGTGGGTGGAAGGAAACAGACACAGTAAGAGCTCTCAAAATTTGGGGTCTTTTACCTTCATGCTATATAACAAATGGGACTTTTTATTTTCTTGCATAGCCCTCTCTGTGAAAGCATTAAAGGGTAGTCCTGGTCACTGGAAGGCTTACAACACTAGGAAAAAAGCTAATGGAAGCGGGGTCTAAATAAATACCTTGTGTTCAAGTTAAAGCACCACAAACATGATAAAATGCTTTGGTATTTAACTCTCCTCCTTTTCCATCCCCTAAAATCATTCTGAAATCTTGAGAAGCAGTGAGGAGAGACGAAAAACAGGTCAGCAGGAGGGAAGAGTTTCAATCTATTTGTTTCTAAACAGCATACAATAAGGATAAAATTATTTTGAGAGTACTTAAACATAATCTAGAAAACAAAACCAGTATTTCCTGTCTTCATTGGTTCATCTTAAATTTATCTGTTACATTAAATTACTTCTTGGTCCAAGACTCAAACAAGAAAATCCTGGCTAAAACCAGCAGCAGTGCAGAACTGCTGTTTAATTTAGTATTTTTGATTAATTTCAACACACTGTTATTAGCAGCATTTTAATTACAGTAGTTGTATATGCACATACCAGTGAAATGTGATGCTTTGCAGTGTTATGGTATTAAGGTTCTTAAAGTTAAATCAGGCCAATGCAGATGTTCCTAATTACTTTAAAAGAACAAACACTTACACAAATCAGTTGTTTCCAGCTCCAGTGTAATTCAATTAAAGAAGTGCTTATAATTTAACAACAAAAATGATAGTTAAGCATAGCTAATATGGAAAATTGTTAGGAAATAATATATATAGTTTACATAAGGGAAGGATTAAAGTCCATCTGAGGCAGATAAGCTGTGATTTGCCTGAGACAAATATAAAATATTGCCAAAAGAAGGTGACGCTATCAAAGACACAACAAAAAAATGACAAAAGCATTTATTTCCCAGTAGCAATCACTTTACCAGCCCGGATTACTGGGACTTTAGGTTTCTGCAGGTCATTGTGCAGACTTTTGTTTTGGGGAGTTTTTCCTTTTTCTTCTTCTTTTAAGCTGCCAAATGTAGTCTAGCTCCACCCCTACTTTGTATTGCTGCTTGAAAATAGTCGTGGTAGGTAATGTAATACAGCATTAAACCAACACAGAAGCTGAAGTACACAAGCAACAGATGCAGGCAGATCCTCTCCCTGTTAATGTCATTGGCAGGAGCACCCTTCATGCACAGAAAGTTGTTAACTTTCCTGCTCTGCTCTGGACTTCCACAGGTAATAGTATAACACCAATGTTTCTTCCAGAACAGCATCTCTTACAATGTCATTTTCATGTAGACATATTTTGTTTTCCATATGAAATAGGGGAAAAGGTGGTCATTTAACTGATAAAACCTTGTATATAACCATACACTGTGTGAATAGAATTACTTCTCTCTTATCTTCTATATTAAGTCTTTGAAAAATTGTCAAAGGGATGGGATATAAAGTTCCAGCTCACAGAAATTAGCTACAATAACACAAGGCATTTCTATCCACATTTGCACATCCACTATATACACATGAGACTATACATGTTTTCCTTATGTTTTTATTTAGATTAAATCAACATTAGATATATAAGCATGTCTTTGTTTTAACCAAAGCTTTACGATAATATTACAAGAAATAAAAAAAGAAAGAGAAAGAAGACCAGACCAATTCAGCATGACCAGATTTCAAAATACGAATCTGAAATGAGGGAACTGTACCTTGAGTCACCTGCTGGATGGCTAGCATTGTCCCAGAGACCGTGTCTGGAATCAAGTTTTCCTTCCAGTTGTAGACGGGCACCCATTTCAGGATGGGCAGCCTTCTCATACACCAGACTTTGATATCTTCAAAGCGAACAGCTTGGATCTTCCTCCAGACTGCACTTCTTTTCCTTTTTGTTCCTGTCATCATTCCGAACCCCAAAAGCAGCTGCTTTTTCAGAAGAGCACACAGTTGAGGAATCACCCTGATATGTGTCAGTCTCCAGTTTTCTTCTGAGATTTTGCAGTCCCAAAACTACAGAGAAAAAAAACAATGAACAGAAGCACTTAAGATTTCTGCAGTTTCTCCCTAACTATATTCAATAAAAACACTTACTAAATGCTTCAGTCATATAAACAGCTACATTAAATGCAAGAACCGTTTGTAGCAAAGATCACATTTTCTGCTCTTTGCAAAAATTTGGTCTAGTCTCACGTTAGTTTGTGATTCTTTCCAGTAACCTCCTGCTTTATATTCCCTGTAATGCTTGTGCCTTTGGCCTCGGTCCAGTGGCAAAATGAGGTATTACTGGGTGTGTGTGTGATATAGGCTGGGCTATGCTAATATGAGCGGGAAGTGCCCAGCGGAGCAGGCATCTCCCTGCCAAGCCCAGGGGAGCAGCCTTGCCTCTTCTTGGGGGAGCTTTTCTGGCTGCAGTCAGAAGGCATGAAGCCCTCAGTATAACCCTGCTGCTAGCAAACTTCTTTTACTCCATCAATGTTTTGTCTTCTAAATGACAGTAAAAAGCTTATTTATGTAGAAAATGCAGAACATCAGGTAGCAATAAGTCCTGCTGAAAACATGCACAGATTCTCTCCATAGGCTGAAGCCTCAGACTTAAGCGTAACAAGCTCAAAGTGCAGTGAAGGACTGCAAGCTATCAGCTCCACGCGGGAAGTGCCAAAAACACTTGTGACAATCATTCTCCTTCAAAGCTGCTCCTTTCTGCTCTTGGTAGTCCACCCAGCAAAAGTTCTCTCAGCGAAGACAGTTCACCAACTTTTGATCTTGTAATAACATCATGCACCTTGTGTATGATACAAAGTGCTCAGACACAAAGTGATAAGAGCATGGAAGATCTTTAAATGTCAAGGCATTTAAATGCCTTGTCCGATATGGAGCAAGGACATAGTGGCTTTCCTCTAAGCTTTTTGTATCTCTGGATAGAAAAGAAATTTAAGTTAAAATGTAAGATCCATCATATTGTTGAAGCATCTTCTAAATCACTATTCTGCAGTAGGCAATAAAAATAAATATATTTTTAAAATATTTTCCTTTTATTTATATAAACTAATTTGCATTCTACTGTTTAGATTAAGAGGAACAAAACTGAAGCACTGGCCATCCAAAACAATTTCAGAAAAATGAGAGTTTGTTTCCAAATGCAGTGGGGAGAAAAGCACAAGGGCACCACAGTTCATTCTACTGACATTCAGGTGGTGTCCACTGTTGTGTCCCTTAGAAGAGCAAAAGGAAAAAAGAAAAAAAGAAATAGCAGGAAACCACTGCTTAAGACAGACCCTCACTTTTGACTATTCCAGGCACACTTATTCTTTGCCCTGCCCATCCTTTAACTATGTACATTTTTTAAAGAACAGAAGAAACACAAGACAGGTTTATCTTACTTCTGTTTACTGGAATAAACCTCTAAGCATCGATTCCTTCTTCTTTCTTTCTTTTTTTTTTATGTGGGGTTTGTCTTTTGGGGTTTGTGTGTGTCCTTGCTTTTAGCTTGAAAGTGCAGTTCCAGGACTTCATAATCAAGGCTTTTATGGCTGCCAAGTGTTTCACAACACAGATCTTTCCCTACTTTCAGTGATCAAAAGTGGACAGGAATCCTTATAGCTACAGCGAGAGTTACTCAGCTGTCAGGGGCTGCTTAGTTTTGATAAAATGTTCATTACTTCTAACTGCAATAGCATTTACTGGGGAAAAAAAAATCAGAGTACATTTCTACACATAGGTATGTATGTACAAAAATGTACCCAAATGGGTACTTGTGTGAAAGACACTAGTCCCATTTAAAAAAAAAAGAAAATCATGGTTCCCTAGAAGCTCTGAATATTCTGAAACTGTCAAAAATAAAAAACCAAATATTATGAAACAAAAGAACCATCACTAAATACACAAGAACATTCTCTCCATTCTTCAAACTTCTTGCATCAAAATGCTGAACCTGTTTCAAAGTCTGTAATTGAGATTTTCCCAACTTATATTTGCAGAGTCAATAAATCTGGACAGTTTTCATCAATCCCAGATTAGTATCTGAACTCCCAGGATTAGCTATAACAACAGACCTTTGTCCCTCACCAATAACAAGGGCTGGTTTCTCTCTATCGGTGTGTGCATGCACGAGTGCAAACATCTTACAACTAATACTTGAAAATAATCCCTGTTAGACACAGACAGAACCGCACATGCAAAGTCTTTGGGATGTCCATGCTGATGTGGAATTTGTATGGAAATTTTGTTTTACTCCAACAATTACTTTGATGAGTAAAAAAATTGCATTATCATTAAATCTGGAGGCGATAAGATCGTCAGCAGTCTTGGAAAACACTGTTCCTTGTTGTAACTTTGAAATTAATAAAGTACTAGTTAGCAATGACACAATGCAACATATAATTTACAACCCCCCGGACAAAGAAATCAAAACTTTTAAGGGAAAAAAGATGTACAGGCATGCATAACAGCAAGCCTATACCTCACCACACAGTGGTCCAACCTTTGAATCTTAAAGAAACATCAAAAAACACTTTCCTAGAACACATCAATATCCTAACTGAAACACATAACCGTATCTCACACACACACAATGCTTAAACATTTTCCCATCAGGTGGCTTTCATTAACCTATAAACCTATAATCTATAAACTCCAAGACTATGCAGACTTGTCATACTTCAAAGTGTATTGTGATCTACCTAAGCTATCAGGACTAGGAGACCTTCTCCTTTCCTTGAAGAGGCATATAAAACTCTAGTTTTCTGGAGCACCAAAGGGTAAGTGTGAGGAATGTTTGCTTTTATACATTTAAGTCAGTGTAACCTTACATGCTGTTGTAAGGTTATCTCTTTTGATGATCTTACCTAAGTAAAGCCTATTTTCAAGTGATTAGCTAGTTTTTTTTCTTTCTGAGAAATACACAAAAGTATGGTTCTAGTACTGTACATACGTACAATGCCAAAAAGATAACTACCATAAGTCAAAATTTAGAATAGAGAGAGTATATAAAAAGAATGAATTATTGCATCATAGATCAGATCTGGTGGGCTTTTCAAACCTGATTTATAACAGATTCCATAAAAATGGGGTAACCTCTATGGGGGCAGTCTGTATTTTCATCAGCTGCTCTAGCATTTCCATACATTGGATATTTACACACTTGGTGGATACGTGGAGGTAGGAGGTTTGATTATCTAGCTCTGGCCTCAAAGGATAAAAAAAAAAACAACAACAAAACCAAACTAACTATACTCCAACCTAAACTTCACAAAGAAAAATTTCTGGCAAACTCTGAGATAGAAGCACTAATCTTCACTTCACACAGAAGCAGTTTTTGTAGGAAATCACTGGACTCTTGCATGAGAACTGCTTTTAGTCTTCACATAAACTGACAGGAAAGTTCAAGAACTATACTTGTGTTTACATATGCTTACAGAAGTTAAATGAAGTTATTTGTACCTTAGGCAGCCATAGATGCCATGGTGGAAATAATGTGACTTGCTCTTTGTAAGTTTTCTCAGGAAGACAGATCTCTTATTAAATATCTGCAAACATGCAATATTAAACCAGTTTGGATTAACTAAACCTGTATTCCTGCTGATGTACATAATCCGCTCCCCAAAAAACATCCAGTGCATCCAAGTCACTTCCCCATGTTTTCCCATCTACCCTCGCTGGGCAAAGGAAAGTACGTGTTATCATCAATCCAAAGCTACATGAGCCTTTCTGGCTGGCTGGCCACTGCCAGAATATATATATGACTGAGCTCTGAATATATATTGAATATATAATGAATGAACTTCCCTCACCTTTTCTTCAATGTGGAAACTAATTTCCGTTCATCCTTGTCCTCTATCCTGACCAGCAATATCTATGAACCAGTGTTGGTACTGCTGGCTTTCTGTCAAATACAGCTAATTATGGTTAAAGGATTACGAGGGTACTGGATGAAAGATAATGAAAAAACATAGGCAAAAATCTTGGCCACACAAGGCTTGTGTCTTTAGGAAAGATGGCTAAAATTCTAAGAGAAATCCTACGAAAATTCCAAGTATGTTTGACAAAGCACAGCCGGATGGGAATGGAAGTCAGATTTAAAGTAGAGGGTGATAGGTACTAGTTCGAAGAGACCAAACTGCGAAGTTCGTACATCACAGAACACAGCACATGAGAATATTATACAAGCTACTGGAATGATAAGAGAGTGCTGACAAATGGAACACCACAAAAACAGTGACAACAATCCACACCTTCAAAAAAGCATTCCTGAATTTTGAGAATTTGTAAAAAAAATAGGTTATTAATCACGTATTACATAAAATATTAAACCAGGCCACAGAAAAATCATAAGTTTAAGCATGCAAATTATTTACTACTGAAATTTAGGGAACTTCCCCCTCTGAAATTCTGGTGCATCAAAACCAAACATAATTCACAAACTCCGAAGCTCGTCAATATATCTTTCACAGCTGGATGCAATGCTTTTATTTTCAGTAATACTTAACTTTAAAAGTACTCCTGATTTCAACCTTCAAATACTTAGGTGTGCACCTGAATTGAAAAAGATACGATTCTTGCCCTTCACAAAACAGATAAAGCTAAAGTCTCCATCCCGTCATCATACAGGAGGTTTAGGAGCCGCTATGGTGACACTAATACCTCCCTTGCCACAGAGTAATCAGAATTATCACAAGATAAAGGCGAGCATCCGGGCAACACAGAAGTCAGACCTGACTCAAACGGCTTGGGCTCGACTTTAACATCTTCTCTGTAAACGGGCTTTCCAGCACCGTTAATGACGCTGTGCTGCGCAAAACTGTGTGAAGCAACACTGACACCGAGTGGCTTCGCTTGGTATTTTTCTTCGGTTATGGCAGGGTCCAAGAGCGCTGTCTAGATCTGATACTGCCTCATGACATGACGGTTTTTGAACTGGGTAATATTAACTACCTAGTTTAATAACACAGCATGTTAAAAATGAAAGAGCTGTAGCATCAATTAAAGGTTTACTCACTATATTTCAAATGTATTTACTGGTCAGAAATTTAAGACAGGAGGTCAACTGATAGATTAGCAAGGTACTGGACCGTGGGAGCTCCTAATGCGCAGGTACTGTCTGCTCTCACCTCATCTAATGAATGAGAAATGCAAGTGCAGAACGGGCAAAAAAAAAAAAAAATCTGGTAATGCAACCATCCTCTTCAACTCCGTTCCTGTTGAGATACAGCTGTCTGGTAATAAATTGCCACACAGGTGCTAATGAAGAAAAAGTATTTACAATTATAGGGAAGTTATATTAAATAATTTTAACACATCTAAAATGAGCATAAGAAACCCAATAGTATCCATCTCTTAGAGAAAACATCTATAACGAAAATCTCATTTTTTCATTCCCTTTTAAGGATGTTTCTAGCAGCTCTTTAAAGGTTACCTTCTAATTTACCTTCAAATTAGTAAAAAAAAATCTTTTTTTTTTTCTTTTTAAACTGGGATAAGTGTCATGGAATGGACTGGAAACTGAGATTTACAAACTCGTACATTTGAGAAGGCATCTTCATAGCCAGAACACATAAATATGTACACACATACACTGACATTAAACACAGAAATATTTTGTGGTAACCCTTAGCCCTGACACAGACTCGTCTGTGCAAGAGAACTGCTGTTTAAGGTCTCAACATCAAAAACTCCTGTTGAAAAAATGCTTAAATCACAAGCATCAGTTTCTTCGTATTATTTCACTTATCCAAATGTTAAGACAGAGTGCATAAACCAGATTTTCTGATGACCGACTGCACAAACCAGCCTGTAAGACGCACAATGAAAGGAGACCATTTTAACTTTGGAAACCAACAGATCGAAACTCAAGTGACCCCCTTCCCCTGCGTAC
Organism: Sagittarius serpentarius; assembly: GCA_034782735.1. Taxonomy (NCBI): domain Eukaryota; kingdom Metazoa; phylum Chordata; class Aves; order Accipitriformes; family Sagittariidae; genus Sagittarius; species Sagittarius serpentarius. The sequence continues at coordinate 26,713,421 of JAVKLA010000027.1, read as the reverse complement.
CTTCTGGGCTGGTGGGTGCTCGGCAGCCTGTGGAACACAGCAGCCACACCGCAGAAGCAGCTCCTCACTGGTTTCAATTCTAGCCTTGACCACCAGAGAATGAGGTTCAAAGCCTCTGCTCACTCCAGATCTCCTTTCATTTCAAATCGGTGGGTACTGAGCATTTAAACACATCTTGAAGAAACATCAGTCCTCGTGTCTGAGACCTAATCTCTAAATGATGGTGCTGAGACCTGGCCCACCAAAGGCTGTGGACACGGAGGCGCTGGTGCAGCTGGGAAGACCAAACCTGACCTACGGCAGGGCTCCATTTTTCCTGGAAATAGGTGCAACAGCCTTGCTAGTTAGACAAACAGTAGATAGGTCTAAAATGTAACTATGTTCAAAAAGCGCAACCCACGGTTCCCAGGCCACCAAAGGGTTCATATATCAAGTTACTTTTTACCTCAATGAATATGATGTTCTCCTCAACCACAGAGCATTTGGGTGCCCACTGATTACAGTTTGTCTCATGAGGGAATTATTTAGGAACAATAATCATGAAACAAGCATTCCTGAAGAACTTTATCTCCAGATATCCTTAGAATCATAGAATAATTTAAGAGGGGAGTGACCTCTGAAGGTTGTCTCATCCAAACACTCAGAGAAGGGATAACTTCAAAGCTGGATCAAGTTGCTCAGGACCTTGCTCAGGAGCACTTTGCAAATCTCCAAGGATGGAGATTCCACAAGTCCTGGGGACAAACTGTTCTTGTGCTTAACCCGCCTCGCTGCATTTTTTCCCCGCTATGTATTCAAACAGAATTTCCCTTGCTACTGCTTGTGAGCATTGTCTCTTGTCCTTCTGCTCTTCAACTCCCACAACACGGTGGTTCTGTTTTCTCTGTTACCTTCCTTTACTTGCTCCTCAGACATGAGGCTCCTTTGCTTCAGTTAACTTCACTTTCAAGTGACTCAAAAAATAAGGCAGTCTTATTAGAAAAATAACCAAACATGAAGCTCATCAAAATAGTAATTGCCTTTTATATCAATAGACACCACAAGTTGATTCCAAGACTTCAGACACAAAAAGTGTATTAAAGGTAAGTGCAACAAACTTCACTGTAGTGGAGCAGTAGCAATGTGTGTCTAAAAAAAAAAGCCACTCCTGTGCCACAGTAACTCTACTGCCTGTGAGTATGCTGAAAAGAGGAAAACGTTAGCTACCATCAAGATCATGAAAAATAATCGTTTTAATGGTCATAAAGTAGGTCAATAAACCAAATTTCAAGTAAGAGGAAAAGAATGCTGAAATGTGGTATCACTGTCCTTTTGCTTTGAAAGTGGTGCAGAAAAAAATCACTTTCCTGTAGCATCTTCTGGGTTACCATTTCTTCCCAAAAACATACTCTACATTGAACACTGTGGGCAATGTAGGAAGTTTTTCACATTCTCTCTCTTGAGTGTTACATCATCTTATGGCAGAGGAATGGATACTAAAATGAAGATTATCCCAATTTATGTAGCCTTCCTTCAATAGTAAATTTTTGTTCTGACACTCTTACAGAGAGAAGATACCACTATCTGACTAATCAGGAATATCTGGCCTCCAGACCCTTCAGCAGATAAAATCCTTTCTTTTGCATCCCATGATAGCCCTATCACACTCCTTTTCCACTGTGTGAAAGCCTCTAAATGCCTTGTTTCTACGCACTCTTACGATGCACTGCTGCTAAGTATTTTGCAGAGACACATCATTCGGTGCAAGTGTTAGAAAAACCTGCAATTTTAGAGTGTCCATATACTTTACTCATTGGCTCAATTTCAGCCAGCTGAAATGGATACTTAACTTCACTGAGGAAACAGTTAACAGTGTATTTAAAAAGCAGCATATTAATCCAGATCTGTAGGCTGTCATAATATAAATCACAGTGGTGATAGATTTTACGACTTACAACAGAAAATACGGCCACTCAAAAAGGAAAGCCTATGAAGTGTAACAATTAAAGTTTAGTGTTTAAATAACTAATAGCTCGCTGCCCTCAGAGACAGCAAACCGATGGAATTCCAGGGCCACAGCCAGCAAATTCCATGAAGCCTGTGGGACAGCTAAAACAGTTCTTGAAAACTCCCATCTCAAAGCAATAACAAACCCACAGAGTCTTCTGTTTCTTCATTTTAATTTAAAATATCTGAAAAGATATTTTATTAGACAACTACCTTGCAGTCTGCAGACTTTACAGAAAGTTTCACATGAAGGATGCACGGTGCATACTGAATAAAAAAGGAGTTACTTTTCAAACATGAGCCCAAAAAGACTTAAATGCTTTCTCTCCCCAAAAATGTTGTTTGCCAAACTGACTTAATAATCATCAGCAGGTAGAAATGAAAATCCAGTGTATTGTACACAATGCTACTCCTGTGGCTAAGAAGTTAGAGAGAAGACAAAAACTTCTGTGCTAATAATAATCTGAATTGTAACATCAACGTTTACTGGTTCCAGAAATGAGCCTGAAAGACATATAGAGGCATAAGAACACCATTTTTCTAAACAACTTTACTACTAAAAAGGATAGTAATTGTACTGAACTATCTTGCTTACTTCAATAAAAAGTCTCATCCTTACTTGGGACGTAGTGAACTAGACACACACACAATACTTAAGTTTGAAAGTAAGTATTTTAAACTACCCCATACATGTGTTCACAGCTTATAAAAAAAAAAAAAAACAAAACAAAAATAATTCCAAATTCCAACAGTTTAGAAATAAGTAAAACTAAATCCCCTGGTATACTTGCCAAATGCTCTGAAATGAGGAACCTTGTTGCTACTTCTCCAGCACTTTCTTCCAAAGTGTCAGGAATAAAAACAACCCAGTCTGTGTACAGTAACTCAGAACGCAGTGACTCACATGCCAGGTCATTAAGAAGCCATGAAAATATATTAAAAAAAGAGACTGCTCATTCAAAGACACCATCCAGCCAGGTCCATATATTTTATTCAAAATTCCCACTATACAGATCCATATTCCCCAATTCCTAAGCCACAGTCCATTTTAATTTGCATAAAAAATACAGAAAAATTGAGTTGACAACCCAACCAAATGCAGCTCCTTGCACATTTTATGCAACTGTGTATATTTTATACAGCTGATTATGTGAGAAAGTAATTCCATGTACAATCAGACTTGCATAACCTGGACTCTATCATTTGGACTTTTTTGCCTTAATTGTTACCAGTCTATAATTACAGCAGAAAAATAACTTCTGAGTGATCTTGAGCAATTCGTTCTGTCTTTATACCTCTGCTTCACAGGCTAATTAAGATATACTGTTCTCTTCTGATATGATTGCCAATGACCACATTGAAGAAGAAAAGGACGTCATTTTGCTGCTTTCTTAAGTATCGGCTGTTACTCAGATTAGACAATTCAACATTAGATAGTAGTAAATTAGGTAGTCTTGGTAAAGGCCTTAAGGCTTTGAAAGATGATCTGTTTCCTGGGGTTCTAGGGAAATTATCTATAATGCACAACACGATATGTCTCGTTTTCCTAGGAATATGAAAATGGCACCGACTAGAGGGTGGGGAACAGCTGATGAAGACGGAACGATGTGCTTGGCCTGGTGTGGCTGTGGCGCACACCGTCCCGTCCTGCTTGAGGGAGTGGGCAGGAAGGATAAGACCTTCAGCCATGGCCCACTAAAAAGAAATGGCTAATTCATTATCATGACCAGCTGATGTGACACCCTTCTACAAGAAGGGCCAGAAGGAGGATCCAGGGAACTACAGACCTGTCAGTTTGGCTTCAGTGCCAGGAAGATGATGGAGCAGATCATCCTGAGCGCCATCACGCAGTACGCCCAGGACAACCGGATGATCGGGCCCAGTCAGCATGGG
>JAVKLA010000027.1:26693623-26705078 GCA_034782735.1 Sagittarius serpentarius | reverse complement strand
GAACATTCAAGGCCAGGCTGGACGGGGCTCTGAGCAACCTGGTCTAGTTGAAGGTGTCCCTGCTCACTGCAGGGGGGCTGGACTAGATGGCCTTTGATGGTCCCTTCCAGCCCAAGCCATTCTATGATTCTGTGATTCTATGATCTTTTGGGCTGCTCCAGGGAACTGAGCAAAGTTTGGAGGAGGGTTCACTTCAAAAAACACAGCCAAAAGGCAGTATGGACATGGTTACATCAGTTCTGTCTTTTTCTGCATACCCAGTCCTTCAATGATATATCCCAGAAGTTTTTCCGTCCCCACAAACCCCTAAAAATCCTCACGCTGCACTCTAAACCATGCATGCATACCTTCACTTCCATCCTATAAAAACATTGCCCTGGTGAGCTGGAGGAACAACCCTCAATTTATTTCAGAAACTTTGAAAGGAGAGGAGCACGCAGAGAATAATGGCTGTTTCTTAGAGCCACAGGCGCACCACGCAGGGCCCAGCAGAGAGCCAAAGACAGCTGCTGTGCCACGCAGCGTCGGACCGGCTGCTGTGAAGAGCGACACAGACGCCAGCCAGCCTGTGGCACTTGGCTTCACGGCCGGGGGCTGACCACCCATATAACTGGAGGCGGTTTTGATCCTGAACGGCCTAAGGCTAAAGAGACAGTCAGAGTGGCAACAGAGATAGACCACCCTGACTCCTGGCAGCGGGCTGCGGCGGCCTTCTGCCCCGCTTTCTGCTTCAAGGGCCAGCGGCGTGATGCATCCAGCGGATTCGTAACTCCTCACTTCAGAATTCGAGATAGTGTTCATATTACTCTCCCTTCAATATTCAGTTTCACATCTTTAAAAACCTAACTCCATTTCTATCTATAGCTAACTTACCAAGAAATTTCAGTTGCCCAAGCAGGGGTTTACACTAGATGATCTCAGGAGAGCCCTTCCAACCAGGACAATTCTGCAATTCTCCAGCTCCATGAAATGAGTGATTTGCTGGTAATAACGAGGTAAGCACTATGCAGATGCCGTAAACAGACCCTCAGGTTTCCTGCTCTTTTTTTATAATGTTAACTGTGTCTACAGAAATGGGAGCAGAAGCCACATCCAGCTGGGAAGTTGTTTAAGCTGTTGTGAAACCCAGCTGTTACTGTTGGCTGGGAGCAGTTCCAATTTCAAATGGCTCTTACGAGATTTGGGTTTCCAAGGTGTTGACTCTCTTCAACCTTCATTTCCATCACCTACATCGGGACCCAAAACGCATTTGTATTTGATGTCTTAAAAATGCTTTATAAACCTATAAATTATAAAACAAAATAAGGCCTTTGATTAGGCAGCTGTATAAGAAACCAACCAAATATTAAGTCCTTCAATGAAAAGTACCTTAAGTCCTCTTATGTAGGAACATCCAGAACCAGAAGAACAACAGAGCTTTAAAATCCAAATACTTTGGCCATTTTAAAGTTAATTTACTTCCATAGAAACGTATGTTCATGCTGAACAGTACACATTCAGGATTTCCTGTTTCTCAGTATTGCACATCCAAATGCTTCCTAGAGATTTACAATTCTATCTCAGTTTCTCATCCCACATCCACATGCATCCCAATTCTCTTTCCTGTTGTATTATTCATCGTATTACAGACAAACCATTTAAACTCTATGACCTTATCTACCATAGCAAATCGGTGGCCTGTATAACAAGCACAAAGATGCACCTGTGTTCAACTGACAGCATGGAAAAAGCAACCATTAATTCACGACACCTCATAAAAATTAGGCTTGCGTAAGAGCACATCCTTTACAACTCAGTCATAAACAAAAACTAACAGTAACTGCAAATAGGTTATCAAATCAGGCTTTTTTTTGGAAGAGATTTGTCTTTTCCTGTATTCACTGGCATACAGAACATAAGTGATAGTGCACTTAAGTGACCACATAGTTGTTTGAAATCTTGGACTAACATATTGCTCCAAGTTGTTACAGAATGTCAAACAAAAATGACAAAAAAATTTAAAAACATATGGATTTTCTTTTCTCCAAATTTCAGGTTTGAATTACTGCTTCTATTTTTTTAATGAAATTGTTCATCTGATTTCCATTATGGAACGCTTAAAAAAATTTAGTGAACTGACAAGCCCATTTTGCACAATGACACTACAAAAACTGTCCCAAAGGCCAAATTGAAAAGAAAGGTACTGTTGGCTGATGAAATATAATTATCTCATTTTATGCTAAAGTGTTTTAAAACATCCTTATAAGTATAAATGCTGTACTTTTGGCCTAAATAATAATTATCTTCAAATGGAAAAGGTAGATGAATACACAATTTGATTTTTCTATTATTACAAAGATTTCCAGTTCCTATCACCACCACACTGACTTTCCTCAGATGAGAAAAGATAGCAAGAAAAACACCTGAACAAAAATGTTCTCTCCCAAGCAGTACAGACAGAAATGTAGTTAAAAAATCCCAAACCCAACCAACAGTGAATTTCTCTTGTTTGTTGCTTTGCTTCCATGAGTTATCAGAAGAATTTCAAGGCTGGAGTTATTTCTTAACCTATAATCTTAGCACATTCCAATGCAGCTCTCCAAATGAAATAAAATACTGTGTATTTACTGTTATGAAATATCTGAAATATCTGTTTTGTTTGAACTCATCCACAGCAGGACCAATCACAGCTAGAAGAAAGGAATCTCAGGTTGTCCTTTAGTTCTTAAATAAACTACAATAAGATATATTAAGCAGTAAAAAAATCTGCTTGCCACTCTGTCTAGCTTCATTATCAAGCTAAGCTGCTTTTCACTGACTTCATTCTGTCTAACCTGGTGAGGTAATTTTAGCTTGCATGGTATAAATCATTGGCAAGATTAACAATACATATTAAGATGATGTATGTTTTATTGCTGCTCAGTTAAGTATGTCAGCTAAAGTAATTATGGTTACGAAGTTGCATTTATTTTCCATAATGTGATCCTTTAAGTCACACACATTTGGAATGAGGCATATCCACCTCAGTCTCTTTCAAGAGCACTTTTTAACTGCATTACATCATTTAATATGGGGTTGAAAGTTCATTATCCAACACACAAATCATTTACTCCCAAAACTCTGTAACTTTAAGAGGATCTAGGGAAAAGGTAGGATTTTCAGCGCTACAGAAAGTAAATATATATGAAAGTGTATCTTGAGGACTGGATGGCTGCGGGAGATGGCAATGGAATTTAGGACCTTCCATTTCCAAGTCACTCTTTTCATTATGTGCTCTATGAGTAATAATCAAGGTTGTTACTACGAAGTACCTGACATTAGCTCCCTGGCCTGAGTCCAGATGCTCACAGATGAAGTCCAGATTCTGAAAAAAAATCATCATATGGTTGGGACACTTACTGGCAGTCACAGCAAAGGCAGTAAGAACTGCACGTGCAGAGAAATCTTTAGCTGCTCTGAGATGGAGAGGTCCTTCCAAAAGAGATGAAAAGCATATGAAATGCATGACATTTTGTGTAATAACTGGTGTAGTTTATGACCAACTAAAAAAAGTGTTTGATGCCACATAACAAAGTCTGCCAGAAACACTCCATACTTGTTGGGACTGGTGCTCCATGACATAGATAGACTTAGGGTGAATTACAAAAGTTCAAGGCATCCGCCGAGTGAGATAGCTAATGCTGTGTGACAAAGTCTATTACTGCTGCACAGTCCAGTCTTATATAGCCTTCGTTTAATGAGGTGCAAGAAGTAGAAAATGCTTTAATGAGATGTGCAGCGGCTGCTGAATTGGAGGGAGGTGCAGTCATAAAAAGATCCTTGGAAACACAAACGAAAAATAACAAACTGAAATTCAAGTGGATAACGAAGAGTGCGTTGCTTGCCTAAATGTGGCAAGAAGACCTCTTTGCACGGGACGTGTCCGCAACCGCCACAGTATACAGGTGAGAGCTCTGGGGGTCTCAAGCAAGGACTGAGGTCAAATGGGTGAAGTTCTTCAGTAACAACTTCAACAGTCCCCAGCCTCAGCAGAAATGGGCTACAGTCCTTCACTGCAATGCTTCAGCTACTTTCCAGTAAGAAGATTTATCTGGAAAGCCCTAAGTATGATAGCTCATGTGAGAAATGCACGGCTAAGGATAAGAATGGAAGACTTGTCTAAAGCAATAAGCATCAGGTGAGTTAATCCTACTGAATACAACGTGCTAGCACCGTAAATAGGCTGAATAACCAGAAATACCTTTAAAACTACTCTAGTCTGTCAGCTGGCTCTACCAATCAAAGACAAAGTGAGGAGAAAACCCCAAACAAACATCTCCCTCACTGCGACCTAGGAGGCTGAACCTGAAGAAGCTGTAAATCTCAGCTCAAACTGAGGAAACCCTCAGCTAAAGAATTTCTGAGAAGTGTGGTGCCTTTGACCAGCATGGCCACAGGAGCAAGGGGCCTGCAGCCTGAAGCAAACACAACAGAACAAGCCTTTCTCTTTGTCTGTGTCTACAAAGTTCTCAGTAGCATTTCCTCACCTTTTTCCACATACACAAGGATGCTGCTCATAAAGTGAAAGCCAGAATAATCCGATCTATATGAAGTTAGTGCTGCTCTGAGCTGGATGTTAGTTTGGAGGACCACCAAAGATCCCTTCAAAACTGAAATAGTCTACGAAAATCGTGCTTCATATTTACTCATCTGGTTTGCACTTTGCATTTTAGAAAAGTGTGATCAAATGTTGATATTTTGCAAATCAACTGTTGGAAGGTACTTGATCAGTTTTATAATGAGGTGTGTCATTGGGGCCACTTATCAAGATTTTTTTGCCCAACTTCAAGACACACTTTCCAACCCCACATTCCACCACCTTGCATTTTGATTTATGCTATTTTAAAACCAGTTATTATACTTAAGAGACAAAAAGCAAAGGATATTTAATACATATCTTTAATCTTGGTGTACAGTCCTTCAAATACTTGGTTAAACTATCCTTGAAGCCATTAATTGAATGAACAGAATGTCATGTGCTTTGTGTGCCAGTAATACACTCAGCACTGACTCCAGAAATTTGCCTATTGTTTCACTGTAGCAAATAAACTGGAAAAAAGAAAAATTACCAAATACATGGAGTATATGTATATATTTAATATGTCTATATATTTCTGTATGTCCATGGGCAGATGAGTGACATGCAGAATCATAGTTTCATAATTTAAAATATAATTTGAGTTATTCGGTATAGTTCCGGGTTATCTATTCCCAGGCTTCTATATTTCAAAAGCAAATGTTCGCGAGATGTACTATATGCAAAATTAGAAGTGAAGTTGCTTCTGTAATTTTTAAGGCTCTTCAATTAAGATTTACTGACAGTTTTATTCTTAATGATAATTCATTTGTACAGCGCTTTAATAAATAATTTGTTCAGTTTCATTTGAAAAATTGGAAGCAAGAAGTGTTTCACTGCTGAGACAGTCTACTGTTAAAACTGCTCTGTGATCTGCACTGAAACACTTACAGATAACAAAATTAAAGTACATCTAAAATCAGTCAATTAGAAGATATTTTTATGTGTTAATCTCTCATAGCCTGATTGTCTTTTGGGTCTTAAATGGGCTGAGTTTGACAATTCCTAGCTCTCGAGTAAACTGTCACTCAAGTGGGAAGATTAATCTAGTAGAGCAAATGAGGATTAGCAGTCTGATTAAAATATGAGAATTATTTATTAGAAGCATGAGGGGATTTTTGCAAAGGAAGATGAGCCTTAATTTAGCATACTGCATGGAGCATCTGTCTTTATTTCTTTATCCTTAAATAGCTTTTTAATTTGTAAAACAGTTGATGTAAACTGAAGCAGCAAACTGCTTAGTTATTAACTGTTGCAAACTTTTCTGTTGAAATAAAGGGAGGACCTTAGGTTAAGGGAATTACACTGTAAGAATAACACACTGCTTTAGAAACCCATCGGTATAGTTTTGAAAGAAAAGGTTGGTCCTCTGAAGATTAGTAATGAGATAATTCAAATATTCCATTTGTTATAACTAAAGTTAGTCAAACCCAACTATTTAAAAGAATTCTTGAATAATACAGAGCGTTTTAAGAAATTTCAGATTATCTTTTTTATTGGTGTATTCCTGTGCTTTTTTTTCTGATGATGGTCACTCACTCACCTGATTAGTAGGAATGCATCCACAAATAGAGTTGTATGTAGAAAACTGGATGGAGGTTCCTTTTTTCATCATTCTAAAGGTGCATTTTGCATCATTTTTAATGCACTGTTGTCAGTTAGAGATTTTTTTTTTTAACCCATTGGTGTAAGTGAAATCAAACGTCTTGTGTCAGTGCTTTGTGAGAAACAAAGAATAAGTTCTGACCGATGTGCAAATGGCTTTAGAGATCTTTGCTAAGTTTCTTTTTAAATTTAGTTATAGAAACTTCAGGAATTACTTTTCTATTTAATGTTATGTCCTAATTATGCATTCCTATATAAGGCTTTAATTAGCTAAAATAACTTTTAGCCCACAAAATATATTTTATTTATGTATCTCATGCATAAGAAATTCTGCTAAAAAAATTAAGCTTACCCTTTTACCAGATATCCTGTTTGTTCTCTTCTCAGCCTGTTTACTTAGCTTCTACTACAACAGTAGTCAGCAGTTCTCATCCCTTTTTAAGGTGCACAGAACAGGGTTGGATTTTTTTCCCCCTTACTAAAATGCGTATTTGATTACCGTCCCTGAAATTATCTTTTATAAGAGCTCTGATCTGGAAAATGTTGCATACCAATGCAGCTGAAATTTATAAAGACTATTTCAAGACTCTTAAATCATGTAACACTTGTTACCAGTTTTGGAAAGCCCACTCTTTGAAGGTAGTACCTTAGTTTGTGCATCTAACAAACACTGATGTTATGTGCATCACTGTGATATGTCCCATATGTTGTGTGAAGTAAGTGAGAACATAGGAAAGCTTCTACTGAGACCTGGTTTCACCTGCTGTACAAATAGGCTATTTTGTGTGTTCTTCTTAAAACACATAAATAAATCTTGCAGGGAAAAGACACTGAGTTTCACACACAGGATTTAATGGAGACTTCATAATCAAATGTATTTACTAAGCAAGAGTTTTTGAATTTAGCCTGCTTTGTCTTATTTTTAGATTAAGGCTCTGGAGCTGGCCAGGGAACTTGAACTGTGCAAAAAAACCACTCTTAGTAAAATCAGTAAAAATATGTTGGTTGGTGCATAGCAGGCACCCACTACAACGTGCCGCATGTAGGCCACCCCTCTGATCCTGACCCATAAGCTATGAACAGACCTGTCACCTGCCCCACAGCTGAGCGCTAAGCTAAACCTCTCCTCCTCACCTTCCCAGCCTGCTCTTCCTAAGGAGCGCGTATCCATCCAATGCACCCCTCCAGTCACGCAAGATATTCCGCATTTCTTTTTATTCCCAGTGATGTCCTAGATCTGCAACAGTCCACAGACTTCCAGCTCCAGTGCCAAAACTCTGTAGCTAAGATGTTTTTTCTGAAGGGGCTATCATGGGGGACAGGTCAGCATGTATCCTACAGTGTAGAAGACATATTGGTATACAGTTTTATAGCTACACGGTTTTCTCAGTACACCCACAATAGTGCCTAGATGTCTCAGTTCCACTACTACCTAGTTCAGGAAAGCAATCTGTCCCCTTCCTGTCCCCTCTCAAGATCCCTACCATTAAAGGCACTTTTTTAAATTAAAAAATCATGAACAGCTCCACTCCTACAGACAGCATCACGGATGTTTCATGAAAAATGTTAGAAGTAAAAAATGGTCTAACTAGAAAAAGACCCTTATCATAATTTTTGTAATGTGTCCTTGCACTAGAGGGGGAATATCACTTGTTATGTCAGGGAACGCTACCGTTCTTTTAGAAATAACAGAATGCGCAAAATCTGAGCACACTATCAGACGTGTGACATCCAGTTTCTTCTCTACTGAAAACAAGCAAAAAAACCTTTTGTTTGATCGTCACAAATAAAACATAAAAACTAAAATGTAAAAGTTTGGAATATCAGCAGGGTAATTTTCCTTAACAATCTTTTCATTATTGTTTTTACCGAACAGCACATTTTTTCAAGTTGGATTTAAAGCATTCTTTCATTACATTCTCCGGCTTCTTGCCCCATGTAGGTTTTCTCAAAGATCTCCATGTCAACTCTCAGCCTGCAGTGGTCTGCAAAAACTGTGATAAAATGTTCAGAAGCAAATGGTTAACATACTCAAGCAGCAGATCAAGCAGACAGCAAATACTGCAATAAAATCAGTGACATAAAACACAGTATGTCAAATACTGATAAATAAATTGAGATCAAAATAAATTAAAGTTTTTAAAATGCATTGAAGTAATCTGCAGTTCTACCAGCCAGTGAAGAAGGTGCAACGAAAGCTGCCAGTGAAGTTACAAAACAGCTCTTTCTTTTGGGGAGCTCACCATACCCCGAACATTTGAGACTGCTGGTTATACGGTGCAATTCTTCAGAAGCACGAGGTGTAAAGACACAGATAAGACCTGTACAAAGATGTATATTGGTATTTTTCACGTTATTAAGTAAATCATGAGCTAGAAAAAGCAGCAAATACTTACCTTCTTTTCTTTCCTTTTTCAGAAACATATTTTAGCATAAGAACAGATCCCATGGAGTCACAAACAATCCATCCGTGTTTTGTTTCTGGAAAACAGGCTACTAGCTTAGTTTGCCATCTCTCTGCCTGGTTATGCTATAGCTATTCTAGCCCTCACGTTTGTATTCTCTCTCACCTCACTGTTCTAAGCCCAGATATTTTTGTGCGTTTCATTCAGGTTTTCCCAGTTAGCAACAACTTTCCCTATTCTGCTTCTGGCCTTTTGTGCTCCAACATTCTGCATACAGCTAAGAGAAAAAACTTCATTAGATACACCACCTTCTGTCCCTCACGCTTTCCCAACTCAACGGACCTTTATTAGGATTTAACAACAAACTATTGCCTATTTATACTGCTGAGGTTTTGGTCATATTTTGAGTTTTACAGGATAAATCTGTATATAAGGAAGAATTATTAGTTTAAAATATCCGTGTCCTTAGCTCCCTCGAAAGAGTATTCAAATACCTTCCAGAAAGCAATTATTAAAGTGCATCTTCATGACCTATGTAATAATTTCAAAAGAAGGTATCTTGCTCAAGTGTTTTCATAAGACAACATTATTCTTCAAAAGGAAGAAAAAAAAGCTTTAAAAAATAAAACAGCATTACTCATATCTAGAAAGTTTTTGTTTCTGGACAAACACAACATCTTCAGGCTCTTCATGTATCTAATCTCTTCAGATATGACAAAGTATTTGCAGGACTGATGAAGTTCAGCGAGCCTTCGCAGAAAACATAGCTCCTCAGGAATATTTTTTATTTTCTTACTATTTAAGCTTATGCACTCCAATTTTTCTAATTTTTAAAGAGGCTAAAGCTTTTCAATTGACTCCTTGATGTATTTATTTAATCTGGACCATAGAGACTGGATTTGTTTATTTTGAATTTTACCAAACATTTTTTATGTGCATGAACAATTCTTTTTACGATATACCTGTTTATAACATATGGAGGCAATTGCTAACAATTTTAGTTGTATTCAAAAGCACATATATCATCTGCCTCTAGTGATTAATCATAACCCATCTGCTGCTTTTATCAGTCTCTCAAAACAAAGGAATCGGTGGGTTAATGTTCTTACTGGAGCCAAGAAAACACAGAAAACACCTCTATTTCAGATCCTATTTTTAAGTCTGCTTAGCTACTTTCATAGAATAAGTAATCAGCACAGGCTGCTTGTCATTCATAAATACATCCCAGGAGATGAGCTAGGAGATAAAAGGAGGGCAGGTTGTGTCCCGAGGACTAAAAATAAAAGTTGCACTTGCAACAGTTCCATGGCCTATGAAAGATGATGGCCCAAAGTGTTGTCTTGTCCGCCCAGGCAATGCAGATGGGACACCGACTTCCACTCTCACCCCAGCCTTGAGGGTATCTCTGGGGCAGTCAGCATTCACTCCTTTGGCACGCAGGCGGCTGTTGCACCCCTGAAGATGCCCCTTACCCAGCACACCCACGCAGTATCTCTCAGCAGGACTTCCCAGAACATACACCGCATTTGGTCTGCTCTGTGACCGCCCCTGTCATCTAGGAAAGGGACGCTGCCTCTCTCCGCTTACCCAGCTGTCACATCTGTGACTTCACAAGCTGCAAGGCCACCAGCACTGGTGGAGGAGGAAGGCTGGAAGACTGGGCAAAACCCATAGCCCCAGTACCAACCCCAAGAGGCAGTGCCCCTACCCCATCTGCTGCCAGCACATTTAGCTACAGTAATTCTCACTTTTGCAATTCACAACAATATTAAACTCGAGCAGAACACAGCAGAGTTGGGGCCACCATCCCACAGCATCCGATCTGCCCAGTCACACCACCAGCAGCACCTCTTACCCCTTGAGACAGAGGAGATGTGCTCTGCATAGACCTAAATTCCAGCCTTGTTTTTTTCCTGGGGCCGGTCACAGCTCCTGTTGAGCTGCCTGTTAAAAACAAGAGACACGAAGGGCAGAGCATGGACAGGAGGCAAAAAGTGCCTCTAGTGATAATTTTGCCTCGAGGCAAGTGGTTGTGAAACAAATTCCCCTCTTCACAGTGACTTAGCTTTGGTGTAGTATTTTAATATATGTAAACACAACAGATTCTGAGAATTGTACGAACGTGCACAAGGAAGATAGCTGCTTCGTTGCATTTTGTATTATTTATTTCTTTTCAAAGATCCTTGAAGTCATGGAATATTTAAATAATGTATGACAGGCCTGCGCTCCCTCCCGCTGCCACCCACCTCCCGCCCGCAGCCCACACGACCAGGGACGCGCGGGAGGGCAGAGACAGGGTGCAGACTAAGCAAAGGCGACAGGGACGAAACGCTGAACACAACCTACGGCTCTGAGAGGAGGCCCGTCTCTTCCATGCCCTGAGTTGCCCAACTGTACCCATTGCTTTCAACAAGTTCTTCCCTCTAAGGATATTGTACACAATTTATTGCAGACCACTAGACAGTTTCTCTCACATTCATGTGAGCACTACTACTGGAAACTAATTTCAATTAATCTTGCAAAAAAATTACCTAACAATCCTTAAAAGAAATAGTGGCTGAATAAACTGATGTCAATGAGTTGCAGATAAAAGGAAGAAAAGCTACTTAAAAACATATAAACTTTTTGCAGAGAAAACGTAACCTGACAAAGAAGTTAAAAGCTAAATGGTGGGTAAAAACCCCACCTCTCGGTTTCACTTTATCATTTTTATGTATGGAGAAGTTCAACAGCGTTTTCAAATACAGCTTTTCAGAAGAGTTGAAGTTTAACTGCTGTCATGGTTTAACCCCAGCCAGCAACTCAGCACCACGCAGCCGCTCACTCGCTCCCCCCGCACCCAGTGGGATGG
>JAVKLA010000027.1:26681546-26693523 GCA_034782735.1 Sagittarius serpentarius | reverse complement strand
CTTCTCATCCTAAACCCAAAACACAGCGCTGTACCAGCTACTAGGAAGACAACTCTATCCCAGCCGAAACCAGGACAACTGCTAAAACACTGAGGATAAACTTTGTTTAGAAACAACATTATTTCATAAAGAGTAAAGCTTTATCTGCTTGAATAGGACTAGTGAGTTGTTGGAGAATTCATACTACAGTAGGACCCTAAAGCCACAAAAATTAAATGGGTACAGTTATTAATACTAGGAGTTAAGACGTGAACAATGTAAGTACAAAATAAAAAGTGACCACAACAAGATTTGCCACAAATAAAACGGTTTATTACTTTTTGGCAAGTCCCATACAGCACGAGCAAGGATCTTTCATTCACTATATTAAAACATTATTTCGCTTTATACAAATTGTAAACATCTTCAACAGGACAAACTGTTGGTACAGGTATTCCACGATTCTGGCATCTTTCCTCTGTCAGTTAATCAAACAAGAATGAAAACCCAATAAACCAAAGAATTTTTTTCACAGGGTATCTATAAAATGTAGCATGTGCATTTCGTATCACATCAATTCTAAGCAACACAGAGAAGATTATTTCCGATTATTATTTTCAGTGAAATTTATAGTGGTATTACGAATGGAAACACTTTTTCCATACTATTGTATCCAATTTGTTGTTTGAAATTAAAAACATCATTTCATACAATCAAGGCAGTAAACCAAATTCTACAGTAAACCAGCTGCTATACAGCTGTATTTGCTATACTGTATCAGATAAATAAGGATGTAAAAACTCCTGATCTGGTTAAGAATTTGTTTTCCTGGCAGGCGCCAGTCTAAAGAATTCATAATTCAAGTTCTGCTTGTCCAAACCCCCCTGCTATACTTGTCTGATTTTTTTTCCCTTCCCTCTCTCTCAAAGTGCTTTAAATCAGACAATCTGATCCATAAAGTGAACACTTATCTCCTCCTTAAGTAAGAGCAGACTTTTCTTTCTAATTTTTAAGTCCTGGGAATGTCAATGCGCTGGCTAGCTTTACTGAAGGACTACAAGATGCGCACTGTTAGCTCATAATCCTCAAATCAGGGCAAAAGTGTTTAAACTTGACATGAACCGCTTTCCTCCAAACCAACTCATTAGCACTAAAATACAGACAATTATCATGTTACTGACTAAGGCTTTAAAAAAAAAAAAATCACTTCTATTGTTGAAAAACCATTGCATTACAACTTTGGTTTCAGTACACTGCTAATTTTGGAGTCACGTTGCAGTGACTTAAAGACAAAAATCTACATTTCTAATGTAAAAAGTCAAGCCATGTTAAAAAACTGCCACCTTTCAAGTCTCTGTGCATCATAAGCAGCAATGAAAATAAACTTAATTCTGCAGATCACCTTTAAATTACTGACAAAACCCAAGGTGGTTATTTTCACACCTGTATGCAACCAGCTGTTTTAAGCATTATAAAACATCACACTTTAGATCATAAAGTGCTTAGATTAGCAGATCCATAAATGATGAGTTCAGATGAGTTTCACTACCTGAAGTGAGGACACTGAGGAGCTTTTTGTTTGTAAGATTTCTGTATCATTGAAACGCACAGATGAAGACTATGAAGGATGAACAGCACAGTTAACTCGCATCAACGTCATGATGTATAGTCATCATCAACAATGCTCTTCCTACAAATTCAGTACTAGGAACAGCAGCAAGCGTTAGTTCCTACTGTCAACTGCAAACAAATAAAAAGGAAGTCCCCAAAGCTTGGTAAAAAACTTGGATGGAAAGTCTTTAAAATAAAACGATTGTGCAATTCCTTCAGCCAAGCAAGATATTCTACTACTGGATTTGCCTCCAGCTCTTCTCTGCCCAAATAAAGAAGGGGATCTCTACTACAGCATTAAAGCTAGATCCTGATAGAACTAAAGAAACACTGTAGAGGATATTCCATCAATCAAAATAAAATAAATTATTTTAAATGCCTTAACTCTTCCATGATCATCAAAATCTGCCAGAAATAATGTAACAGGAACTTTCAAGTAACCTCAATTCTTCAGCAGAAATGCAGATTAACCGAAACGTTTACTACTCGGTATTTTCACTGCAGCATGGGATGAAGGTCTATTTAAAAAAATATTTCTGCTCTACAAAGCCACCATTTTAGAGATCTTCTAAACATGATTAATACCAACAAGTTCAAAATACTGTCATGTGGTTTTGGTTTGGTTTTGTTCCACATCAAGAGCTATTTCTGATTTATAGTCAAACCTTGTATGTCTTTTTTTTTTTTTTTTTTTTTCATTTTTAATCTATTCCATTTAGTTTTACTTTCCAGTCTGTCTGGGAATTGTCTGGAGCCCAACACACCAAGATGCAACTGGTACCCATGTGGATTTATGACTTTTGTATGCTAGCTGCCGTTTTCTGTAGCAACATCTGTTAGAAGTTTTACAGAATTGTAGTGTTCTCCTAATCCATAGGCATGTCTCATATACCTAAAAAAAAAGTTACAGAATTAGTGTTCGGTGTCACTAAAAGTATGCATCATGCCAGACATTAACAGCACTGGAAGATAGCTTAAATAAATTCAAGTTTTAGCACAGAAAATATATAGTCATTAAATCGGACAGTATTAATAAAACCAGTTTTTAATTCTGGTGACTTCCAATTACAGTGTGACATAAACTTTGACGAGAAAAAAGAAGTTTCCTGTTGCATCTTAGATAATTACAAAATAATAGCAAAATTGATATAACAGGTCAAATGACCTTGTAGCATTCTATAAAGCGGTGACTGAGTCATACTTCAGACTGATTGTCAGCATTTTAAGAACTCTAATTACAAAATCTTTAAACTGTGTCAATCATAAGCACAATTTCTGACCTGCAAGATCATTATTCAAGCAGCATTTCAATGTCAGATATGTAACACAAAATAAAAGAGCAGATGAGAATCAAAGCTGAGCCCTCTGCTATAGAAATCAAGTGCACTAATTTTAAGAAGGGATAAAATTACGTACTTACACAAGTATTATTGGATTGCCTGAATATTCTTCACCAACAACAATGGGAGGGGAATCCATCTGCACTACTTCAATAGGTGTTTGCAAAATGTGCGATAAAGCCCTTAGCTTTAAGGCATGAAATCAATTCAAGAATAGGGTTAAATCCAATGTAAGGAGGAGAGAGGAAGACATGGCATTTAGTTTTGGCAGACACGAATTCAAGCATAACATTTCAAATATTGTTAGAAAATAAACTTTATTAAAATAAGCAAAATTATCTTAACTTTTTAAACTTAATTGAAAACAGTCTGCCTTAAATTAATCATTGTTTTGATGATACAACACAGGTAACACTGGCCTAGCTTCAGGAATTTGGTGACTACTCTTTTATAAAACAATAAGTAAGACAAACTAAAATAAATATGTATTTTCTCAAGCTCATGTTCTGTTTTACATTACAAAAATCTAACACTGCTTTGCTCTAGTCAGCTTTGCTACCATCTAAGTCTGCATAATAAAACACTTTCTGCTTAGAAAGTCTTCCCCTACTTGTACTGTCAGTCTTTCTAATGATATTTAGAACTACTGAATTCATTAACTTGCATGTTGTCAATTATATCAGAAATGCGGCACACCATCAGAAAAGCTACTAATTTGGGAAAACAATTTATAACCATAGGAGAAAGTTCTTGATAAACTACTTATGACTATGTTCCCTTATGTCTTCAGGTATTCTTTCTTAAGAAGCCCTTTTTTGAAGGTATATTCACCCACTTCAGAATTTCACAAATAAAAATTATCAATACAACACTTACTTCCAGCTGACCACCCCATGCAGCTGTACTTGCTATATCATCACAGTATTTTTCAAATTCCTCTGTGGGGCAAGAAAAGACAACTTTTAGTACTTCTCTTATTTGAGAGCAAGCAACTGAGGAAAAATACTGATTGTACAATGAAGACCTAGAACCTGAAAAGTCCACACGTTATACATGAAAATATGTATGTTCACTGAAAAGAAGGAAAGGAAACGAGGGGAAAAAAAAAAAACACCTAACTGTTTTAGAAAGAAAAATTAAAACAGACCAACAAAAATAAAAACAAATATGGAAATAAAAAGAAGTACAGGTTTACATTTTAAACTTTTTATTCAGGGAACTGTTAACAAGAAGCATGAAGCTGCATACAGTTTTCTTCCTGTTAAGTTTCAGAGGGTGTTGTTTTGAGACTCTAGAAAAGTGATAGCAAGTAGTATGCTCAGTCATTACATTAGCTAGGTGTCAGGTATGTTTTTAAAATCTTGTAACTGTAGGTAGTTCAACTTGTTGTTTTGGTTGGTTGTTGTTGTGGTTTTTTTTTTTTTTTTTTAATTTCCAAATTAGTTGCCTTGTTTTTAACCTCTGAAGTACTTATTCCCAATAGTTCCTTTGTCAATAGCTAAATAAACCTTTTGCATATCATGCTCTACAGACACCAAGCTTTCAAATTTATAAATTACAACCCTTCGGGCTTCTGAACCCTATGAATAGATTCTGATAAAGAAAGAACAAATTTTCTGAAGACTGCTCAGAATTGTTTTTCATGCATTCCCCTTATAACAGACTTAAGACACGTAAGAAAACCACAATTCCCTGCTGCTCTGCAGAACTTCATTCAGTCTTCTCTTGGGGCACATTTATCCTGTGACAATTATCTCTGCCAACATGGGAAAGATGCCTCCTACTTCACAACAAGCCCCAGTCACCAAATGAAATCCACAGCAATAACTATTAAATGAATGTAGCAGTAAGTTAAAAAAAAAAAAAAAAGTATAAAGTCATTTGCACAGTGTTCCAGACACGCAGTAAGAAATGAATAAACCATGTATTGGTCAAATAAGAAGTAGATAAATTCCATTTTACTGCATTTACTCAGCCTATGTTATTGCTCCATACTAAATGCCTTTACATTTTTTAGTTTAGTCTGTTTACAAGAAAGGGCTCCAAAAGACCTAGCATAAACAGGGAAAATAAAGGGTAGAATAAGAAAAAGCATCTACGCAAACTATTATAAAATAGATTTACTTGAATTTAAACACTCATTTTTAACAGCTTTCCTATGTAAATTGTAAACACCAATATAGAAGTTGACAAAAAAAATCATCCCTAACCTGGTAGACAAGCCATTTATAACACAACTTAAATCACATCCCAGTACATGATTACCATCTAGTAACCAGCAAGTTCTGATATTTTTTTTAATAGCGAATGTCTGCTAGACTAATTAAAAAAAAAAAAAAAAAAAAAAAAAATCACAAAGATTCAGGTGCACCAAGTTTCACAGCAGATCATAATTCTGTGTTCCACAGAACACAGTCCAATAAACACAGTAACAAAGTTCAGGAACAAACACCATAATAGGTTAGTCCCAATTCAGCTGTAGCTGAGATTGAGAATTATCAGAAATAGTTATAACCTTTTTTAAAATCTCTTATGCCACAGGTCTTACCTCTGCTATACATGTCTCCAGTACTAGGGTTTGTAAGAAATGGCAGGAAGTCATCAAAGTGACTTTGCATGTACTTTGCTGTTTGGTTCCGCAGAGTTGCAACAGTCCAGGAATTCTGGCGATCCTTGAGCTGATCTTCAATAGCTCTGTACATGCAATGGCCATCTGAAGGGATCTGTTTAATCTCTAAGTGCCTTGCTGCCAGTAGGGAGGCAAGTTTCTGACTTTCAAGATGCCTAGCACCCGTTAAATTTTCTATCTCAGCTTCAGCTATCCTTTCTTCTCTTTCTTTCTCCAAGGCAGCTTTTTTTTCCTTAGATTAAAAAACACATTAAAACTGCATCATTAAAATTTAGAAGATGCCTGTACAGTTCTTGACTTCGTGCTTGCTTCTAACTCTTCAAATGTTTTCTCAGTACATTCACAAACTTTAGCAAATGGTAAGTGACCAATATATCCTAACTGCCTCTGACACCACACCCGAAATTATGTGACAGGAAAAATCTTAATTATACCAATGTGCAAAGTAACACTTTACAGCATCTGTACAAAGGCTATTAATAGTAGTCATTTCTTCAGGATCACCTATTGCACCACACCGGCAAACAACTCAAGTATGGGAATTCTAATTAAACAACAGAAAATATTGCTCTTTCACAATAAGTGTGAGATCTACCACTTACGCATACGATTGCATAATGGCGCTCACGTCATGAAACCGAAACTCCCTCAGGCTAGGTACTATACATCATAAAAGACTACTCCTAACCTAAAGGATGGATAAGAATGCATACAGAGAATACTAGAGGGAATGTAATAATACGTAACATAAAAATGACTTTTACAGAATGCTTCGTAAGTTTATGCTTAAGTTAAGAAGGGAGTAAGAGTCAAAGTAAATGAGCAAATAAAAAAAGGAAGAAGTACAGAGAATGATCTTTTCATTTTCACACCTAAAATTCACTACAAATCAAGACCAGGCTGGTTTAAGTGACCACAACATAGGAAAACCGGTCTAAAGAGTTTCTAGTTTGCCCAGACATGGTGCGATGAATTAAGAACATCCTTTTATCATATTTGATACAAGGCAGCTCTGCAGTAGTAATCATGTACCAGGGGACGGACTCTGCAATAAAGCAGTGCTCCTCTGGCCCTGAACCAACATTCACACAGGTACAATGAGAATGTTAATCCATTGCAATTTAACCTCTGAAGCTTAACAAGATTTAACCCTAACGGCCTGGACACCAGGTAGTGTATCTTAACAACTCAAAAAATTTACAAGAATTTCAGTATCAATGTTGTTTTGTTAAATGTGTAAAGTTCTACTACTTGCATATTTTCCATGTAGTATTTTATATTATTTTAACTCAAATACTTTATTTCTTTATTAATGTTCTTAGTGAAATGCTTTTAAAGACATTTGCTTTACATCACTGATTTTTTTCTGGTTCTCATCTCCTGACCTATTCTGATTCCCAGCTCATGGCTGAGGGTAAAATAAGTACAACTATTTATAAAATGCTTACATATCTCTAGGTAGCAGCTTTACAGATTTTCAAGGCACCCAGTAGGTACAGCATCAATACTGAATTAGCCAGGTAATGTCCCCTGCAAAATTGTTTAACTTTGGTTATTACAGTTAAGTCAATATAACTTCAATCAAATACTTGTAAAATTTTTAAATGTTAAGCCATACCCGCCTCTTCTGTGCTTTTGATATTCGAGGATGTTGAATCTGTTGCTGTACTCCTTCAAGCTCTAAATTTGCAACCCCATCAGCTATGGAATCTGTCTGATAAGAAAAAAAAAGTTAAATGTTCTTATTAGTATAAATGATAACCGAGACGCACATCTCCTGAAACAGTTTTAAGTTCTGTTCCTAGGTAATTCCAGGGTATATTTATGAAGTTTAACTCCAAAGATCTGTGTATAGGACAGAATCTGTCAAAGCCAAAAGTAAAGCATTTCACATCCCAGACCACTGTTACGCGTTTTATTACTTTTCCTATAGTCTCAACAGAGACAGTTATGAACTGCACATCTCAAATTTAATTTATATGTTCTCTTACGAGCTTCCACACTGAAGTGTGAACACTGCTTACCAGCTAAAAGGGAAAGTTTTTCTCACCATAGCAGCCAGTGAAGTACCCAAACAGCCACTCTCAAGTTCTGTGGCAATTAAAACAGGAGAAGGTTCCACCTTCCATACCAAAGCATAACCAGCAGTTGTCAAAGACAGGGAGTTGACACTTCTCAAGAAAAATGACAAAGCTAACCCCATCACAGTATGAACTAGATGTCACCCTTGAAAGCACGGACATGTTTCAATGCAAATAAAAAAGCTGAGAAGTGAAAGAAACCATACTTCTCAAAACAAAATCCTCTCAGGCAAAGGTATGTCCAGGGCAAGGATTTTAACTTGAAAGGTCCTCCATCGTAAAGTTTGGACAGCTCATTGAGCAAAATAAAACAAACCCTTGAAACTAATCTAAGATACAGGTAAACAGAAGCATTATGTTTAACGCTTATGCATTAATCACCTGCTTAAGCAACTGATTAAAAACTACTACAGAAGATTGTTATAGGGTCATAACTCTCGCAACTGAAACTTTTTCTTTTTTAACAAGGATTCTCAGCAGATGCTTCTCAATCAAGTCTATTTCCCTAAAAGTCATTCAGAAATGTTTTCACTCTCATTTTCAAGCAAAAGTACATTCTGCTTAACTCTTTGTTAGGTCACTAATCAGAAAACACCTAGTCGAGAAAGCATCAGGCAGACAGGTCTTTGTTTGTTTCTTTAAAAAGACTTAAAGAGCCAAAAGAGACACACTGTTAGGGAAACATTTAAGGAGATGTATGAGCACGGAGCACTAGCATCATTCACAGATAACTGTATTGCACCAATTTAGCCATACGCTCTGTTCCTGTTTGGGTAGGAGAAAGTATATGAACATGTCTACTTGCACAAACGGTCCTTAAATTCAGGCACATGATACAACTAGAGTTCTTTTCAGTACTGAATATACAGAACAAGGTCTATGGATTGCAAATTCACTATGACAGGAGTTTCCAACACTCTACTTATTAATTAAGTGCTAAAACACAGATGAATTTTTGTATGTCATGCAAGTATTTAACAGGATCTAGTTTACTCAGGAGGTCCTATTTCCTGCAGTTAAATTTGAATAATGCTAAGCCTCTGTTAAAAACTGAGTGCTTTGCCATCAAACAGCAAACCGAAAGCATTTAAGTACGTAGCTATGTTCCCAACATGGCAGAACAGTAGCATTTAATACAATTCTCATCATCACAGAAAGTGTCTTCTTACAAAAAGGTCAGTTACAGTGTCGACAGAATTGCAAGACAAAACACACTGCATCAATCAAATGCCTACAGAAGGCCAACAATACTCTAGTAATCTAGGTGAGATAATTAGAGTGACAATATAACAAGAACTTAAAAATAAAATTATTTAAGACAACTGAGCTACTAACATAGCCTTAGGAGCAAACCCAAATACTGCTCAACAACATAAAAATGCCACTGTTAAACTTCCCTTCTAGCAATGCTCACCCACAGTTAACAGTTGAGTCTTTCCAAAGATGAAAGGAGTTACTAATACTGCGAGGACAAGGAGAAATACTTTAAAGCGTTACTTCATTATAATTTTTAAAAGTTAAAGAAGCCCTAACACAAATTGTGTCTGTGCAACTTCAGCTAAAGTTAAGGCACCTACCTTATTCTGCTCAGGTGAAGCTTCCTTCATCTGCTTTAATTCCTCCTTGTGCTTCTGTTCAAGTTCTGCCTCTAATTTGGCAACTTCATCAGCCAGCTGTTTTCGTCTCTTTTTATCATTCTTCGGAACAGCATTTTTCATGCCTTGAATTTTTGCTGTTAGAGAAGTAGTGTAAAACAAGATTACCTCTAAATATAGATACTCATTACAGAAAAGAGAACTGCAATTCATACGGAAGAGAAAATTACAAATATCAACATATCAATATGTTTTAGCAGCTTAGCTATGAGACTGCCCATTACGATCATCACATTTTGAAGCAGCTATATTTTTCTTAAAAGATGCAAACGTTACATCTGAAGAAGAGAAAAACTTGTGCCAGGTTACTATTATAAACACTTCTGAACTTTATCAATGCAGCAGACATCAGCTTGTTGCCTTCAAAAAGATTATCTGGGCATTGAGATCTCAAATCCTGTCACAGAAAAGATGTGTAAATTTGTAATCACACAAGCAGCAGATTAAAAGTAAAAGAAGAGTTTACCTGTCCTTAAAATAAAGTTTCTAAAAGCAAAATGGGTATTCAAGAAGAAAAAAAAAACCTCAACTTGCTTAAATTCCATAAGTATTTTCAGGCTGTAAGTCAAGGCTCCATTTCTCAAATCATAGAATAGTTCAGTTAGAAAGGATGTCCAGAGGTCATCTAGTTCAACCTCCTGCTCAAAGCGGGGCTGAATTCAAAGCTACATCAGGTTATGTTACTTCAGATTGATCTGGATTTTATTCAGATGACTGTGCAAAGTCTCCAGGGATGGACATTCTGCAACCTTTCTGGGCAGTTTTTTTCCAATGTTTAACCATTCTTGTTACGAAAGTATTTTCCCTTTTTCCTCCCACAAGGATTTTTCTTCTTACTACTTTCAGCCATTGTCTCCAGTCCATTCCCTACCCTTTACTTTGAAGGGTCTGGCTCCATCCATTATGCAGTGGAAACTATAACCAGATCCCCCATAGTCTTCTCTTCTTCTCCAGGCTGAACAAACACAGCTTCCACAGCCTCTGCTCTTACAGGAATGCACCCTGCTAGCTCTCCTCACTTCTGTATTGACTGTTTTAGAGTTACAGCACCAATTATTTAACACTTTGGTTGCTATTCATCACCTCTACATTTTCCTGTCCTTCACCCTTGACTGACACAATTGAGCTGAAGGTGACGGCAATGATAATGAAACTTTTCAAGATGAGGCAGCAAGAATGCTCATACTGGAAGATTTATGTTAAGAATTCAGCCTCACAGATGAATCAGCTGAGTCTGACAAACACAAAAGCAGCTTTGTTCATAAAAATTAACATAATGGGGGAAAAGGAAATCCAGGACTAAGAGGCACACATAAATACACAAGGAGAGTATATGGGGGGTGGTGGAGACAAGGATCATCAACTGGAGGAGATGCTGGATTTTCAGACGTTGAGATGCACCTTCTGTTAATTGTTACAAAGAAACTGTTTTGCTGTCTGTCAAAGAGCTAATCATTGCACTTATCAGGAACGTATTTTTCAAGTAGGAAAATGTGCGCCTGTAGGTCAGTCACCTGCCTCTCATAACTGGGAAGACTGGGACTGACTCTGTCTTCTGTACATCCCTCCCACCTTTAGGTAGTGGAGGACTGCAATTAGATACTCCCTTATCACCTTCTGTTCCTCAGCCTCTCCCAATCAATGTGCCATGTGCTCCAGCCACCTAACCACAACACTTGATTCCTACACCTCTTTCAATTTCAACCTAATTATTTGAGGAAGAAAAAAGCATCTCAAAACAGTAAGTTCCTATAGATTTAATGACAACATGCAGCCCAATAATGTCTCTCCTCTTCTTTAACCCTCTAGCTGATAAAAGGCTGCAGATGGGCCTATTTCATTACATACCAAAAAAGCCAAAGAAGGAAAAGGCCATATCAATACGCCAGCAACAAGAAAGGCTTAACAAAAAGGTTAAAATCAACTATAAAACTTAACTCAACAGAACCCAGCTAACAGAACTACTTAATTACACTAATCTACTGCAATAGGGTAGGTAAGATGTGGCTCGTGAACAGCTCATATGTAGGACTGTAAAACCACACAGACCTTCTGCTATAGGTGCTTTACTGTGGCTGGACAGAACGTGAAAGTTCATTTCAGATCAATCGCACTTTGAAAGAAGCAGCGTAGCTGCCAGGGAAGCAAGGACCCTTAAGCAGGCCTTTCAACCTAAAATGCCTTACAAAAAACACCCCTTCTTTAAATTAGAAACAAAGTAGCAAAACGTTAACATAATGTTAACGGTCTAGCGTTACCTTACGGCTCTCAAGCACTGTTAGGCTGCCAAAATGACCGTGAGGCGAACTCAGCAGGCCTAGAACTCAGCAGGTCTAGAACCCCACCGAGCAGCAACACGTGCCCTTGACACCTCAGCCAAGGCGTCCCCTTGCCCCTGCGAAGGCAGCGCAAGGGCTGCTCCCCCCGGCTCCAGAGCCCTGCGGTGGCGGACGCGGACGCGAAGGCGCCCGCCCCGCTCCGAGCTTCTCCCGCGGCCGCCTGGGGCTTCCGCGGAGGGTCCCCCAGGGGAAGGCCGAGAGCGGGACACCGCGCCCGCCCCGCCGCCCCGCGGCGAGGCGGGCGCCTGAGGGATCGCGCTCCCCTCCCCCACGCCCGAGCCTTCTCCCCCGCCCGCCCTCCGCCAGGCCGTGGCGCCCCTCACCCTGCAGCTCCCGCTTCTCC
>JAVKLA010000027.1:26664308-26677590 GCA_034782735.1 Sagittarius serpentarius | reverse complement strand
GAGTACTGAAGCCCTGCTTCCCAGGGAGTGGCCAGACATCGCCTGCTGATGGGCAGTAGAGAATAAAAACCTTTTGGTTTTTTTTGCTGTCGCACGCGACCTTTGCTTTTGCTTTATTAAACTGTCCTTATCTTGACCCACGAGCCTTTTGTTATATTTTCTCTCCCCTGTCCAGTCAAGGAGGTGGAGTGATAGAGCAGCTTTGGTGGGCACCTGGCACCCGGCCAGGGTCAACCCACCACAGTCTTATTTGGCGCCCAACGTGGGGCACGAACCCACGACCCTGAGATTAAGAGTCTCATGCTCTCTCACTCCTCTCCGGCTGCGGCTTCTGCGCCCCAGTACTTTTTTTTTCTTCTCAAATCTGTTATCCCAGAGGTGCTACCACCATCGCTGACTGGCTCGGCCTTGGCCAGCGGCGGGTCCGTCTTAAAGCCGGCTGGCATTGGCTGTATTGAACACAGGGGAAGCTTCTAGCAACTTTTAAAGAAGCCACCCCTGTGGCCCCCCCACCACCAAAACCTTGCCACATAAACCCATTACATTAGTTTGTGTTTGCTGGAAACTGCTAACACATTTTTGCAGCAGGACATCTGCAGCTAAGATCCCTCACCTGTGAAACTGTTTTCTAATAATTTTTCAACACAAATCTGACAAGTGTCAGGACCTAATGCAATTCCAGTCACCTAATAAAATCTGTAATGAGTCGTATATATCAGTTAAACAAAATAGTGGAGTTTATTTCTGGATCTGACATTTGGGAGCTCACAAAAAGCAATGCATTTACCTTTTCTGTTTGTAGCACCAGAAAGCGTAAAAAGAATCTCACTCAGGTCTCTCTTAATGCAAACAGATTCAGGGTCAGTCATTATTCACAGCTATCTTACAAACGCTGGAATCTGAAGAAACTGTGGCTGTTACCTGGAGATGTCCTTGATTTTTATGAAGACTGCTATTGGAAAATGTGTGTTAGTGCTAACACAATTTTGCTAACCTCTGCAAATGTCTTGTGAGCTTTGCAGTGTTTTGCTTTCTTACATCTCAGCAGCTGGAATGGTGAGATTTCATGAAAACCCACAAGTCTGGATTTTTAAGCAGTTTTCTTGGCTATGTGACTGAGAAACGTGACCTGTGTTTGACAAGAGGTGACTTGAATGCATCCTAAATGCTCAGAAACAGTAAGCAAAAAGAAAAAGCCCAGCTCCAGCTCTTCACACTGCTTTTCAGTAGAAAAATTGTAAAAAATTGGACACTTGGGATTTCCAATACTTAAGTACAGTCACTTAATGCATTCCGCAGAGACTGTCAGTCAGGTTTCACAGGGTTAGCACTGAATGTCATCACATTTTGGTGGTGTAGCCTTGGCAAGAATCTTGGCCAATAATCCACGCTCTGCTGAACCCCTTGAAGCTGCTGTCATTTTCACTGTGCTCTTTATTTACTTTCTAGACTGTGGAGTTGCCAAGTATAGCTCATCTTATTGCTATAAAACAATGAAAGAGTGTCGCATGTTAGGCAGACTTTTTTTGCCAGGTAATCTTCCCAGGTCTCATGATAATGAAAGAGGGGAAAAGAGGGACCCTAGGTACACCTTAAACTGCTAAAAAGTATAGCTGGACAGTTACTATAATCTCTGAGACTCTCAAAGTAGCATTCAGTAGTAAGCATTCTAGCTAAAATTGCATTTTACTTGTCCACAGACTTCAAGACAAATATATGACTAAATATTTGTACTGTGATTCGTGCAATATAGTTTCTTATACCAATAAAATACAATTACACCTTAGTCCAGACCATTGCTGTCCAGCATACAGACCACTGGTTAGTTTTCTCCATCATTGTCACAAGCCAACCAAAAATATTTGTCTGACTGCTGATGTACTTGAGCAGAGAACCTACACATGCGTGTCTACTCAACAGCAATGGGGGGGCCATAGCGGGGTTCAAGAGTAAACCTGCTGGGTGACAATCCTGGGTAGATCGCGCTGGGTGGTCTGTGAATAGTTTCAAATGCCACCTAGTGTATAGACCCCCACACGCTTAGATCTGTAAGCAGGACCTTCACCTACAATGCCATGCAAAGGACTTGTAGCTAGGAGTAAGTTTTTGCCCTACTAATTTAATGTTTGAGCACAAAAATGAGGAAGCCAGCAAAAGAGATCCTTAATTAGCTACGATATCAGAAACACCTTTAGTATGGACGATTACCAGAAAATTTTTATTCCCAGAATCATTTTTTTCCAAGTTGCTGGTCAGCATGCGAGGTTGCATCAGCAGCCCTGGCGCTGCTCCATCTGGGTGCGACCGGTCCCACAGGCTGGTGGAGCGCGGTCTGGCCAGGGATGAAGCACCAAGGTAGACCCATCCTCTAATCCCAACGCTGGGCTACCATTCCCCTCCACAGGGCTGAGTGCTGGAGCCCACCTCTAGTGCTGTCATCTGCTGGGTACCTGGGGAGGGAAGAAAGGAATCTGCTTAAGTGCCCTAAGGACAAGGAACAGACAAGCAGAAGATTCAGAAAAGGAGTCTGGAAACCCAGACATGGGGAAGGGGAAGGGAAAACTCTGACTGAGAGCGGTGAAAGGAACATTGGCCTAGACAGATGATGGCTGGAGAGAGAGATCATGGCTGTGACAAAAGGAAGGAAGGTCTGGAGCTAGTACAGAAAACGGAAGAAGGAACTGGAGAAGGTGTGTTTGACAAAGGGAGGGGAATTTGGGGGACAGACTTTTTAATAGGACCTATAGTGACAGGACAAGGGGTAATGGTTTTAAACTAAAAGAGGATAGATTCGGAGTAGATATAAGGAAGACATTTTTTACGGTGAGGGTGGTGAAACACTGGCACAGGTTGCCCAGAGAGGTGGTAGATGCCCCATCCCTGGGAACCTTCCAGGTCAGGCTGGACGGGGCTCTGAGCAACCTGATCCAGTTGAAGATGTCCCTGCTCATCGCAGGGTGGTTGGACTAGATGGCCTTTAAAGGTCCCTTCCCACCCAAACTATTCTATGATTCGAATTTTAAAATAGGGGATGAACAACGGGACTAGGACTAGTCAGAGAAGGAGACAGAGAATCACTGATCCCTATCACAGATAGGTGGAGTTGGGAGACAACTCTGGCAAGAAGCAAGGCTGCAAGAGAAATTTGGGATAAGCTGAGTGAGAAGCCAGAGAGAATCAAGGAATCGTGCATGTGGAGGACAAAAGCAAGAGGTAAAACAGGGTAAGGACCTGGAGTGGAAAACATGAGTACTGGGGCAAGGAAATGGTTAAAAGAGATTAACAAAACAGATGGACGAACTCCAGAACTCTGCAGTGCAATCCCAAAGTGAGTGGGCTGCACAAATATTCTGATTGACACACAGAGACATTGCTGCACACACTCCAAAGAAAACTATCACACTATGTTCAACATTTACAAACAAAGAGCTGATTAAGTAGTTGATGAGTTTGGCAACAGACTTTTGTTTGCTCTTGCAGCATGTTGGAGTGAACATCCTCTACATGGAATGATTTATGACTGAGTCGTGGAGAGGGATGAGATGGAGTAAGACAACAAATGATTAGACAACGAGCACAACTGAATTATTTGAAAAGGTGCAGAACATGAGGATACAGCACTTGGTAAATGAAGAGAATAGGTCAAAGGACTCATAAAGCTGTACATTATAACTGTGGGGCTGTAAGTACAAAAGCACTACTTCAAATGTTTTAAACCAGTGTTGGTATTTAACATCTGCCATCTTTCAATACTTCTCTCAAACTGCTTCATGAATTTTTATCTCTAGGTTTACAGAACCTATTAATAAGCACCTGCCAGAGCTCTTTATACCTTTGCAGTGTATCATGCAGGAGAAAGAAAATCTGGCAGTTTCTCCGAAACCAAAGCAATAAATAAACAAAGCTGATGTGTATTTCCATTCATCCTACTAAATATTTCACAAAAATCCTTTTCCATGCTTACAAGAAAGTGATACTTACAGAAATAAATGACATTATTCCTTCCGTTTTGTGTTGTTTTCGTTTTTGGGGGGTTTTTTTGGAGGAGGAAAGCTGCTTTCAGGGTTGGAATCTGTGGCAGAATTGAATTTTCCATTTCCTTGGAAATCCTAAATCTGTGCCTTTGAAATCCAAACTCCTCAACTTCCAATAGCATGCTCTCAAAAATACCAAAAATATGTTGGAGAGTTGTATTCATTCTCGCTCTGTCATCTGTTCTAGTAACATGCCCAGAGATGATGCCATGTCTGATCGCTGTTAGATGCTAAGGACATATTGGAGAACATAGATACTATAAATCTTACAGAAGGCTGTTGGGTGTTTTTGTGATATGTAATAACATACTAGAGACCTCAAATGGTTTTTGCAGGTCATCTGGGAGGGGTTGTGGAAGGAAAGCAGAGCTGGAATTGTAATAGCTGCCTGTGGGAAATAAGGGAAGTGGAAGCTATCCATACTGCTATATGCACATTAAATAGGAGCACGATGCAAGGTCTTCCAGCTCTACAGGGAGAGAACAATATAACTTAAATGAGCAACCTGATAGCAAGATCAGAAGAAAATTGTGTCATTGGCTCCCAAAGCTAATGCACATCAAAAGAGCTTTTGCAGAGACACACGGGAGCAACTAAGTTTCTTCTTTTTTCCCCAGATAAAAAGATCACAGGAATCATGTTTTGTGCATAATGTGCTGAGTAACAATGTGCAAAGTCTCCATATTTATTAGCTCTTCATTAGGAGAACCACTTATAAAGATGCTGCAGTGGCATTAAGTACACTCATTTCATTGCACCTTTTTCAACTGTATGGATCTTGAAACTTGTTTGTAGTACTGGTAAAGGGATTTTTTCTATTCAGGTGTTACCTTAATTGCACCATTTTGCATTCTTTCTCCTTGTTACACGTCCTGCACCTTTTCCTGACAATCTTGAGGCTGGTCAATTGATAAGGGTAAGTTGCTCCAGGCTCTGTTTTGACCTTTCCCAGGAGGATATTGGGTTTTGTATCAAAAAGCTGGAAATTATTCTTCTGCTGAAGATCACAATACTATTGGCATGCTTCTCACATCTTTTCCATCAATGTATGTTTCCACTTTTCCATTTTCAGTCTGTACTGATAAGACCTAGATACAGACAAAAAAAATATTTCTGTTATTTTTATTCTTATAGCAGGAAATTCAGCTTTCCAGTAGCTGGAGTCCCTCCAGACTTCTAATTTGTCTGGTTTCTCATTGCTACTGTGTTTTGCAGTTAATTACAATTTCCTCTTTACTGGTGGCTGTGATTAGACTAGCTGTTGCCACCCTTGCATGACATGCTGAGAGACACACAATAGGCCTCAATGTCTATAAAACTAAATTATTTCTTTATGAAAAGGATCAATTAAACAGGCTTTGCAGGTGCAGCCAATACTTAAATGCAAACATGCAAACAGTTTAATTTCTGGGTATCTACAGTAAACTCATCCCCCCTCAACCTCTTTTCTTTCCTATTCAGTTATGTGGAGGGTTCCTAACTCACTGAAGTCTTGCAGAACCTCAAGCCTTAGCAGACCCAAGCTCAAGGCACCCGATGCTCTCTAAGGATTTCATTCAGTCGGATTTCCAACATCTGCACATTCCTTCCACAGCAACATGTCTTTTGGCAGCTCCCAGTAGTAAAGCTTATCTTGGAGATGGGCCATCACCAGCATTCTCACTCCCCCGGTCTGATTTCAAATGTTTACTTCCAAAGGGCTGGTGATTCAAAGATCGCCAGTTCAATATGACTAGTCTTGATCACATTTGAACACGATCTTAAAAACACAGTTAAGTTTAAAAAGCAGCACCGTGCCACTTCAATCCACATGATCCATATCTATGTGGAACAGTCTTTGCAATACCATTTGCAAGGTTGTCATGAATCTACTAAGCATCAGATCATCAGCAAGGCTGCTACTTATCTGAAATAGAGATTGATGCTCACATAGAAATAGCTAGAGTAACAGGCCTTGTTACTCTTTTTTATTCTCCTGGACAAATCCTGAACTTTATGTTAATCGCTTCATCCATTCCTGAAATGGAGCAACACTTTAGTGAACATGTTGCGTGAAACAAGGTCTGGTTGAAAGTGAAGAAGGCTGCTCGTTGAGACTGAAATGGCAAAGGGAATTCAGGTCAGACAATTAATTATCCAAACTGGAGTTTGACCAAGATGCTGCTATTCTTGTGATACGTGTCATGGGATAGCTCATGATCAAAAGCTGTTGTAACCTTGACTTCAATTTTAAGCTTCCTTCTTTATACGTAGTCTCCACCTGGTATCAGGAGGGTACAGCCGCTCCGTTCTTCCTCAGAGCAAAGGGTGCCATCTACTGAAGCACCAGAAGTAACTTTAGATTTTTACCTGTTTTTCTTGGATGTATCTTATCTAGGTATTGACTGAGGCTGATATTGCTTGGTTTCATGACCAAAGACTCAGAGGTGTTTCTGGCTAAAATGTAACTCCAATCAAAACTGAAAAAAAAGGCTCAAATAAAAGTGTAAGACAACCTTTTTCCTCATTGTTCCCCCCAAGCCCCCACCCTCAGAATTAAAAATCAGAGCTCAAATTAAAATTGTATATGATGCCAACATTTAGAAGTGTCTACAAATTTATCAGTATCTAATTATCTCTGTAATATTCATCCATTCAAGAATAGAAAGTAGAAAAAATGCATTAGAAGGTTGTTCAAAAGCTACTAGTGTGATACCATTTGACTGACATTAGTAAACAAATG
Organism: Sagittarius serpentarius; assembly: GCA_034782735.1. Taxonomy (NCBI): domain Eukaryota; kingdom Metazoa; phylum Chordata; class Aves; order Accipitriformes; family Sagittariidae; genus Sagittarius; species Sagittarius serpentarius. Next base: position 26,670,834 of record JAVKLA010000027.1, on the reverse strand, counting down.
GAATGATTTTACTGAAGGAAGGGATCTAGATACAGGTATTTATTGAGTTGCAACCTCTTACAAATAGTAATGTAATGTGATTAGGAGGAGATGAATATATTAAATTAAGATTTTTGAATGCAGCTGATGTCTTCAAGATGACCTAGAAAGTGCTTAGCAGTTATGGTAATACACTGATACAGAGCTGGGCTGGAAAGGAATTTAAAACCCATAAACAGTTTTCCTGCCAATCAAGATTACATTTTCCAATGTGAACCACTTCTGAATTGAGACTGAAAATTCCTCTATTATTCTAAAAATAAGGTTAACTAGAAATAGCACCAAGACTGTCAAAGAAATGACAGATGTGCAATCAGGAAAAGATGATAACAAGAATAAGCTTCACAAGAATCACAGTTCCAGTTAGGAATAACAGAATAGGTCTCCCTTTGTGTAAATGAAGACATCTTTACCATGATAATTTCTGCCTGTCACAATCTACTGTAGTAAAATTAATGCAATGCAGGGAATTGCAGCTTTGTAACTGCAGCCTCCACACATACATTTGCATGAGTGCTCTGTAGTGACAGGAACAGAATACAAGGCATAAAAAGTTACCAAAAATAGACTTGTCGAGTCACTGGCCAAATGCTACCCATCGCTTTTGGGAACAGAGGGTGGCAAGAGGCAGAGGCTGTCAGTGCAGCCAGCACGACCGTTCCCGCTGCTCTGGCGCGCTGCTTGCCTGCCTTCGTAGCCCTCCAGGTGGGCAGGAGGGCGTTGGGAGAACCACCACTTTCTGCAACATTAGCTACTGTCAACCTCCTAAGTCATCATTGAATAACTTAATGTTCCTTGTCTGTGTTTTGCCAGTGGGAGGGTGACTTATCACATGATCAACGCGATGAGCAGTGTTGACGGGACTAGAGATAAAATTCTTCTGCACGTAAGAGGTTCATATTTAATTCCTGTGCTCTATCCGATTTCTGCTGTATGGACAGGAATCAGCCCGTTCCTAAGTACAGGCAAATACGGAATTGCATGACGTTCCCATTTTCATGGTGCTTGTATAATTTTGCATGTGAATAAATTACAGACACATATATTAAAAGAAAAAAGAAAAAGAAAATTAAACATCCCAACATACTGACAGTCCCAGAGGTTATCACACGGTTGTGGGTATCAATGCCAAGTGACAATCCTATCTTGAGTCAGAAGTCTGCACTAGGTTGTGGCACGGCACAAAGGACGGAAGTGAGAAGTGTTTTCAAAAGACTTGCCCATCCGTCAAAATACGCTCTCAAATACTATCCTGGGTACTGCATCATAGTTATTATATTAGATTGTGTTGCATTACCTTACCTGAAACCACATACGCAAACCTATAGTTAGTTATTTTTATAACTGGTGCTAATTATTATATCCTGCATTTCAGACTATACACAGTAATGTAATTACATTTCTCAGACTATGTACAGTATAAAATTTTATCTTGTCACAGACTTGATCTTGCAGCACAGGATACCTCTGCAAATGAAAATCATGAGAGGATTTTGTGTACACTGTATATGCTGCTCCCGTGCACCTCACTGTATTACAGTTTGAAAAAATAAGCCAGGTCTTGTGTTACCTTACTGTGCCTCTTTCTAATGTAGCGGATCTGCGAACATGTAAGAGTAAGCACTTTCCTTCTATTTTTGTTCAATATACTTGCCAAGCAGAAGAAGAGAAATTAATGTATTTCAGTAACACAGGAAAAGAGACGTCAATACAAAGGCACAGAAAACAATCTCAGACAGCTTTAGTCACAATTTACCTTCTTCCTCCTAGCATGGCCATATTCAATATCTGACATCTCTAGAAATTCAGATATTTTACCAGTTAGCCATAGACCATAGCCAGATCCTTCAAAAATTATTTGAACTGACAAAAATTCTGCAAACTTGTTAAGGCAGATTTGTATTGTTCTCTTGTACTGTCTTATTCAGTATCAAAACAGGCAGTAGATGGGCTTTTCATTGTTTTCAGCCATTCTTGAGTAAGATTTTGCCATCCAAAGGTTTAGACATATAATATGACATCTGAAAACTGTGCTCAGGCCATGGTGGGGCACAGAGCTGGGCCACGTGTGAGACAAATAATCCCAGGCTTTTCTTCCCTCTTCTTTCAGCCGTTAGGACGAAACTTTGTTTAGCAAACAGCCATTTGACTGAACCTGAGAAAAACTGTATTCCATTTCTTACACTACGAGTGAGATGTTACGTGCATTTGTATAACCTGTATTATGCCTGAATTTTTTCCTTTTTATCTTTCAAAGGGTCAGGGCATTCTTCTGTGTCTTTGAACAGCTCCTATCACAATGGATTTAGGCTTGCAGTTTCTAAGCATTATTATGAAAATAAAAATAGTAGACAGATAAAAGGTCATTACTGAAGGTTATTTGTTCTTAAATGTAACACATAAATTTACAAGGTTACCTGAAAAAAGTCTGCAGAACACAGACTCCCTAAGATATTTTTTGCACTTACTACTTATTAAAGAGGCAAGATTAACAGAGTTGTAGTTGTTTGTAGTATTGATACACAAATACTTTTGCACTTGACAGTGAGCTTCAACATTTGCAGTGGTTTGTCTCATTCTAGTCTAATTTGATTCTTTCTTTTATCTAGGGAGAATAACCAGTGAGGGTGATATTTTTAAAATGAAGAAGAATAAAGCTTGAGCATTACCAAGCTTCTCAAAATATCGCACTGAGCATGGGAAATTAATAGAAATAGTAGAAGAATATATGTTATACCCTGTTCATTTTATGTCTCTACTTAACGTAAGCCTTGTTAGTAACCAATGTGCTGTTTTGCTCAGCCCTCATTTATTTGGTACAGAAGTTTATATGAAACAACCTAACTTTGGGGCGGGATGGAGAGGTACATGTGTGATTCAGTTCTGTGACACAGATGAAGACACCTTCAGAAGCCTTCTGTAAAGTTGTTCTCCAAGGTATAGTTGGTTCATTTGCCTGTGCCATTTTCAAAGCTGCGTGGTAGCATGTTTTCAGTTTACCTGCACTTATGGAGGCATTTTCCATAGAGGCACGTGGTTGGACCCACAGTCTATATTATTCAGCCTTTATTGTTGGGAACCTCTGAGATGCCTTGGCAGCATAAACAGGTACCGCACTATAAGAGCGAGGCATACGCAGGCTGTGCTGTGGCTCGCCGGTCGAAGGAGCCTAGAGGCAACGAGGCCAAGTGTAGAAAACCATCGTGATGTGCCGTGCACCGGGGCTTGTGCTATGGCACTGACCTCAAGCGGTGACGTATCTTCTGGGTGGTTCAGTCACAAGCAGGGCTGCTCAGGGCAGAGCATCCTACCCACCGGACAAGGCAGGATTTTCTTAGGAAAACTGCACAGCAGTGTAATTAAACACGTATCATAAGGCATTTGTGTCCAGAGGGAAAAGAGCAGGAAGAAAGCAGCAAGGTCTCACTGCCTAAGTTGTCTTCACCCTGGCATTATCTGATGTTTGAATTCTTCCCTTTACAGCCCGAGTAACATCCAAAGAAGGTTTTTTACCAGTCGAGTGCGTTGCCTTGTTTCCCAGTACACCTTCGAGTAACCTCTGTTGTTACTAGCTGGGTCCATCCAACTCCACGTGGATACTGCAGACAGTGCTAGCAGATCTACACATCAGGCTGCAACGTTTGAGTTGGAAAGTCCTGTAGACCTTTGGCTACCTTAAATGCATGGACTCAGAATACTGAAAAACAGAGGCAGATGACTATTACCTAATTTCTGCTATTTAGACTGTTTAGCAGCTCAGGTGACTATAGGATTTGAAGGACTCTGACAAGTCAAGTCACAGGGGCTGGAGGAATGCATATTTTATTTTTTTTTACCCCAAATGGGTACTTATTTAGATGACAATCATATTTCCAAGAATAGGTCAGCACGCTGGGATGCTTAATAACAATAATTCTCAGCAGTATGTGCAGGCTTGAGCTGTCAGACTGAGTTGTGACATAGCTTTCCCTGCGGGCCCCTGGGAGTGATCATAAGGTTTTCGGTCTTCTTCTGAGGCACAGAACAGCAGTTCAGTGCGGAAGGAGGTCCCACACAGACAATTTGCTGTGATTGCAGTGGGATGGACCGGGCGTTGGTGGAACCAGTGCTGCCTAGCTGGCAGCTTTACCAAGATATAAAATCTTTTCTGTCTTTCCCCAAATGAGAAAAATGGTAAAGAAACCTGGTTGCAAATGCCAGTTCCTGCATTAGGACTCCAAAAGAAAGCCTAAGGCTCCGTACTCGTTGAAAACGGGGCACGTGATAGCACGATCAGGGGCTTAAGATGCGCTGAAGGTATGTCCTGACAAGTAATATTAATGATCTGCTTTTCACCTGCCAATGTCAGCCTCAGAGTACCTCATCAAGAAGGAGGATTTGGGGGCACAAAACATCTTTAGCCCTAAAAATCCTCGGAAAAAAAGCTTTTAAGTATTGATTTGAGCTTGAGAGTGTTCTTTTTAAGCTGTCTGAAAACTGAAACCTCAATATAATTTACACCAAAAAAGCATCTTCCAAGCCAGTTACCACGTTTTCCAAGGGAAGAGCAGCGTGACATGGCATGACTGCGTTTCTTGCATGATGAAGGCAGTTGGTGTAACGTAACCAGCTGCCTTGTACCATATTATTCCTTACGTGGTAACATCAGAGCTCATTCAAATTCGGAGTTAATTTCTGCAGGAAATAACGTTCAAAACCACAATTTTGTCCCACATGAGAAAGAATGAACAATATTTCAAAATTTGCTTCAAAATAAAAACCTTTTTTCTTTTTTTGGAAACATTAAAATAATCTATGAAAACATTGTGTTTTGCCATCACAGTACTACCATAGCTTACTAATTCCATACTATAGTTATTAAAGTAAAAAAGAGTCATTTAAATCTTACAGAAATAAAATACATCAGCCTCCGTTTAATTTAATGTTTTGATTATTCCTCATAGACTCTCAAATATATCAGCCTGTTTTTGTAGCACATGCTGATTTCCTAGGTGAAAAACCTTTTGGTGGAAAACAGCTCCCACGGAGAATTTCCAACATGATAGAAGAAATACTGTTTTACTTCATAAAAAGTATTGTTAAAGAAGGAATACGACCAGCTCGTCAACTCACAGGCCACAATCTCCTCTTTACCCAGTTCTGACGAAAACATCTGCACGCCTGCCACGTAACGCGTTTCAAGAAGTGGCTTGGTCCTGGGTAACTGCGCCGCGGCGATGCCGGGTGGCACCGGGCAGTCACGTCTGCTCGTGTATAGAGTAACTGCTTATCTTCTGGTATTACCACAGCCTGGCCACCTCTGACCTATGGGCAATGGAAGGGCACGACACACGGGTGTCAAACATCTGTCTTATCTCAATATAGGCTGAAAAATTCATCAGGGAAGGCAATTTTCCCTCTTTGCCAGAGACTTCCAGATGGTGCCCGAGTGGGCTGTCTAGCAGAAGGAAATTAAGTCCTTACGTCCTCCGAGAGTTCAGTGACACTTAGGGGAGTGACTTCTCGGTTGAGCAGCACATTTGATAACATGTAGGTTTATTTCCTCACGTTTAGAGGCCCCGTAAAGGTTACCACCATTTTCACACCTCAGTCCCTCCCTCACTGCACCCTCAGACTCTGGGAAAAGGCGACTGGTAGCAGTTAAACCAACTATAGCACTTCCCCGATACTCGTATTTATAACCACAGCATTTCAGGGGAAAAAAAAAAAAAAAAAACCAACAAAAAACCAGACCCAAACCAAAAAAACCAAAAGCATTTCTTTTGAAAGCATTTATTTAAAAAAGAAGGTGGGTACGTTTCTCCTCCAGACACCTTCCTGCGGAACCCGCCCTCGATTTACCGCTCCGGGCTACGGCCGTCACCGACGGGCCGAGCAAGGGTCTTCCCCCGCTCGGGGCTCGCCGGGGCAGGAGGGAGCCCGCGGACCCTCCGCCGGCGGCGCTGGGGCTGCCGGCAGGCCGCAGGGAGGCTCCCCGGCCCGGGAGGCCCCGGCCCGCCGCAGCGGCACCCACCCGCTCCGCTCCGCTCCGCTCCACCGGAGAAAGCCCGGCCCTCCCCGGCCTGCCCCCCTCATTAGCGGGTGACGGTGGGGGGGGGGCGGAGGGAGGCAGGCCCGGCTAGCCCAGCCCCCCGCCGTCCCTCCTCCCCGCCCCGGTCCCATTCATTCCCAGCCCCTTCCTCTGCGCTCCTTCCCCTTCCCCTTCCCCGGCGCTGCCGGCCCGGCCGCCTCCCCGCCCCGCGCCGAGAGCCCGGCAGCGGGAAGGGCCCTTCGCGCCGCAGCCATGGCCGCCGAGGGGGTGGACGAGCGCTCCCCGCTGCTCTCCGCGCCCGGCTCCGGCAATGTCACCCCGACCGCGCCGCCCTATTTGCCGGACAGCAGCCCCCGAGGTAAGACGGCCGCCGCCCTCACCGCTCGCCCGGCGCCGCCGAGCCGCCGCCCGCGGAGCTGTGCCGGGCGGGGGGACGGCTGCCGGCCCGGGCGCCGC
>JAVKLA010000027.1:26647793-26664178 GCA_034782735.1 Sagittarius serpentarius | reverse complement strand
CCTCCGCCCGCTGGCGGCGGTGGCGCGGGGGCTGCCCCCGCCTTTGTCGGCGGGCGAAGGTACCCGCCGCGGCGGGGCCGGGCCGGGAGCCGCCGGCGGGTGTGTGTGGGGGGGGCCCTCCCGCTGCCCCCGCGGCGGCGGAGGACGAGCTGGGGCACAGCAGGTAACGCCGCCCGGGGCCGGGTAGGCCGTGCTCCGCGCCGTGCTCCGCGCTCCGGCCTGAACTCTTCGGAAGCGGCGGGAGTGGGGGGGGGGGGGGAATTTGTTTGCAGCGGCAGAACAAGCTGGAACCGGTCTGCTCATTATAACTCACTGGCATGTCGGAGCTTGCAAGGTAATTGTTGGACCTCGGTTCCCCCGCTAATTAGGTGGAGCATTAAGTAAAAGATCCCTGGCTAGGAACACCCGAAGTCGGTGCAGCGAGCTGCAGGGCGGCAGCTAGTCGAGGCGTAAGGCAGAAGCGTCGAAGCAGAAGCAAGTAGGCAGGTCTCCCCTTCATCTCCGCTGGCCGTGGAGGTGCCTTCGCCAGGAGATGCCCAGCTGATCAGCTCCTCTTCTGGCAGTCGGGTTTAAGTAACGAAGGGGCTCCGTGCAGTGTGGTAGTGGAAGTCCAAAACCACTAGGCTGTCCTTGCAGACGCATTTCAAGGCCATAGCTGGTTTTGGCTTCATTTTTAAAGCGAGTCAGATACTGTGGTTGCGAATCTGGAATCGTGGCTTAGCGATGTGGTATTAACTTTCTTGCACAGACTTAGGAAAATCATCTTGTTCATCAATACTGAATATTTAGTAAGTAGGTGAAAAAATTTTACTTATGAAATATAAATCAGGAGGTTTACAAAATGCATTAATAGTTGTGGGGTTTTTTTTTTCTTCTTCGGTTAAGCATTTTCGAGCAGAAAGCGAGGGGGGGAGAAAGCTGAAGGAATCAAGACTAAATAAGATTAGTGCAGCTTTGCTAGCAGTAGCCTTTCAAACGTAAGATTACAGTCCTGATCTCGCTGGCTCCAGTATGTTGGCCCTTTCTTAAGGATTTTTATGTAATTGTATAGATTTGTGACATATGTATGTAACTAGAGTGCTATGAGTGAGCATCCGTCTGTTTTGAATAATACTTAAACTTGTGGAAAGCTAGTCCTCTGCCTTGGTAGGAAAATGTATTTCAGTTAGTGCTGTAGTGGGTGTTGACTGTTTACTTTCATTTGAATTGCACAAATGAATATCGGCCTGAAAGCCAGCAGAGGTTGGTTTTTTGTTTGTTTATTTTTCAACCAGATTGTGTAGGATTGGCATCATCGCTTAAGTTTTGTAGTTTAAAAAAGTCCAGAAATCTGCCTTAGTTTAAATTCTGGTATTTGGTGTTTTTGTTCTTAGTAGTCCTTATCCTATAACTATTGCTTTTGCATACACTTCCATATGTTTTCAGAAAGGTCTTTATAGATGTAAAAAGTAATGAAAATGCATTAGATCAGTGACTCTTGCTTGAACTCGGAGTAAGACTCATGACCTGGAAACAAGCTGGACCCCAAACGCTCATTCACTTGGTAGCTGTGTCCCCATGTCTGTAACCTGTGTTAACTAGGCTGGCGCTGGTGGTGGGGTGTGGTGCCTGAGATAAGTGGCTTGTTCCCAAAAGTAAGGAGGAACCATTGTAGAGCTGTCTTAAATGTCAGACATCTCTTCACAAGCTGAGGATCTCTTGTTTGATTAGTCCACGAGCAAGCATACTAGGGAGCCACTTCAAAACTGCTTTACAAAACTTACAAAAAGATACCTGCAAAACAAAATTTTGCAGAGCAGTGGCATAGACCTGGTAGCTTTACTTTCCTTGCTCTGTCAGTTACCCTTGGTGAAAGGATCTATGCAAGCTAAACCGCCTTTTTAGCTAACGGGCAGTCTTCATCAGGCTTCATCCCTCTCCATAGCGCAAGTCTAGACATAGAGGGAAGAAGCAGTCTCCTGGGGAGATGGGGTTTCCTTCCAAACCCCTTTCTGCAGAGCTTCCTTGCTTGATGTTTCACCTGACTGGTGTGGAGCGGCAGAGGAAGGAGGAAGTAGCCCTTTGCTCTCTAAACTACCACCTGAATGTAAATTAATAGATTTATCCCTATAATTACCTACTGTGCCCTATATGTCATCCCGAGCTTTAAATTAGAGAGGCCATGGTTTGAAAGTAGCCTCCTCTTCCCTTGTTGGGCTGCAGCTGAGACCCAGCTGACCCTTCTCAGTGTAAGCTGGTGGGTGGTTGAATCCTGGTAATGGCTCTGTGTTCCTAAGGATGGAAGCAAATGAGAAAAATCTTTTCAGTGTGGATGCAGGGCATGGTATTTAAGAAACTTTTCACATAGACAAAGGGTGGGACCATCAGCTTTGCTCCCTGTAGTAGGGTTATTCAGTGCTTTCTTCCTTTTTTTTTTTTTTTTTTTTTAAACCAGGGTTTTTCTGAGGATTTCTCAGTTCTTAACTAGCTGTCTCTGACATAGATCACATTCTTTTTCCCTTATCCACCCCTTCCCAGGTCAGGATGAAGATTTTTTTTTTTTTTTAATCGAATAAACAAAACAAACCCCAAAACAAACTCATTTCTGTTTGACCCAGGTAAGCTGCAAGTGGTTCCCTGTGGCTTCCGCCCTTCGAATACTAAGGGAGGAAAGTGCATAAGCACCACAAGGAATTTCTGAGGTTGAACATGTGGTATCTTCCACTGCATCTCTATCCTGTAGGGCTGAGGAGGGAATCATAGGTTAGAGTCAGATGTGTGGCATGGCAGGGCACTCTGGTAATTTTGCTGAAATAATTACTATTGGATTTTTTTTTTTTTTTTTTAAGAAAAGCTGATAATACAGCTGTAAACGGGTATGTCAGCAGCAGGAAATTCAGTATCTCATTAAATGTGTCCTGAAACCTCTGGGGTGTACGTGAAACTTGCCTACCATCCAGTCACGTTCAACATGATGGACCTTTATGAATTGGTTTTAGATGTTAGAGTTAGCCTGAAATTCAAGCTGCCAAAAAAAAAGTCATACCAAAGTATGTTAATGTGCTTTGAAGCCTTTTTATTAAGGGGTAATGAGCAGCAAACTCTGAGACAATGCCTTTATTTTCCTTTTCACTTCCACCCCCAATATACATGTCTTCAATTTTGGTGCTTTTTGCTGGTTTGTTTTTTGGAGCTATTCGAAGTGCACTTTTTCTTTAAGCACGAAGGTTGCAGTGCCAAGATACCTCTGGCTTTCTGCTCCATAGCAAATATTGTGTGCTGCAGCACCACTCTGAAAAGCAGCCATTATTCGCTTGCTATCTGAAATTTGCTGAGCCAGCAGGACAGGAACAGCGAGGCTGCTTACCTGGAAGCTGAGCAGCTCCAGTATGAGGCTGGAGAAGTGGCTGGCAGCATCTGTAGGTGCTCACACACCTCATTTAACCGACTTGCAAAATCCTAAGAGTTGTCACTTACAAGTAGGGTATAGAATATTATAAATGTCTAGAAGGGTATAGTTGTCAGTTCTTAGAGTATTCCAGGATCATGGAAAGCTGAAAGACTGGGGTGGTGGTGGTGGTAGTGGTGGTGTGTGTCTCCTTTTACTTTATAGTACCCTTCAAGATACTGTTTGCCTTTCCTCAGTACAGCTGCCCTGTGCCCAGCTGGTCAGAGTTGATAAGTTGCGCTTTAAATGGAGAGGACAAAGCAAAGTAGTTCTGTGATGCAAGTGTTGCCTTTCAGAAAAGCAACCTCAGAGCTGGGATTGAATTGTAAGGGTGTCTTGACAAGAGTTTGTATTCAGTCTGCTGGATGTGCCTTTTGTTTTATGGCTACCTATTCTCCTAGCCAGAAAGTGCATCAGCTGCTGGCTGCAGGAGCAGTTAAGCACCCTGCTTACAGCCAAAACCCCCTTGCAGCAGCCTTGACTTTGCCACTCACAGCTGAGACACTGCTGTTCCCATCATCCGAATCTCAGACCTGGTTTCTGCAGTGATCTAGTAGGCCTGAGATTGTTTCCAGTTGCCAACGTGTGCCGGGTTGGGGTTTTGTCTTGTGTGTGTTTTTGTTTATTAGTATCTTGTAATATCTCCTCTCTTGAATGTGGCAGTCTTGTACTGAATTGTACTGAAAAAAAAATCACAGACTGCAAAATATTGTTGTTATAAAAAAATTATTGACTGGCTGCTGTATTTTCTCAGAATGTAATTCCTCAGAAACAGAAAAAAATCAGAACAACACTCTTAAGTTACCTGATGTTTTTTAAGGATGTTGGTTTCTGCAGCTGGTGTATCAAAGCTGCAGGTGTGAAGTTCACTTGCTCAAGTAACAGCATCAGTTTGTATGATTACTTCAGAACTGCATTGTTGTCTATAAGTTAATTTTGTTTCTTGTCTGAAATAATTCAAGTATGCTGGATGTGATTCTGAGACCCTCAAGGTGTCCACCTTCCTTCCGCTGCTTCTGCGGGTTAAAATCAAGTACAGGTCTGGATTGTTTGTAGGCCAAGTTGCAAAGAGAGGGAGCACTGAATAGCAATGCTGCTTCAGAGGTTTGTGAGGATTTTTGGATCTGGAGGGCAGACAGGGTTTCTTATACCCCTCCAGCTTATGACATTCACTTTAAAACTGAGTGAAGGAGTAATGAGTGCTTTCTTATAGGCTTAAATTTAATACTTGGGCTTGTCGGCTTTGATAGCAGCCAAAAATTTCCCTTGCCACCCCCCAGCAGACACTGCGCTGTTGTGCTGTTTGTAAACTGAAAGTAGGCTGATCTCTCATTGCTTCTCTGAAGACTTTATCAGCTGCTTGGATGTAATTATGAAATAACTTATTGAAGTCCAAGGCTGCAGAGTAATTCAAACTATTAGTATAAAAAAGTTAACTATGAACTACTACATATCCCCATTCCATATTTGCTTACCTGAAGAGCCTGGAACTTCTTGATGAAGTAAAAGCTGGTGCTATTATGTGCCAAATAATTGTGGTAATAACCTTGTGAGAGGTTGCTGTGTTGAATTGTTTTCATTCCACGGATTCTTAAACTGAGAAGGATCTTGAGTGTTTCCTCCGCAGTTTGTCATGGGCTCAGGACTAGCAAAGCTGAAATCTGCTCTTTTGTGGGGGTCTGAGGCCACTATATTCTCCCTTGTGTTAGCCTGTCCTGAGTGACTGAAGACCTCCTTCTGCATCCGTGCTTTGGCTCTTGGACAACAGAAATGTCTGGAACCCTTAAAAGCAGAAGCTCTTAGGGTTCAGTTCATCTTTTTTCCTTCAAGACAGCACAAATTTGCTGTTGTTGCGCTCAAAAAAGAAGCACTTCGTGCCACTTCCCATCTAAGACCTGTTTCCTTAACAGGACTTTTCTGTATTTTTTACCTGTAGTATTTGTTACTGTATGATAAACACTTGTCTATATTTCAGTCTCTCCAGATGTTTGTAAATGCTGGTTATGGCTTTTCTGCCTACCTGTGTCTTATCTTCTGTGTTGGTTTTTTTTCTCTTCAGAAGCCAGTCTCTGATTGCTACTAATCTGTGGTGGGTTTGGGGTTTGTTTGGGGTTTTTTCCGCCCCTTTTCTAAAGACTGTAGAAAGTTGGTTTGAAAATAAAGTTGAATAGATGAGCCTCTTGTCTGATCCACTTTTCTGGGGTGACTTATGGTGTGTTTGTGTTGCTGGTATGCTTTATGCACAACTACGGTTGATGTTTGTGTACATAGAAGTTGTGGGGAAGCAGAAAGCAAACTTTGGTTTGTCGTATGTTTATACTAATCATTAACTTTGATTTTTATTTTTAATTTTTTTTTTCTTTTTTGAGGCCGTGACTGTTAGAGACTATCTTTGCTGACGGTGTTTTAGGATCCCCTGTTTGGTTTTTCAACTGAGATTTCCTGATCTCTTGCAGCAGAGCTTCCTCCTCCATATACTGCCATTGCAAGTCCAGATGCCAGCGGTGTTCCTGTAATAAACTGCCGCGTGTGCCAGTCGCTAATCAATTTGGATGGCAAGCTACACCAACATGTTGTTAAGTGCACAGTTTGCAATGAAGCTACGGTAAAATGGATTTTCAGCGTTTTCTTTTTGTGGAGGGAAGTGGGGGGAGGTCGAAGTATGTCGTTGGTAGAATTCATGTCCTCGCCCTCAAAGGGCGAGTCCCTTCCCACCGTCCCTGTGAAGGACCTGTCAGCGCAGCTGACTGCTAGTGTAGCTAATGTGCAAGTTCAAGAGTTGCTGGCACAAGGATGGTCATAAGCAGCTAGAATAATCTTTGTGCTGTTGAGCTGGCTGCACAGGATGTTTCCTTCCAAGGAGGACAAAAAGCAAATATGTTGTTGAAGTAATTACTCTTCTGTAAAGAAGAGTGAAACTGGTTTTGGTGGGATGAAGAGAAATGAAGAGTTGAATTATTTTAAGAGTGGAAGAAACAAAGTAACTAACCCATACCTCTTCCTGGATGTATGCTTTCCTCCTGCAATACTATTCAGCCAATTTGTTAGCTTGCTAACAAACCACAACACAACAGTTTTGAAATGCATAAATTGTAGGGTCTTTTGCAGTGATCAGACGTTTTTGCTCCTCCTCCCCTTTTCTTAATTCAAGTCTTCAGCATTTGGCCTCCTGCTTCTATTTTTTTTCCTTCCTGCCAGTTTTAGTTTCGGGATCCGATACTGCAGTGCTCCACAGCTACTGGGGGCATTTGCATGAAAAATGCTGGATTAGATTTATTTTATGAAAATAATTTTAAATTATATCCAGAAAACAGGATGCCTTAAAGCAGTAGGAAAACTTTTTTTTTCATTTAGAGAGTAGAGAACCTGCCGTTAATACTTACTTTCCCTGCCAATATATAATGTTTCAAGCTTTTAATTTGCTGTATAAAAGGGACCCAGAAACTTGACTCCTAGATCAGAGAAAGATAATTTCAGTACAGTGTAAAATAAGATTACAGTTCAGTGATGTCTACGTATTCTCTCAGTGACTGAGAACCAGACTGTGATTCTTTCACTGTTGAATAAAGCTATTGTACCAGGCAAGGAAGCTTGTTTGATGTTTTGACTGTTTTTAAAAAAATATACTACTACTGAAGCTCACATTTTAAAAAATAACTAAACTGAAGTCTTGAATTCTTCATTGCTAAAATATGTATGGTTTTTGCATTAGTTTGCAGAATCTCTTGTTTGTTCTAGTGAGGAAATTTGCACTTCTTTTTCTAGGAAGAGAGAGAAAACTTCTAACTTTGTCTTGACTCTCAAGTTTCCTCTGTAAGAGGAACTGTATTTCTCTGTTAGCAAGAACTTGACACTGAAGTAGTTCTGCTTTGTCATACTGTGATGAGGGAAAAAAGTGAATTGCTATGACTTCTGATGTGTGTTCTCTGGTGGGTTTTTTTGTTTGTTTAGCCAATCAAAAACCCTCCTTCAGGGAAGAAGTATGTTAGATGTCAATGTAACTGTCTCCTTATCTGTAAGGATACATCTCGGAAAATAGGCTGTCCAAGACCAAACTGGTAAGAATAAAAACTGTAAGTGCCTTGAGAGAGATTTCTTTAAAGCAATGGTGCTCTTTGTGTTGAATGTTTAAAACTAAAAGAGGTTCAAGCCTGGGCCTCTGCACATGGACACTTACAGAGCGTTACTGAGTTACTGTAGACACAGGTTGTACTAGTGTCAATTTTGAATTATTTTTTAAGATTGAAGAGGAAAAAAAATTCTTTTTATTTAGTGGTAGTCTCAAATGTGTGTTTCCTATTTTAGCTACTTCATAAGGAACAAATGGTATAAAGAACAACAGAAGAAAATCACTTCTTGTTTCTGGGACTTAAAATTCATAATTTCTTGCAAAGTTAATTATTGTAAACACACACGTTGGTCACTTTGCCTAGTTCAGAGTGGGGACCTCAGAATGAAATGGGAGAGGGAGCAGCAGGCTGGCTTCAGTCCTGTCCTCCCTTCTTTGTTGTGGTGAGTTTTAAGCCTCGACTTTAATTTACACATTTGTTATACAAGAAACAAGTGTGATTGCCATAGTGAGCATTCTTACTGTTGGGCATAGGGTGTTAAAGATCTCGCTGAGGAAGGAGTAATTTGATTGTAAGTGGTGCAGCTCTAACAGGAGAAATTAAGATGAAGGCTAGGTCTGCAGATACATGAATGGGAGCTCTGCCACACCAAGTGCCCTAGTCACCAATCTGTTGGCTATTCTAGTTTTGAAACGTAGTTTGAGTTTTGAGGGGACTTTTTTTTTTTTTTTTTTTTAACTAATGCAGCATTGAGGAAAACTTCAGAACATTCCAAATATTTTCTGAGAGTGAAAAAATGTTCATGGGACGCTTCAGTTGTAATACATCATATGGTTGGTAATAAAGCCAAATCAGAAACTCCCTAATTTTATTAAAATAACCTCAAAACCATGTATCTCAGCAGTTTCCCTAAGATAGCCTATGTATTTGTCTTACTAGATGAGCAAAACTGGGGTACTTTGAAGGAAAGTGTTGGGAGTATGCCCTAAATGGAAGGCTCCACATTGAAGGGAGGCCATCCAGAATACAATTTTGGTTTTTTATATGGAGACAGATGCAGTGCAAGTTAAATAATGCTTTAATTTTTCCCTTCGCTTTTTTTCATGCTAGGAAGTCTGATCCTCATTCTGCTTTGAGTTGGTTAATTTGGGTACTGTTGTTTTGGACAGACGAATTGTATAATTAAACTGGAAACACATTGAACATAAAAGCAAATATTTAGAAACTGTTTTTTAAAGTACATTGATAGCATTTATTCAGCCTGGGGTGTTTTTCTTTTTTAGTTCACTCAATTTGAATAGAATTCTTGCTGTACAAATGTGGATACGCTGCTTATATTGACATGGTTGTCAGTAGTGTGGGAAGGAGTAGTATCTGACTTGGGAAGGAGAACTAGGTTATGGAAGAGTCCTTACTCTTTCTACATGTTTCATATGGGTATGTACATTCCAATTCATGGGCTTGCTCAGCCTGGGTATTAAGATTTCATTTTCCTGAGGAGTGTTTCTGCCATGTGACGGCAAGTCTTTGATCTCTACAGGGTTCTGGCTGATCTTATAGTGAAAGAGTATGTTTTAAAAACTGAAAACACTTTGGAGAGAGACCAAAACTGGGTGCATCATCTGTTTAAAACGCAGGTTATGGTTTAAAGGTGTAAAATATTTGGTAGTGACTGATCTAATTGCTTAAATGCATCATCCTTCTCCTTTGCTAGCTTAATTACATGTACATCTAATGTTCCTAACACAGTAGACGCATCATTACTCTTGGTCCAGTAATGCTGATCCCAGAAGAGCAGCCAGCTCAGCCTGCCTTGCCAGTTCAACCAGACGGAACTAGAGTGGTATGTGGGCACTGTGGAAATACGTTCCTTGTAAGTAAAGCACCAGATTCTTCTTCTCACTCTCACCGTGCTATCCCTTAAGCTATTTGTTGTAAGCACTTTTAAGAGCATATTGCCTCACTCAGTGGCATCCTTGAGGAACTAAAGCTGCTTCTGTGCTCATATTGCTATGGATGTATGGTCTGTATTTGCTTATCTTTACATGCATTTCAGGAAAACTTTTAACAGTCTGTCTGTGCATGCATGGATAAAGCCCAAAGTCAGTCTTACTGCTTAGTGATGTGAGAGTGAACGGTGCTGGAGAAGGAAGTTATATTTCCAGGTTCTGTTTAGGCTTGCAATGATGGTTATGTTCTGCAGTGGCTAAGAGAGCAGTTCTGCCATTGCTGTGTGGACCCCTGAAAGCTGTTCATTGCAGCGCTTGCCGTTAGCATATCTGTCAGTTGTTACAGAACTGGAGTTTTTGGTTTATATGTGAGGCTGAGAGTTGTTCCCATTTTTGAAGTGGAAGAATGCAAGAATACTCTTTTGCTGTTGAAATGTTTGCAGCCTTTTACATGGATAAGGGGCTGCCATACTTAGAATTCTGATTTAGGAAGAGTCTCTGCAATACACGCAAGTAAGTTAGCTTTAGCTTCATCCTCTAGCAGTGCCTGAATGTTTGTCAGGTTTGTGAGTTATGGGAAATGCCCGAGATAAGTGGTACAGCTGAAGGACCTGCATAGTCATGAGAGTGGCATTAGGTTCCTGAAACAAAGGATCGTAAGATACATAAAGGCCAGAGAATACTCAAGGGCATTTTGTGAAAGGAAAAAGGAAGCTTAGGGGATGGAGCTCCAAGTTGGCTTATATGAGCAGTGAGAGAAGGGTTTGCTTGTGATGGGCTCTGTAATGGAATAGACTTGTTCCTTCAAATCTTTACTTGAGGTTTATGGATCAGAGGTGCGCAATAATGGCTTAACTACTAGCTACTATAATAGATGATGAATGCAGGGAGCAGGAGATGGCTCTTACCCTTTTTTTTTAAAGGGGAACTAGGGATTTGTTTATGAATTTACAAGTAATGTAGTATCTGAGAAACCATTAGAGAGATGCTTGAGAAATAGTCTATCTACTATTTCTGCCTATATATTAAAAAAAAAATATTATAATCCTTGCTGAAGAACAGTAGTACGTAACTGGAGATAGCTGGAGTGGGTTTTCTGTTTGCCTTTTTTAAAAGGCAAGTCTATAAGTGACATTAACTAGTAAGAACATTGTATGCAATATAGAATAATGTTACTAACAGAGAACTACTGGATATAAGGAAGAAAAAGGCCATCTCAAGTACATATTCTAAACCAGGAATCTTTTAATAAAGGTTGACTTTTCTTTTAGGTTTTTTTTTTTAAATATAGTAGCATGTTACAAACTGTTAAGTACCTGCGTGAACACTGTAGTTTGATACAGAGTCATAATTTAATTTTGTAATGTAATCATTTTTTAGCACAGCTTTAAAACTGCACAGGCAAAAGCAGTGCTGTAGAAAAGTTACAGTATTAAGTTTTAGTGTGTTCTCTTAACACAAAAGACCATCTTTACTATGTGATTTAAATTTTATTTATATTTTTTTTAATTAGGGAGAGTCAGTGCTATGAAGCAAAATTCTCATTGCTAAATTATTGGCCTATCTTTGGGGGCTTTCATAAGCATAGCAGTTTTATTTATCTTTATCTCCTGTTTACTTTCTGTAAGTGCAGCCCAAATGACTTCTGTAGTTTACACTATGAACTTCTTCAGGTGAACATAAGGTGGGGGGGAACCCAAACCCATAATGGCTGGTTTTGCCCATAAGTACTAGATTATGCCTTAAAAGGCTAAGTTTTCTAATTTGGAATTTGTGCATGTGACTTCAGATCTGATGGTTGCTTTAGGGAACTGCATTGTTTTTTGACTTCATAGTCCTATATGCCAGTAAGACCAATTTACCTCTTCACTGTACATTGAAAAGAAACCCTTAAAATTGTTAGAAATTTGAAGCTTCTATTCTTTTATGCGGAGTTATCAAGAAACTAACCTTTTTTTTTCACTTTATACAGCTTTTCCACCACTCTTTTGCTTCTACCTTTTTCTGTTACTAAGTTTGAGATTCTGCAAATAAATTTTTTTTTTTTTTTTTTTTTTTAGTTAAGAAAAATCAGAAAATTGCTTGGGTTTGAGAGTAAGCAGAGAAGCAAAAAATTGAAATGCTTTAGCCAGCCTGGAAACTTAGCTTCTGTAAGGGTATTTCTGCCCTTTGAGATATCCACATTGTAAAGCAAATACGTAATGCTAGATGTATCTCTCAGCAACTCCGTAAGGTATCTCCTTTACTTCACTTGGCAGTTAAAAAATAAATAAAACAGACAAGCAAAGCTAGAATCCCTGGGGTGGAAAAGTCAAATTGTCAGTTGCTTGTTCTGTGTTCTATTAAGAGTATCAACTTGTTCACCACCTTTCCTAGAATTTTTTTTTGGCCATATGAAAGCATAAGTACGGGCTGTGCTTTCCCTGCCTCTACATGTGGGGGGTGCTTTTATAAATTATTAAAAGCATGCTCTATGCTATTGAGTGCCTTCAAGTTTCTCTGTCTCAACTGGGATAATGACTTAGTACTGAAACAATACTGTAGCTGAACTATCACTAGTTATTCTCACTTTGTTCATCAGATTATTTTTGTCCTTGGGTAGCTTGATAGGGGTCTTTTCTGAGTTAAGGTTCCCACTCTTTCTGACACATTTGAAGTTCAGACAAGTGGAAAAAGGGGTAGAATAGAAAAGGAGGCCAGGATGTGAAGTTTTAACCATTTTGCGAAATTGCAGTCTGATCCAGTTTGGGCTTTTTTTGAGAGTTTCTGGGCTTGGGCTGTGGCTGAGTTACTGTTTCTGCCAGCCGTAAGTCATTCCCCACAACCCCTCTCCCAGGGGCCTCTGCCTGTGATGATTTGTGGCTGTCAGAGGCTGAGTTGCCTTTGGAAATGGCGGTGGGCAAGGGAGGGCTGTCCCTGTGTTGTCCCCTGCCTCCGCCATCCTGCTACCGTCCTGCTTTCAGAGAGACCCTCAAGGACAAGCAGCCAGGAGCAAGCTGTGGAAGCCACAGGCTGTAGGCTATGCACTGTGGTTTGTCAGCTGTGCTCTGTCATTTTATTTTTTCAAAACTAATCAAATATGAGAAGTATTTATTATAAAGTAATTCAGTAGAAAACCCTTTAAATTCTTCAGAAAACTAAGAAATGTTTTAATCTGCAGAAGTACTTTGCTTTTCCAAAGGACCTGGTAGGGGAGCGGAGGGGAAGCTTTTTTTGACAGAGCACCTGTATGTAGGGATGTGTGTGTACGTGTGTGTGTATATATATATGTCTTTTCTTTTTGTCTGTCTTGTGTTGAACACATTGAGAACTGTTTGAGGCTCAGAAGGAAGAAAGTTTGACATATTCTTCTGGTAAATCCCTTGATGGGTGTCTGTTTTTGTGTACAGTTGAAACATACAAGAGCTCTCTGAAACCCTCATCTGTGTTTCAGTACATCTAACCAGAGATTGGGGCTATTGTTTCAACGGGAAAAATACAGTTTGCACTGTCAGCAGGGAGCTACATTTCACATAAGTGTAACCCCAAGTTTTCTTAACAACATGACTCCAGATTAGGTACTTTAAAGCACTCTGGAATATGAGGAAAAATACCAGCTTTAAGCACGATTTAAACTACTTGTTAAACCCACCAAAACTCTTAATAATTAGAACGTGCATGAAAATAACCTTTCCCTACTGTGCTAATGTGATCTGGATTCTTGTAGTTGGAATGTCTTGCCACATTTTTGCTTTTTTTTTCTGCATATATTTCCGGTATGTGCAGAAGGCATCATAACAGTTAGTGGTCCTCTTACTTCCAGGTAACTCTTAATGAAAATAGATTATCAATGCCTATGTTTTTTCTGTCAATATTTAGAGCCCAAGTGCATTTGAGTTTCTATCCATTAATAATTCAGGATAATAATTAGAAATCTTAAAATAAATAAAACCCTAGAAAGATCATTAATGAGTAACTTTGGAAATGGAGTTGCCTACCCTGGACTAAAACTAGTGTACAGGAGTGAAGCTGAATTACAAATATATAAATTTTAAGTCCTGGATTTAGATTTGCTTCTTTCTGGAATTGCAGTTTAAAAAGCTGAAACAACAGCTCTGAAGAGGCCTGTCTCCACCCCCGGTACTGACAACCACACCTTATCCCAATTTTGCTCTGTAGAACTACGCGAAACGGAATAGTTTTTGACAGGGATGCAGGCAAATAGCTATCTTGCTCCTCTGGCAGGAATGTGGAAGTAGAATTAACGCTCCTAAAATGCATTGCTCAAGTGGTGAATATTACAGAAGCTTTCATTTTATTAAGGCATAAAATACAACTGTGCTAAATCAGTTTGGCCAAGTCTTTGTAGACAAATTTTAAAGAACAACTATGTAACTGGTGTTGTAATTGGATACTTCAGGACCAGGATAGAAATTATGGATTTCTTCTTAGTGGAGAATTAGCCCCATTTAGAAGTAAATAAAACTGAGACCGACCTTCAAGAGGCAGGAAGATGCACTGTAAATGCTACAGATCAGAACCTTGCTCACAGCAAAACCTGCTCATACTGGCAAGGCATTACAAGCCACATCCTCTTTTTTTGCACATGAAATCATAAATTCATTCTCAATGTTTAAGCGGTGCTGTAGCTCGGTCCTGTTTTCCATACAAGGGTGGGCTCCGATTTTGATTTGTTTGTAGCAGTTATAACAACACTAGTCACTTCAGTGGACAGACTTCTGATCTCTCACAGAGATAAGGAGGATCCAGATGTAGGCCTTGGTGGTCTGTGCTGTGGCTTCTTCCCCTGCTAATAACTTGCAGTGTGACTTTTGCATAAATTCAGAGTGGAGGGGAGAGGAGACATATTTCACCAGGAAACTGTGCTGAATACCTCCAGTTGAAAAAGGCAGCAGAAGAGAGCTGTAATTACAGTATAACTGCTTAGAGTGAAGAACAATAATCTTATCCCCTTGTTCAAGGCAAACGTGTTTAAAATGCTTGTTTAATACTTCTATTATCTCTAAACGAAATTTAACAAAAACTGCTGTTTTTAAATGAGTATATGACTGGATCCTCTGGTTGAGGTAGCTCTAGGTGTTACTTTCACTAAGGCTGTTTCCTAGATAGGTTTTACTCTGTGTATGGAAGGTTATGACCGTACCATGTGCAGTGTTATATATCACATTTTTAAAATGTCATGTAAATAGCCAGTAGTATTCTCTATTGATACAAAACTTACGAAGACACCTACTTTCTAAAATGTTCTTTAGCTAATCTTTCTGTGCACACTTAACTTAGTTTTCACAAATGATGCAAGGGTTGGGGAAAGATGGGAAAATGCATCTATCTGCAATTGTGCCAAAGAAAACACATTTATTTTGATTTGGGGTATATTCATAGTCATGGAAGTAAGAGAAAAAGCTATATTAATATTATCACATTGCTCATACTGCGCCTGTGGATGAAACCACATTACGTCAAGCGAATCTTGTAATACTGAGGCAAGCCATGGGAAATGTTCACATGGAAATCCCAATCTTATGTTGCCACTGACAAAAGGGCATCACATTTATGGAAGAAAGCAAGAAACAAGTCAAAGAAAGCCTGAGAAGCAAAATGTTTTCACAGTGACATTTAGCATGAAGTACAACAAACATTTTCTCAGGCCAGTTTTTCAACCTTTTTATTTTTTCTTTTTACAGTGGATGGAACTGAGGTTTAACACACTAGCAAAATGCCCACACTGCAAAAAAATGTAAGTTCTCTGAAAGCAGGGTTATGTAAATTAACTGTTAAATAAGTTGCCAGTGTTTCTTCCGTAAAAGTCTTTGCAGTAAAATGTGCCTCTCTTGCTGGTTATTTTGCCGTGCTCATCTGAATTTCAAGGCTAAAGAGCATGTTATATTCACATGAATTCTCCACTCTATATGCACAAATTGGTAACTTTGACAAATCCAACATGTATTTTGTTAAAATGCTCTGATTGAATTGCTAGAGGCAAAAATTAGCTGCTAGCAACCCATTCCTGTCTATTGTTAAAATTAACAGCTTACATCCTTGAAATTTTACCACTTAATGCAGTTAATCAGATGTCATTTTAAGTGTAGAACTTGAATTGCCTTATTGTAAAAGGAGGAAAGGAAATAATCTTAATTTGAAAGAGGTTTTACTGATTTCATACACTCAACAACTAACTTGTGTTAAGCATCTTAATGCATTAGCTTGTTTAATGTTTATGAATTACTGTGGAATAACTTGTCTATTCATTTGTTATTACTTCAATAAGAAGGAGAAAAATTTAGAATACAAGAGCTGTAAAAGTTTTTTATGTTTTGGTTTTTGTTTGGGGCTTTTTGGGTATTTGTTTGGCCTTTCTTATCTGAGGTCAGGAATACTTAGTTTGAATTGTTGTTAAAAGCTACACTACTAACATACTTTTAAATTAGTATGGAATCTGAACCACAGGGTGTGAAATAAGACTTAAAAATACTACTTCAGAGACTTTCTTGTCCTGCTGATTTATTTAAATATTTGTCTTCCTTTGATAGCTAAGTGCAACCTCCAGTTAAAGGAGCAAATGTGTTTTCTACTGGGAATAGAGAACCACAGCTGTGTTTCATGTTGTAGGAAAACTAGCAGGTCCCTTAGGAGGCAGAAGGCTTAGGATAAATGTACTGTAGGTGTTTGTCTGTCAAAATACAAAATACTAGAGGCTTATCGGCCTGTTTCCCAAAAGACTGAGAAGTTTAAGGCAGGCTTCTGGTATTTTTCTCACTTAATGATGGAGAAGAAGCAGGAACTGTGGTGGTTTTTATCTGCTGCTCTTTTTCCCAAGCTGTATATTAAATACTCTAGAAACTTCAAGATCATGAATTCAGTTACTAGAAGGAGAATTGAATGGTACCAGTTTTTATCTCAGAATGCCACATCTGGCGGGCGCGGCCGCCCGCCCCGGCC
>JAVKLA010000027.1:26628981-26644944 GCA_034782735.1 Sagittarius serpentarius | reverse complement strand
CTCCCTCCCCCCCCCCCCCCCTTAGAACCTACTTACTTTTCTTTTTAAGGTCTGACAAAATGATGGACCCTAATGAATTTATAACACTTTTGCCCCATAAAGTCTGCAGGACCTTTAGGAAAGATGTGGAACCCCACCACTACTGTGGAGGCTAGTTTCAGCAGTGCTATTCACCTTCAAAATACTGGCATTTTGATCTTCCTCTTAAAAACCCTTCTAAAAGCATGTCTGAAATCCTGGCTGTAATTCCTGTTATTTGGAGCACGAGAGAAGACCCTTCGTTCTTTCCTGTGCTACTCCTTTAATAGCCTCTGTCCCTTGTGGCGGTTTTCCCCTCTTCTAATTACTACCTGATGCTAAATTGGCTTTGGTGTCTTTTATATCTGCTGCTGGTGCCCGAAGGTCTGGCAGGTGCCTTTCTTTCCTTAGAGGCAGCTCGGAAAGAGAGAGCCACTGCCTTCTGCGTAGCTTTGTAGTGAGTTCGCCCTCATTAGTCCCACAATGGAAACAGCTGCTTCTGCGATTCAAAAATGTTCTTTCGACCCCCGTTCTAATACTTCTGAATGTGCCTGTTAAAGTTGCTGCAGCTGGTAGGTTTTGGGGTAGGGTTTCAGCTTGCTTTATTCAAAGTTAGTTTAGGGGTTTTTATGTGTAATTTGGGGTGGGTAGAGGGAAACCTCACTATTTAGAGTGGCCTAGTGGCTGATATCACTGTCAGGAGATGAAAAATAAATTATGATTTATTGGGATTGCTGAATATTCCCAGGTCTGTTATGTCACTGTAGAAACTTAATATATTTATTTCATCTTTGCTTTTTGCGGAAAGAGAAAGGCAGTTAAATTAAGATATTCTTTACGTTTCCTTTTTGCGGTATTTGAGGTGATGGTTTCTCCCCCAGCCTTTATAACTGGATAGGAGGGGACAGAGCTTGAGAGAAATTTGGATTGAAAATACACATGGCATCTGCAATATTATGATTACAAAAACAAGATTGTAAGTCAGACAGCTCTGAAAGTGAAGGTCTCTTCAAAATGAACTTTGTCTCAGTGTGAAATACACAGTGCAGTTAATATAATGTGTGTGTTAGGTGTATTGAACATGACATTTCTACCAGCTTATCTTAAGGTATCTAGCTCTGTAATAGAATTAACTTTCTGAGTACATAGCCAGGAAATCCTGCAAAGGAGGGAACCTAAGGTCAGTTTGGCAAGATCAGTGCTCATCAGTTCAGCTTTTTGAGAAGTCTCCTCCCTCTCCCCTTCTATAAAACTTCTGTTTTGTTTGGGTTTTTTTCCTCGTGTAACTTGGAATCAGACAACATATCCCTCTTTTAGAATGGCTGTAGAAGTATTTAGGGTAGGTTTTGGGGAGTGTGTATGTGGGTGAGAGAGTGTGGTAAGAAACCATTATTTCCCCAATTGAGAATTCTCCCAATCTAATCACACCTCACGCCCTCCCCCCCCCCACAGTCCCATCCCAAATGTGTATGGTGAGGCTTTCGGTAAGAAGTAATTTCCCCTGTGAAATTAATGAGCAGAACAGGTTTGGGACTTCCCTTTTTCTTCTGAAAACATGGAACAGATGGCTTGTGAGTGGTCACTGTATTCAACCCTTGCCTTGCAAGATGAAGCTGTGTCTTAGCTTGAGGACTGTGGTTTTTGTGTTTTTTTTTTTTTTTTTTCTTGGACCATTTTAGAAATTCCTTGTAAAGAAATAATATTGGAGTAAAGCTGCTTAAACCAATCTATTTGAAGGCTTTCTAAGATGAATGCTTAAAAAATTCTAGTCACATGCTAAGCACATGAGGTCTTACTGTGTGGTTAATTAACTGGAGCCAGAAATTTAGTCAGTCGTGTGACAGATGTACTACTTTAATAGTTCAGCAGTGTTTTCTTCTGTTATACATTTATCTTGAATATGCTGAACTATCATAAGATGAAAATGACTTGCCCTTGCATCTTTGAACACAGAGTACAAGCTACAAGCATCCCAGTATTTCCAAAGGCATGTTTGATCTCCCAGATGGGATGAAGTACTTAATGATTACATGCTTCAGGATGCTTCAAAACTACCTCCAAGATAGATGGTACATATTTTTTTGAAAGCACTTCTGCCTCTCTAGTCCTTTCAATGGACCTACGTGTTCACTGTGTTTCAGTGGAATTAAATGATGTTCCTATTTTCCTCATTAGTATAGTAGTATGTGATTGTAAATACGTGACTCAAGATGTAGTTGCTAAATAACGTTGAGCTTCTGGAATAATTTTTCTAACCTGCAGTAAAGAATGTAATGTTTTATTTGCAGTTTATATTCTGTTTGACTGAAGCACTGTAATAGTTAGCTTAACACAGCAGGTAGAGACAGAGCTATCTGTCTTGAAGTTCATAGTCTAGATGATGAGTGACAGAACTTCCAGGGGATTTATTTACCTTGGTTGTTAGCAGTGATTTATGCAGCTTGTGTAACTTGTGGTAGAAGTCTAAAAGAAAATTGGAAAGTAAAAAGAACTTGTCATGTTTTTTAAGTTACTAAAACTAACTTAAATGTGTCTAAAGAATTTCAGTCTTTGGAAATGTTTAACATGAAAAATTTTACATGTTTGTGACTAAAACAGTTTGGGTTTTTTATCTTCAAGAAATGGGGTGGAATTTAGCCCCTCAATAGTATTGACTGAACTATTCCACAAAATAGATAGTGCAGGTTGTTATTGTTAATGATGTTTAAGGCTGGTAGAAGTTATTTCCAGCTACTTAGATGCAGTGAATGTATTAAAGCTATGCATTGATGTATTAAAAGTCTAAAGGGTGTCTCCATAGAAGCTGCAAAGCAAACTTGGGTTTTGCAGTCCAAAGGCTATTCAAGATACTTATCTGGGTGCGCTGTAGATATAGGAGGTAGACACACTCAAACTGTAGGTGTGGCATCACTCTCTTTGTTGTAAGCACCTAGATTTTTAGATACTAGATAATCTTCATCAATAGCTCCCTTTGAAAACAAAGATGTGGACTCTGTCTTCTCTTGCTTGGTATAATTGTAGACTTTGCCTACAACTTTATAAACTTAAGATGGTGTATATGTATTGCCATTTCCTTCCCCTTCCAACATTTAGACTGAACAGTTACTATTTATGTAGTTTGTTTGTTGTTGTGTGGTGGTGTTTTTGTTGTTGTTTTTTAAATTTAAAATACCATTTATTTTCTAACAGTTCTTCTGTTGGAAGTGCGCTGCCACGGAGACGCTGCTGTGCATACATTACAATTGGAATGATATGCATCTTCATTGGAGTTGGATTAACTGTGAGTGATGTACTGTGATCTACTTGCAACTGTGTGCAGGGGTGTGTGCGTACAAAGGAGCTCTAGTGGTCGATCAGCTCTTCTTTCCCCAGCATTTGAGTAAAACCTGCTAAGTTTGTGTGGGTTTTGTCACCTCTGCTAAAACTATAGACTTAATCATCTGAGTTAGCCAGAAAAATGAAATGTTCCTAAAAAAAAAAATGTTCTGGCAGTTTGACAGTCTCCTCTTCCTGATGTTAAATTTGACTCTTCATCTCTCTAAAAACTTCAGTTTTATTAAAAATGGTTTTACTTCACTGTAGAAGTACTGGAACATCTTGTTCTTGCTAGGGCTCTCAAAATGTCCAGGTTTCCAGAAATACATATTGCTGTATAGCCAGGAATGTAAGTTCCACTGCAGTAGAGGGGAATGGGATTCCAAAAGTTAGAAACGTATATATGCCTTTATAATTGGTACAAACTATACGGAGTAAAACTGGATAATAAGCTATTTACAGTCTAAAGGCTCACATTGTTGTTACTCTTATTACTTGGAAAACTGCCTGGCTTGTTTGGCTCTGAAGTATCTGGTACTGATTACTAGAGCCAACTTTCTACCCGTCAGTCCCAGAAAAGTATATATGAGGAAGTATCTGCAGTTGAATTCATATGTGGGATTCTCATTATATCTCTAACATGCATTATAACCTGAATAACTCTTTATGTGTGAGCTTAAGTGAGTATTAGAAGGATTTTCCAGTTTCCCTCATAAAAAAAGTGACAGAAATAAACAGTGAGAGACAGATTTTTTTTTTTTTTTAAAGAACCTTACCGAGATTGAAAATTATGAAAATGTTTCCCTATGAGGTATGCCCAGAGGCTTGTGTAGCTTCTGTCCTTGGAGTTTTTTGGGAACCCAACTGGGTTAAAACCCTGAGCAACTTGGTCTGACCTTAGAGTTGATCCTGCTTTAATTGGGAAGTTGGCACTAGAGATCTCCTCAAGTCCCTTCCAAGCTCAGTTACCCTATGACTGTGTAAAATTAATCTATCCTTATCAGAGTAAAAAAAGGTGCCAAAATGCTTTCCCTTAATATAATTTGCTCTTCCCTGAAGAGCAGATAGTGCTGTATGTTTGACACTTTCGTTTTCTCTTTTTAGGTTGGTACACAAGATTTCGCCAGGCGATTTCACGCAACATATGTTTCTTGGGCTATTGCTTATCTCTTAGGTTTAATCTGCCTCATTCGAGCCTGCTACTGGGGAGCCATTAAAGTCAGTTATCCAGAGCACAGTTTTGCATAGAGAAATTGTTAGATTATAGCAGATGAACATCTAGTAATTCTGGATATTACATCTTGGACACTTTTAAAACCTTTCCTGTAAGGATACCATTCTGGTTAAAGTAGTTCTAAGACTGGGGGTCTCTAAGAACAAATGTTCATTGCACTACATAATATGCAAATAGTTTGTTTTGCTGCTAGATTCCCTAGCTCTGAATACTAAAGCTGTGTTTACATGTTCATAACTCTGTCTTTATAGGTGTTGAATTTTATTTCAACAGACAGTATTAAGTTTTACATTTCCTTTGTTATGTTGAAATCCGTCTGCCATTTTTCTAGATGATCAGTAAGAATTCAAAAGCAAGAGTGTTTATAAGTGTTTCTACAGTAGCTTCACATTTGTACTTAACATTTTAACTGAAGTTATATTAAAGTGGCTTGCTTTAAAACCTAAGCAATAAGCATTTTGCTTGAACTGCTTACTGTATCTTTTGCCTAAGATCATAGTGACCTTATTCAGGAGATGAAAGTTATGAGTGTACTGCAAAAGACTGACACTGTTGCTAGAGAGACATTTGTAAACACTGTATGCTTTGAGATTTTTCAGGTAGAGAGATGCTATTTTGGTAGTCCAGTAAAATTTCCACTTATCCAGGATTGGATTTCAGTTAGGATAAATGCTTTCTTCTCAAGGATCCTGGGACTTAGGTGTTTGGTTTTGGGGTTTTTTTTAACTGGCAAATCCTAAAAGCCATGCTCGGATTATGGAACTTGACTCTGCTTATTCGTACAAGTTCCTTTACAGGGTCTAAGGGAAGCATTTCATATGACTTGTTTCGTAATACTTCAGTGTCACGTAGGTGACCATAAGATGGTGATGGGTTGCCTCTTACTTTCCTCTGATCATGTCAGATTTTCCCTGTTTGGGAGAGTTACGCAGTGGTCACTGCAAAGGGAGACACTGTAAATTCACATTAACTGCTGTAATAAGAAAATAAGTAAACTATTACTTGGTCCATTCCATCAAAGTACATCTAGTCAATTTAGCACTGACTTGCTAAGAGAATACGGAAACAGAAAGTTTTTTCTAATGATGTATTCACAAAGGATTGAGGGACCAGTTCTTGCACTGCCCATCTTTATAGTTTTAAACAAGTTTTTTGCTAAATTCGGAAGGAATGTCCTGAGTGATTTAGATGACTGTAGTAATTTAGATAATGGGGTCAGATGGGTAAATTAATGTGGATGTTTCAGGGATACATGTAATTTAAATTATCTATGTTTCTGCTAGGACAAAATGATATTCAGATAAGGATTTTGGAGCACAATAAATGTAAATGATCAAACTGTAAATGATCTGTCTTTGTATGATGCTAAATGTATAAAAGCAGTAGCTCAGGATTACAATGTACCTTTTACAAATAAACTAATAAAGAAATAAAGATTATTATTCAAACTTAATATAATTTGTTACTTTATATATAAATAAAAATACCCAACTGGAAGAATTTCCTAGTGTGATACAGGAAGAACAAAGGTATTGTGCAGCAGAGGCTGGCTCTGCATTTTTGCCAAATGGCAGCTTCAGGAATGTAAGAGAGCAAGAACAAATTGCTGTTTTCTTGATGTTTTGGAACGAATGAGGAAGTAAATAAGGGACAAGACCACTGTTGGGATTATGTTTTCTTTAGTCAATGGTTTATTGAGGGGAATATAGTAATATACTTCTTTTCCTCATGCTATTTATGTCCCTTCACTTCACAAAGGGGTTTGCTGTGCTCGTTTGCATCTTAAACCTTTGAATACTCTTTACAGTTGTCTTGTATTTCAAAACACTGCCTGCCCTCCACATCCTGAAATAATAAAGTAGGCTGGGACTCTACAGAAAATCATCCACTGCTTTTGTAACTTAAGTGAGAGTGCGGGGGGAGCCTGCGTGTAATGTTACATTAATGAATCAAAGGACTTTGTAATTTTTTTTTCCCCCATGTTAAGCTGTATTTTATTTCCTATCTTATGTTTCTCTTTTTTCTTCTCAACCTTTTTGAGCAGAAGGGAAGATACATGGACAAAGTAATTTATTTTTGTCTGGATCAGGATAATAGCATGATACTTGCTACTGTTTCCTTTTGCAAAGTGAAATGTTGTTACTTCTGCAAAATATGAAATGTATTGTGTCGTGACATTTCAACCACTTCTGGGTACATAAGAATCATGGTATTTTAACAGTGTAAGAAAATTAACGGTAGAATCTGAATGGCTTCTACAAGGGACTCGAAGAGATCTGGCTGTTTGTGGAGCAGGCTTGTTTGCAGACAGTCATGACATTCTGCTGAACTACATCTCAATCCATTGAACTTATCTAAATTTTAAATTTAAAAAAATAAAATAATCCTGTCCTGTGTATACTGACCACTATAATCATAATCGCTCATTTCTTTTGTTGGCTTTTAATAGTCTTTTCCTCAATGTATTATTTTTGTGTTAGATGGAGGAGAGAGCTACCCAAATTCACAGTGAAGGGCTTCTACGCTTTCAGGTTTTGTTATTTTCCCCTTGCCTACTCTCCTTCTACTCCTTCCCACTGAAGAGTGTTTATGTAAACTGAGCGGTGTTGACTAGAAAACACCTGAGACCTTAAACTGTGTTTTACTTTTTAATTACAAACCTACTGATGAGTGACTTTTACTGGTTTTGTTTGAAATCCTCGTACGTGTTGATAATAAATACTAGAGGGTAGTGTTTCTGAAAATTAGATTATCAAGAGATCTGTGTCATGAGTAGCATGTTGAAAGAAGTTAGAGGTTTCAAATGAGCCCAATAAGAAATTCACCATGAAGTGCTTAGAGAAGATGCTGAAGCAATCATGGAGCCATTAGTGGTTATTACTGAGAAATGGATGATGAGTAATATTTTTTTCCTGGTCTTTCAAACATAGTGTATGTCTTTACAAACAGGGAAAGCCAAGGCAGCACCTTAACATAAACTGGTAGAAAATCCCTGTAACTAACTAGAAGGACTTGAATAATAAATAGCAAAGCAACGTAGCAGCAAAGATGATTTGTCATGTTAGATCAATCTCACTGCCTTTTCTGACAGGGCAGAAATACTGCACTGAATGCAATATGCCCTCTAAAAATATTTGTGAAATGTTCTTCCAAGCAAGCTTGAGAAACACAGCAGTAAATTATTGAAAGATAGCGATTATCAAACTGGAGGATGTGGCAAATACATGCCAGCTATTTGGAAATACATAGGATTTTTGTAAAGCTAGCGTGCTGTTTATTTCATCTATTTCACTCCTAGCTGATACGAACTGAGAGCAAGCTGAACAACCGGATTAAGTTAACCCATCCTGTTTTCCTATTTATTTTCCTTCTTACGTGTGATTCTGATTTAGAGTGCCAGGGACCGAGGTTTCCCTTTGAAAAAATTTGTTGTGGAGAAGTAGATCAGTGTTGAAGAAATGAGTATCACTTAACTACGTGCAATAGAAAATTGTAATCATAACATCTAGTATACTGTGTAATGTTTGAAAGTTGGGCTCTCATTATATTAAATACCCCTTCATACCAAAGATTATTTTCTTTATAGTGGAGTTATAAACTACGTTTGTCTCAGTAGCTGTATCAGATTCAGATGTCCCCATTCCTCAGCCTTCCAGTTGTGTCCATCCCTCTGCCATGGCTCGGCAGCAGGGCTGTACTGCCAGAGGAGCGTCAGTGACTGTGCTGTACACCCATCACTGGGGGCGGGGGGAGAAAGTCTGCTTGAAAATAACTTTAAAAGCGCCTCCTTAATTTGGATTTCTTTCAGTGATTTTATTGTTACAGTCAATGTGCAGCATATTGCATGAAGGTGAAGAAACAAAAGGCTGAAGGTCGTGAAGGAGAGGGGAGAGAGGAACTTTAACCTGATTTAAGTTATTTGCAAGATTTTGTTCTTGTTATTTAAGCCAACAAGAAAAGAATATCTAGGCTCAGTTTCCTACAGCTTTAACCACAAAAGGGCTTTTATTTTAGAACAATAAAGCTACTTGTTAAGCTGATTAGCTAGCAGCTCATCATGTTACACTTCACTGGAGGCTGGAGAAGTCTACCAGGGAAGTATCCCTGTATCACTTTTTCTGCTTTTATATTCATCTGTAGGCATTCACTGTTGGCTGCTTTTGGAAAGAAAAGGACATTGGGCTAAACAGATTTTGGACCTGGACCTGTATAGTGGTTTTTATGCTTCCTTTTTAACAAGTGGTCAGCAGGAAGTGTGTTCAGCTGAATGTTGTTAACAAAAGTAACAGATAGGACAGAGTATGGACTGGAAATTGCTGATCCAGATGACAGGTTGTATGGCATTGCAATGATTTAGTAAAATGATTATCAAATGGGTTTAAGAACACTTACTATAACTAATGGTTAAAAGACAAAACTGGATGAGAAGCATGGGTTCATAAGGTCAGTTGTATACTATGGTTTTATCCAGTAACAGTGTATCTTGTAATGGAGAAACAACAATATATTTCAAAGTAAGTGTAATACTAGCCCTTTTGCATAGCTTTATATGAATTTCTAATGACATGGTTGTAGTTCCAGCTTACTTGAATTCAAGTGCGCTGCTTAGTGTTTATAAAAACCTGGGGGAGGGACAAAGAGACTGGGGTTAGAAAAACACCTCTGAGGGCATGCTTCTTATTTTTCTTGCAATATTTACTAGGAAAAATGATGTGGCTGATGGAATTTCAAGACTGGTTTGAGTAAAAACTGTGTGAGAAAGAAGTTGCTATCAGGCTTAGGGGTCCAGGCCAAATGACATACAGCATATTACCTTCACAGAAAGATCAGACTGAATTTCTAGTATTTCCAAAGCAACATCTTTAAACTTTCTCTGTTATTTAATGAAGTCTCTTACCCATGTATAACGCATCTTTCTTGTCATACTTTCGATTTGTTAAAAAAATTACCATAGTTGCCTAGATAGGAAATGGGTAGAGAGTTTGATTTTTCTTATTTGCCTCCAAAATTTTGCCTGTGTAGTATTACTGGAGTATTTTGGGTCCTCGTTATTTTTGTTATGTGAATATCATACTTTTCTTTGGATATTTTTAATTTTGTATCTGTAACTGATACTACTGTGTGTAGCATCTGGCAGTTTCTCAAACTTTTGAAATACTTCGAATTCTTGCCTGTTTATGGGATGCCTTCACAACATACTGAATGTGATTTCTAACCATTTCAAAGAGATAAAACATAAAGCACCTTGAAGAAGTGAATCTTATAGCAGGATTTCTATTGAACATCAATTTGAAAGGTGTAACACACCTCCTGAGAAGCTCTGCAAGCTTGGAGCCTCTCACCCTGAGCAGGCTGCGTGGCAAGGACCTCCAAACATCCACCGGAGAGCGGGCAGGTTTTCACAAGAGTTCTCTGCCTGTATTTCATTGAAAATGCAGTCACCCTAGGAGTCTTCCCTTCAGAAATCTGAGTGTGACAAACTGGTACTCTTTGATAATTTTTTTTTTTTTTTTCCCCATCAAAAATTACTCAGCTAGTTCTAATCAGTGCTGAAGAGGGCTGAAAGAGCCTCCAGTACTGTTTATAGTTTGTGTACCTTTCTTATCTAGGAGTTAGAAAATAGTACTTTACATTCCTTTTAACGTAAGTGCACACTGTTGTTATTTTGATGGAAAGGTCAATGAACTAGAAAGCGTGCTTTAAAAAAATATTTAACTTGCCTAATGTTTCCATTCTCTGAGCGTTAATTGTCTCTTATTTCTGTTTTGATACTTATAATGTCAAACAGTAAACTTTTAGACGATAATGTTTTATCCCAGGTGTCTATCTCAGGCATATTTTCTCTGCAGTTTCAGTTTAAATAGTACTGTTTTTCCAGGAATAAGAGCAGGGGAAAAACTGTTTGTTTATGCTTAAATAAAATCACATAGCCAGAAAATTCCAGCTATCCCTGTCCCATGCTTCGGAGCAGTTTGGCAGGATCAGTTGGCATTATGTCAAGCATGTTTGCAACTCTCCTGCGGAAGCGAGCTGAAATATGGCTGAGTTACGAGACTTAGAAAAATTTCACCTGTGTGTTCTCAGTGGATGTTTGTTAGCGGTAGTCAGCTAAAAATCTCAGAACATCTGTTTTATACTGGATATCTGTTTCCTCTGAACTGGTCAAATTGGTACCTTCATTCCAGAGGTGCAGGAAATACACACGGCTTCCCTGTAACTCCTCCTCCTACCGTACATGAAAGAAGGAAAGGACTGCCTCCTGCAGTATTGACGACCATTTTGTTGGCAATTGGGCAGCATGAAGGAAGGAAAAAAAAAAAAAGTAACAAGGAGTACCAGGATGAAGCAGCAGCCTTAGAGGGGCCTAGTGATACAAAACAGAGGCAGAAAACAATCAGAGTCAGACCTAGGAATAGAGGAAATCACACTATGGAAAATGAGGAAGAAATGCCTAATAATTTCTTAACAATGTTAAATTCTGCTTAAACCAACCTTTATACAGACTGTTCCTTTTTTTTTTTTTTGCGTGGTACACCTTTTGGCATAATATCTAGTCCACAAAGGATTGCAGCATCCCTGAGGAGATGTTTGTAGTACTCCCGATCGTTACCCACCTGACTTCACAGCAAAAAGGCTGGGGATGGAGAGAACCTGGGCCACAAGCTGGTCTTCTAGGCTTAGTCTTTGACACTGCTACTGTCTGCATCTGTCCATCCTGTATCAGGTAATGGGAGCTGGAAGATCTGTAGAAGCAAGACGTTCTCCTCTGAGGTTAAGAACACACTTGTGATCCCCACAAGTTCCCTCCATCAGCACTGTCCTGTGTGATCAAGGGACCTTGGAGTTCCTGGCACAAATGCCCTGAGCTTGACAGCACCCAGGGACATCCTGCATGTCCCAGGAAAAAGGGGAGCCAATATAAACTTCAGAGTTAAATCCACCACCCAAGGGCTAAACCAACTAAGAAACAAGAACTACAAGGGCAATCTTAATTTTTTTTTTTTTTTAAATTATAAATGAGTAGATGTCACTTATAAAGCTGTTCTATTTAATCTTATATTTAGATTGTCTAAACTGGACACTAGGAAGCTAATGGAGCTAAGCAAACTGTTAAAAATGCATGCACTGTACAAAACAAAAAAAAATAATTGAGGCCTGCTACAGAATAGCTTAGATTTTCCTCAGAGTTCTGGCTCTTACAAAAAAAAAAGAAAAAAAAAAAGAGAAGTTTCTTATCGTCGTTCTGCATTAATCTCTCTCTAAGCTGGTTTGCAGTCAGCTGTCTCTACCAGCCCTGACAAGGCTGATGAAACACTCATCACTGTAAGCATCACTGTGTACCTACTGTCTTGCACAGTGCTAACATGAGAACTGTCCCCAAATTCATGAATTCTATTCTGATTAGAAAACCACTAAAGTGGTCTCATTTACATATTGCTGAACAGAACAGATGCTGTAGGTTTCCTGAAAAAAAATGAGAATCTGCATTTCTATTCAAAATACTTGCAGTTTTGTTTCAAATGCCCTGTCACCAGTATGAGAGGTGATATGCAATAGACTTCATTGACTGGTACGCTTGCAGCAAATTAACATGTTTTGTGACTGTTAACAGTGAAAAGAAGACACAACCTTACAAATGGGTTTTTCTTTCCAAATTTAGAAAATATTAACATAGCAGCTATTATTGGTAATAAAAGCTCAGATGTACAAACATACTGTAATTTACTTTGCAAAGGCAGAAATGGCATAGTCGTAAGACGCTACATAGTTCTGGTATTACATCTGTGGCAGGAAGCTTAACAAGAATGCTTTTCCCACATTATCAAAGTAAAAATTAGTGAGAATAAACCTTTTTTCTTCATCTTTGTTTTAAAGTAAAAATCAGAAAACATACTCTGTCAAATATAGTGATTTTAAACCAATGTCATTAAACCAGAACAAAACCACTCTGCAGCCCTTCTGTTTCAATTTGGACAAAAATGTAATGCAAATGGCTTGAAAAAAAATTAAATACTTTTTTTTTTTTTAGAGAAATCCAAACTGAAAGCTTGGGATAGATCTCATTTTGGGAGACAGTAAATGAAAGCTTTCCATAGTTTCCTACCTGATGAATTACAGAAAGAATATTGTGGCCTCCTCTAATTCAGGTTTTGTCAAACCAACTATTGAATTCCTTGGTGCTTTTAGCACTAAGAAGACAGAGCGGGTCGAGAGTGTGGAGAACTCAATGTCATGGGTCACTGCGTGTGGGAAAAGCAGTGTTTCTGTCATGCACAGGCAGCGTGGCACTGTGTTGGGTGTGACACTGCCCTTCTCCACACCCGAGAAGTAGCCTGGCTGTTACAGCAGCCAGCCCGTAGCACACTGACAGAAAAGACAGTACTACCAAAGCACAATTTATAATCTTGTTATGCCCAAAAGAGCTCATGTATTTTTAATATAGCATTAAGTGTATTGGACTGTTGCTAATATTGATTTGATTTCTGAGAGTAGGCAAAGGAAGGAGAAAATGATAAAATTTACAATTTAAATGTTTGTATTTGTGAAATTTAATTTACTTCCCTACTAGGATTATCTGCTTTTAGTTTCACACTTGTAAGCGCACAGGCTGGCTAAGCTAGAAAGCTTGAATGGAATTTTCAAATAACGGCAGATCCTAATCTCGGCTTGAAGGAAAGCCTTGCCGTGAGCTGATTTAATGAGATATTTATGTGAGCTGACTGAACCCTAAGTTTCCTATTTCATTATTATTTATGGCATCTCTGCCATTCTTCTAAGCCTAATCTTTTCTAAATCAATAAGGAATATATGCTTTAATGAATACAACCATTTCGTTCTCTTTGATACTCTTTGGAGTAATACAACATTCTCTGTTTAGTACAACTATCTATAATAGAGTTTCAACGATGGCCGTATTGTTAACTTTGCTTGAATTCAATACATCAAAAGTTAGGATTTACTTACCCTGCAAAAAAGGGTATTGCTAATAAGAGGCCGGTACCACTGGAGTCCTTCAAATTCACCTTCCAGGAGTGACATCAGACTGAACAACAAGTTCCTGACCCAGGGCAGCACGTGCTTAATGTTCAGAATGGGATACCGACATTCATGTTTAACTTTCAAAATAAGCATATCTACCCCTGGTGGGGGCAGGGGGGGAGCAGAGAGAGGGTCACAGCAGCTCACAAGCCATTTTGTTTCTCACTGAAACCGATTGCCAAAGAGTAGTAACAGACTTGTGCAAAGAATGACTGAGAAGACTCCCTTTAAAATCTCAACTTCCCAAATGCTTTTGTGCTTAATGAAAAACTTTGGATTAAGAACTAAATAAATCTGAAAATGGGTTATATTTTTTGATTGAACTGCAGTTAATATGTTATCAAAAAGGCTATTCCAGAAAAGTTCAAGTTTCTCATAAACCTTGGTTTTGATTGGCAGTGGCAGTTTAAAAGACAGCATGAAAAGTGAAATACTTGCCTAAAAATCTTTTATACATTTACAGCCTCTAAGGAAAAACATTTTTTTTGCTACCTCTTATATAACCAGAGACTTTTTTTTCTAATTTATTTCACTACACCTGTATGATAAACATTAAATCTGGATTAAAGCTCTTTATAAAAATATTTATCCTAAAATATTTTTTTTAAAATAATATAAGCGGTGGTAGAAAAATATAGAGAGATACGATGTACTGGTATAAATTTCTTCCAGACCAAGGCATAGTATTACTGTAATACTTTTAAAGCCCTAGAAAATAAGATTTATAAATGAAAACAAAGGAATACCTGTAACTACCTTGTGGGGCCAAATGCCACTGTAAGCATACGCTCAGAGAAGAGACTGATTAACGAACAGTATTTCCTACATAGAAATGAGAACTTTATCTTTTTTATGTTTCCTTTTTATTTTTAGTAAGGTGAATCTAAAATCCCTTTGTTTTTGCCAGTTAGAGCACCACATTCTGTGCTTATTCTCAATAACGTCAAAGACTCCAACTGTTCATTTTTGTTCAACTGTTCAATTCTCTTGTTTATGGCCTGCTCTTGTTCTTTTTCTCATTTGCTGTTTGATGACCTTTGCTTTTCCCCTATCCAGTGTTTAAGAGGCACACAGTAAATTACAGGGTAAGATCAGAGCATCTGGGTAAGAAAAACAACCACCTTGGCCAGAACAACCTGTGGTTCCGAGTTACGTAAAGAGCTGAAATTTGATGGGTCCATTGCTACAATGAAGTGGCAAGCTTAGATAACTGGGAGTAAGTAAACGATGAGTGTATTGGGGCATAAACTGTACAGTTTGTGGCTTCTGTTAGGGGGGTGATCTCCAGCAGGCAATGCCAAGCCCCACAATGCGTTAACTTTCTCTTAGTGCACCCCTGTGCAAGTCTTCACTGGCCAGAGCCTTCCTGCTTCTGGCAATTAGTTTCTATTGCAAGGAGTCCCTGCCCAGGCAGAAGTTACTTCACTAGCTCTATCAAACTGCTATTTCTCGCAGAGAAAAGGCAGCCGCTAAGTGGATAGACGAAAATTCCAGTGCTAGACTTTTTTCTCTATTCCTCTTAACCATCGTTTCTCAGATCACTTCAATGCACTGTCTTGGTTCTCTCATGCTAGCTTGCGTGGCAAGAGAGTGCAATTCCACGCAGTGAAGCAGAGAATGATGTTCTTACATTTTCACTGTCTTCAACAGCACACACAGCAGCCAGATGATCTCTGTGCTGTAGGTATGTAGGTGTACGCTCCAGACTCTGTTTTAGGACAAGACTAAGGCTCTTGCCCTGACTCTTCCTTGACCTCTTCCAGAGGGAATGGGGACTGTGAACTGCCAAGGAGCTGCAGTAGTTCTTCCTATCCTTTTTTACAATTGTAATATCTGCTGGACATTACATGAAGCATTATCTGTCCTGCAGTACACATACACATTCGAAGACAGGGCTGGGAAGCACATTTGCTGTGCAAAGCTTCTAAAACCCTGATACACATGCACACAGAAGGACACAGAAACAGAGAAGATGTATTACATTGCACTAAAGTTATACTGACCGCTGTCTTGACGGTTCATTGTTACAAGCTATTAGATATACACTACCACCTAGAAGAACAGTAAACTGACTTAAGACAGATACTATCTTAAAAGCTTGTATTGGGTACAGTGGTAGCATCTCTGTGACAACATGTTTAAGAAGAGGAAAAAAAGTTGCTGGGGCTCAGAAGCTGCAGCTGGAGAGGAGTGAGACCATGTAAGAGAAACAACCCTGCAGACCCCCAGGTCAGTGAAGAAGGAGGGGGAGGAGGTGCTCCAGGTGCCGGAGCAGAGATTCGGAGCAGAGATTCCCCTGCGGCCCGTGGGGAAGACCACGGTGAGGCAGGCTGTCCCCCTGCAGCCCAGGGAGGCCC
>JAVKLA010000027.1:26608375-26625539 GCA_034782735.1 Sagittarius serpentarius | reverse complement strand
GCCCCTCCAGCCTTCTTGCTGGCTGGGCAGGAGAAGCTGAAAAGTCCTTGACTGAGTCTAAACACGACTCAGCAACACCTGAACACATCAGGGTGTTATCAACATTCTTATCCTAAACCCAAAACACAGTGCTGTACCAGCTACTAGGAAGACAATTAACTCTATCCCAGACAAAACGAGGACACATATGCAATATTGCTACTGTCTTTCATAAAAGTTTTATGCTTTCCTGAACCATATCTAGCAAAGGGAGTAAGTGTGAATGTGTGGCTTTCTGCAATCTACAGCCTTTAGGAGCACAAGCAATATGTTAAAAAAAAGGAAATAATCCCTCTGATTAGTTTGCCAAGTAGAAAAAGCCAGTTGTTTTTGGAGTGGGTTTTTTCTACATATATGTGTTCACACAGCAATAAAACTTCCAATATTTATATTTTGCTATATATAATAAATCTCTCTTGGCTAGACCTGTCATTGGCTTTTTAAATTAATTATTGTATATATCTGGTATTTGAGATAACACTAGATTATCAACATGTAATGCAAGAACATAAACAATACCAAATCAAGTAGACATTTCCAGTAGGGTAATTACCAGCACCGGACAAACTGGGAGACAACTGATAAAGTGGAAGTTAGCTTATGTTTTCATTTCCCACAATCAGAAGCACAGGCACAGTTGCTCAAGACAGCAGGCTGCTGGGATCTGTGAAATGGCTGCGGTCCAGTGCTCCCTCTGCCTATGCCAGACTGCTGGAAAGCTGGCCTCACTGCTACTGCTGGTATTGCCAACTCACGGGCGGCAGCGTGTGAGGTGATAACTATTCTTGCTGGGACAGTCAGCGCCTCAAAAAACAGCCATTACCAGCTCTAATATTCCCATCTTCCCAGCAGGCCCAGGAGCAACAAGCTTTCAAAATACCTGGCACACTCCATTTCTTTCCTCTTGGCCTATTTCTGCTCCTGCCCCTTCTCCTTTCCTTATATATTAAAAGCAGCAGCCCAGTCTACAGCCCCTATGAAATACACAGGTGAGGGTTTTTACCTTTTAATTCATCCTTAGCATATTTAAATGTGCAAAAATACCAGAAGGATATGTAATTCTACATCACTGTACATGATACCATTTCGATATGTCAAGCACAAAAAGGGCTGTGTTGATCCTGTGCAAATCTGGTTCGCAGCACCTGGCACGCTTCTTTCAAAAACCCCAACAGCCCCATGAAAAAACATACCTTTATCTTGGTTGCCCCATTGACATTCCTGTCAGTAATTGTTCTGGAGCTGCAGCAGACATTTAGTATTTATATACACTTACATATTAATAATTGATAATTCTAATTTAGCTAAAGGAAATGGTTGACATGAATAGAGGAGTAACTGTTTTACATGATAATCTTGTGAGAATAGATGACGGGTCAGAAGAAATATGGTATGTCTGAGTATAAACTAACTCACTCGGGAGAAATTACTTCAAACCAGACTTAAGTGGCAGCAAGTGGGTTAGAGAGTATGGAGATGTACTGCATCAGTGTCTGCAAAAAGAATGTGGTGGTGCACCATGCGCAAACAGTTCAGTAAATTAACTGGAAGATGATGTGTTACAAGAGAAGACTATAGGAGCATGACAACTATATATTAGCCTCTATTTCAGGGACAGTATTCAACTCTCCATACCTGACTTAAGAAAAACAAAATTCAGAGACTGCAGCAAAGAAGAACCAAGATGCTAGGTGGAACAAATCGTCTTTCTATGTAACAAACCAGGATTGTGAATCTTTGCATTGGATATTAATAATTAAATACCTATTATTTAAGTACTTTCTATTTATATAATTAAGTTACATACTTGATGTTACCTAGCTGTTCTGAACCTCTGGAGTCAAGAGTTAGTAGATGCTATGAAATACTGAAAAAAAAACCAAAAGCAGAAAATTTGATGAAAATTTAAGGACTTTTCATTAACGTTGTGTACTGACGTAATGTAAGTAAGGTGACTACCTGGAATCCAGCAAATTAACAACACGGAATTTTAGTCTGCCCCTCTGGGAGTTGGCAAGGCGTATCCATTGTTATTGTTGGTTACAAGTTGTAAGAAAAAATACATTTTAATTTCCAAAACATGCAGGACGCCATCACTTACATAAATGAAAAGCTAGTGGCCATTTTCTGGTCCCTTATACCAGTGTAACTGGTTGGTGCAATTGGGCAGGCTGGCAAGGGCTGTTCTCTGGTTCACAAACCACACCCAACAGCTTTCCCAGGCCTGTGGGTTTTCCTGGATTGGTCTAGCTGTGGAGGCCTCACAGTTGTGTTCAAAAGTCATTTTCTCCTAATTTCCACTGTAAGGCCCTGACGAAACACGACTACACTTTGGGGGGCGGAGGCGTATTTCTAATGATTACAAACGACACCACCTTTATTTCCAGTCTCTCTCAGTCCTGACAGAAGAGGGATCTGGCGGCAGCATCTCATCTTGCCTTTCCTGCTCTTCGGCGGGGCCGACAAAACCCGCCGC
Organism: Sagittarius serpentarius; assembly: GCA_034782735.1. Taxonomy (NCBI): domain Eukaryota; kingdom Metazoa; phylum Chordata; class Aves; order Accipitriformes; family Sagittariidae; genus Sagittarius; species Sagittarius serpentarius. The sequence goes on along the minus strand of JAVKLA010000027.1, from coordinate 26,623,024 downwards.
GCCTCATAAGGCACCCTTCAAGCCTGCGCACACACCCCCGCCCCGCTAACACAACAGGTAGCGGGAAGAAGCCATGGCAGCCCCGCTAAGGGACGCCGGAGACCGCCACTACACGACGACCCCGCCCCCCACCCCCCACAGCCGCTGGCGGCGCGACCGTTCAACGGCCGGCGGCGCCCGACCCCGCCCGGCACGCGGCTGTGGCGAGCGCGGCCGCGAGAAGGCCGGCCCCGCCCGCCGCTGAGGGAGAGCGGCGCCTCGCAGCCCGGTCGGGGCGGTGGGGCTGAGGCGCTGCCTGTGGCTGGGGACGGTGCCCGGGGAGGCGGTTCGAGGTGGGCTGGGGCAACCCTTGGGGTCCCTCGGCCCAGAGGGCCGGGGCGGGAGCGGCTGGCGAGCGGTTGAGGTGAGCGGCCGAGCAGGGCTGCCGCGGGCTGCTAGGTGCCGCGCAGGAGGGAGTCGGCTTCTGTCAGGCCGGGGGAAGGCGGTTTCTTGAGGGTTGTGGTGGGCGTTTGGGGGCTCTGAGTGAGACAGTGCTGTGCCTCTTTGGGCACAGGGGAGATGGTCAGTTTCTGGTTACTCGTGGGCCTGCTGGACTTGGGAGATTTTTCACAAAAATCGTGTTAATTCTCTTTCACGTGTTCAGGAAGGAGGCTTCCAAAGAACATTTCTGATGGGCCCTCGTATGTCCAACTTGTTAAGATGCTAAAAAAAAAAGGTCATACAGAAACCCTGCCGGGCTTGTTTGCTACTGCAGAAGGCTCCCTTTCTGGTGGGCAGGTCACCAATGGGAATAATTCCTGAGAAGAAATACGGTCTTTGTGAGGGGGAAGTCTTGGGGTGCAGGAGGTGCCCCTGCAGCAATAGCCTCTCATTGAAGCAGTTTATTTCTCAGTTATTAAAACTAGTGTTTCTCCACTTTTCTTGATACTAGTCAGATAGAACATCCAGAAGGTTGGGCTAGATAACTTGTTGAGATCTTTTCTAGCCTCTTCCTTCTGCTTAAAGGAGGAAATAGAGCTGTTAAGGACTCTACTTGATTTCACCTCTGCCCAAATACCCCACTCTTTCTCATACTCTTTCCTGTTGTGCTTGCTTTGGGAGTATGTGATTTCTGAGACATGCTCCTCATGGAAATTCGGGGCGGGGGGGTTGTCACCACAAGTTACCTTGTTTTCATCGTCAGGGTAATGCTTTGCCAAATACACGTGTGCTAGATTCTAGAAGCTAGCCAGCCTCTTGAACAGTTTTTCCTGTTTTTAAAAAGTGTGCATATCGTTTGAAATCAGGGTATGGAGGAAAAGTTGCTTTTTTAATCTTCAGTGCAAATACTACTACTGCATTGCTTTATGCAGAAATTTAGTACCAAGTATAAATACGGTTTAAACAAGCATTCCTAATGTGGATAAAATGAAATACATCTTCCATGTCAGTAGTCTCAGTTCATTCACCTGCAGGAATTTTTATTGTTGCTTTTGACTACAGCTTTCAAGTCTTTTCTTTTTAAGATAAGGTAGGAAAACCAGGGAATCAAACCAGATTTTTTTTCATAGCTTTAGCTCAACAGTAACCATTTAGCAGTTGGTTTCTAGACCTGAATGGGTTCAAATGGGCTATGTTGGAAGACTGTTACTTGAATATATTAAAAGTTCAGTGCTCAAGTTCGAAAGATTATAATGTAGTAAATTGTCAGGTGATTTTTTTCCTTTGAATCTTTTTTGTTTATAACAATTATCCCCTCATCTTGTTAAGTCTCTTGAAGAAAACAGAATTTCAGTACCATTCTTACTATGTTGATTGCTTTTTCTGCTATTCTTTTTCTATAAAAGAAGCTGAATTTCCTTCAAATCATGAAATCTCCCAGTTGACAGAGGAGACGGGGGTGGGAAGGAGGAGAATTAAGATACAGATATTACAAATTAAGATTTTATGACTGATGGATTACTTATAGTGGGAAATTTGTCAGCCCAGCACCACCTTAGCAGTTTTTCTTGCTTCTAGAGCAGCTAAACTGAGTGGGAAGATGCAGAACTGTATTAATTTAACTAAAGTAGATATTAAAAAACAATTATGCAAGTTCATGTAGAGATACATGCATAAAAGAAACATGTAATGGGTACGATGATGTTAATTAATTAAAACCCCATTGAATTAAATTGTTGGAAAATACCTTCATTTCCATCACGTGTCCCCATCTGTTTTCTCCGAGCATACAGACATACATACAGGAAAAAAAAAACTTTTTGAGAAGAAGCTAGGGTAGCTTAGCTGGAAGGAGAAATGAGAGAGATACCTGATTATGTCTTTATGCAAATTTTATCCAGCATATTTTATTGTCTAAGAAAATTTCTGTGTTAGGCCTTTCTTCATTTTCCTGCCCAGATACTAAAATACAGTGTATCCTCTTGTCAAATGCAACTGATGAGTGGTAGATAGACTGCTCTTCTCACTTAACATCTGTATGTGGAACTGAATGCTCTGTATTGACTTTTGCTGCTTTTTTAAAGTGTGATGCTTCAAAATGTTAAAGGAAACTAAAAAGTTTATTGGTAAATCCCTTCAGCCAGCACGACCTGTGCATCATCTGTCTTCTAAACAAGGTGAGTAGCATGGCTAAGGTACAGTTCACTTTGCCAAAGCTTCAGTTGCTTTTAAGGAAATAACAAGGACATGTAAGGTGACTTAGATTTTTTTTTTTTTTTTTTTAAATAACTTTGTTCAGACCACAGTGATGTATAAATATCTTGCTGTGTGTTAATCTTACTACATCATCTCTGTCATAAAATGTGAATTTAAACTACATTAGGTTTATGCAGAACTCTTTTTGGTGGTGTTCTTCTAGCTTGGCATCTGAAATTCTGGCTTCGGAAAGCTGGATCAGGATTCTGTATTAAATTTGGATTTCTTGGGTTATTTGACTCCTGCTATTGAAAATGTAAAATACATATAATCTAACAAATAGATTATTGTTTAGGTTTTATTGCAAGTACAATATACTGCACTGTACTGTTCCTATCTAGCTGTCATACAAGTTTAAAACAAACAAACAAAAAAGCCTAAGAAAAAAATCATGCAGTATTTATGTCAGGTGTGTGTATTTTGTTTTTGTTTTTAAACCCCTGGCTTCTAGATATTGCAGTATTACAGCTATTATTATTGTTAAGTTAGAAATTTTTGGTGGCCAGAGAAACAGTGACAGCTGTGCTGATGTGGACAGAAGCGATGTGTTAAATTTTTACTTTGTTTAAAATTCATGGAAGAAATGGAAAAATGGTCCTATATTGATTTAGAGCTTTTAAGTAGTGAATAGATGCTTCTATAATCTCTTTGCAGTTGGATTTCAGTAATGTTCTTGTAGCAAGTATCACAAAATAAAAATGTAGAGTCTATTTAAAATACTTTTTCTTAATGTTTTCTCTTATCTTCACCTGCATCAGCCATTGCGTTAAACTTTCAGACTGAATTACCCAGCAACACTGAAGTATGTTTGCAGAGTAAGGTTGACTGGGTGAGTATTAAGTAAATAGTAGATGACAGAGTTGATCGAGTGTGTTCTGGAGTGCTATAAATTGAAGGTCAGCTGATCCCTTATGTTACCGAATGAAAAGTAAATTGTATTTCTAGCTAGGAATGTCCTGGAATCTGTATGTTATAAACCAGCGGTGTCAGAAGTGTTAAAAAGAAGTATCAGTTTCAGGAATGCCTTTCCCTGATACTTGCATGCCCTAGTAGCTGAAAAATACATCTTATGAGTTACTTATTTAAGAGTCTTACAAAAGTCTGTGTGGTGTTTCTTCAGTCTTCACTGAATTTAAGACAGCTATTTTAAACTTAAAGTACACGTACTCAGTTTTTTCTTATTATATGTAAAGAATAACATCAGAAATAATTTTGTTAGCATATACACAAATTCATTTGAGGCAGCAAACTTCACAAAACTAGATAATTAAACAGTTCCAGTGCATTCTGTAGTTCTGTTTCATTGACTCTGCTGGACTGGGCAATAAATGGGCCTTAGCATTCAAAAAACCCAGGAGCACTCCAGTGCTTTATTGCCAGAAATACTTGTTTTTAGACATGGTACAATGTGTGCTTCAAACTTGAAATTGGTTGTAGCAGTTTGCTGCAAAATGAAGTTTGTAGTGTTCCAACTTGAATGCTTAATGTTTCAAAGTCTGAATTTGATTTTCTGTTGATACTGATTGGAATGTTCTTCAGAGCATATTGAAAGTTTTCTTTTTTTTTTTTTGTTAAACCAACTGTCTTTGCCTTCATTTATTTATTTTAGAAGAAGTCTAATAATCCTGTAGTCCTTCCTTTATTTTATGAAGATTCTGGAAGCTGCCTTTGACTTTTAAAAAATAATAAAAAAAAAAAAAGTCAATTTCGGCAGCCTATCCTTGATCACACATAGGGAAATTAACAGTTATGCTTGTCTCTTGAGCAATATGTATTCAGGAGAACAAACTTACCTTTTAGAATAGGCCTGTGGTCAGCAATGTTGTAGTACTCAGTTTCATCAATATTTGGCTACATGTGGCTATATGCTGCATTTCTTTGATGTTAGTATGGCTGTATTATTTTTTTTTCAAACTTTTTCTTTGGCATAGGATATTGGAAAAGTTTTTAATGCTTTTGACTGTCAGCTGTTGCGTGGGTACCTCCAAATACCAGCTGATTAGTATGAAGCCCTGCTTGATGGGTGGCACTGGCCTGAAGGCTGGCATAGCAACTTCACAGCATATTTTTCTAAGTAGAACATTCAGTATCTAGTTCTGAAGATAGCAGGACCTGAATCTGATGATACAGAGTTGTGTATTACCACTCCTTAATGAATCTTGCTGAACATTCTCTATGCTTCAAAAAGCATCAGTGATGATCTGAGAAAGCTGTAAGTTGTTGTCCACTTGCTCTTTGGCTTTAGATATGGTGAAGTAACCATTCCTAGAATAATATATATATATATATTTCACTTCAAGAACTTGTTCTTCAAAATTGTAGTTGTATTTCTGGTACTTTAAATCTTACTGCCTTTTTGGCAAGACAGTAGCAGTGCTCTGTATCTACAATCATAAAACTTGAATTACCCTTGTCCCCTTTCCTTCTTCCTCCATTATATTTCCTTTTACAGAAGATAAATGAGCACAACACTAAACACACTGTAAGGTGAAAAGCAAGAACTGTTGACATAACACTTAGTATTGCTAAAGGAAAAACAACTTGTTACAACTTTTTATACCAGTCATAGACTTACGTAGCGACGATCTATTGAAGAGAGAAGTTGCTATAGGTTAGGATACAGGAAATGCAGGTTACTTTTTGGAAAGCATGGAGAACAGTGAAGATTTTAAAAAGTAAAGCAGATTGTATTTGCCACTAACTTATAAACAGATTTTAAAAAACGAAAGAGGCATTAGAAACAAACAAACAACAAAAAAAGCCAACTCTAACCAGCCAGGTTCTTAAAGCAGTGAAAGAACTGAAGAAGAACGTGGCAACCAAATTCTTCAAACTGCTTTACTCTGAGATATTTAGTATGCACACTTAAAGCTGCTTAGACTTTTGCCAGGAAAAAAGAATCATCATTATGGCACATCAGGAGTGCTGTTCAGTGTTGGATTCAGCTCTGAGTATAAAGAACAGTGAATTACATAATTAAAACTACTATCTGAGGAACTTATAGCCTGAAACTTCTAGTCTTAAGCCTCAGAGGAAGTGGCGAAGAGCTACTGTTAATAATGAGCACAGTGATAGTGCTTGCATCTAAGATACTAGCCTTGATTCTAGGGAATTTCCACCAAACTGGTGTTCAGAGTGAAAGTGCCTGAATACTCACTGTACCCTAACTGGATAATTTAAAGCAAAGAATAATTTTTATTGCTTCATGGTATGCAAATATTTTCAGAAGGTCTGGACAGTGTTCGATTCCACTACCTCAAATCTATCTGAAGCAGAGAGAGTTGAAAAGTCTCCATCAGTCAGTATTAGTTTTAATTTACTACTTAACTACCGATTAAAAATTATGTTGAGCTTCAGAAATACATGCCCTGCTCTAGGAATATTCTTTATAGATGTATTCCATTCTCTGTAGATAGATTTCAGATAGGAACATATATAAGAATATTGTTGTGAGTGGTGATACTCAAATGCTAATTTTTGGACTGAAAACCAAGCATAATAGAACTCACATTATAAAGCATTTGGCAGGATGATGTGATGGGAGATGGTGCGGTAAGAAATGTACAGCTATTGGGGTGACATTGTGTGGCACATTGCTGTAAATTCTGCTTTATCATGCATGTCTTTTTTTGTGGATTTGAGAATGTGTTAAATCTTTGTACTTGGAAAGAGCCTTTGAATATCTAAGATTTGTGAAGACTAGTTGAACATCACGAAGCAGTTAGAATTCGCTGGATGGCTCTCTTGTTAACTTCATTCTCTGAAATCTGTAGATTTTTCAGGTTTTTTTCCCTCAGAAGTTTTAAACAAATCAGGAAAAGATAACTAAATTTCAACCACAGAAAATGGAAGTGCGAGCAGGGCGGATAATATACTAGAAATATTTTGCCATTTCACAATTTGTACTCTTAGCACACTATGAATGCTGGTGGTGCAGTTACAGTATAAAGTGTTACCTGCTGTCCGTCCAGAAAATAGGATCTCTTCTGCTTTTGACAAATACTTTCCAACATTTTCAGTTCTGCCTGCCCCCCCGCCCCCCCCCCCGTCTCAGAATGAGATTAAAATTCCTCAGACAAACCTGTGGAGCCTTTTGGGAGCCAGAACAAACTGTTGATGGTAAACTGCTTTCCTACTTTCCAAAATACTCACTTCAAGGTTTTGGCAGCTGGAAGGAACTCAGCATTATACTGTAGATACTGGGTCTTGATGCTTATGAAACCTTCCACGAAGTGAGAGAATCCAAATCTCTCTTTTGGTCTTAAGGAGAGTCCTTCCTGCTTTTATTACTCCCTGTGTAGCAGCTTTTGGCTGTGCTCTGGGTGAGAGAAGAGAAAAGGAGATAATGGTTTTCTTTTTAAAAACTAGCAATAGCACTGTAAAATTCTGTCTAAAAGATTGCTGTCTCAAATGTGCTTACCTGTACAGCTTTGTCAGTCGTTGAACTGTTCCTTTATTGTGTGTAATCAAGAGTAGCAAACATTATACAGGTTCAAATTAAACTTCTCAGGCATTTTACGTTACCAGTATTCCTCTTCACAGCTGTCTGCAGTTATTTTGCAGGACCTTCATCTTTCAAGTTAGAGATGCATCAACCGTTATAAATAGCTGCAGCTCTGACTACAGTTTAATTTGTGCAAGGCTCTTTCTTTTCAGGATGTTCTTCTGCTGTAAAGAAGAAGGTGATTCAATTGCAAGAGTAGAAAAAATGAACAGGATCCAGTTTTCTTCATGCAGAGAAAGTATTCATTGTCCAAAATCTTGGTGATTGGTGAAAGCAAAGTAGATACTGAAACTGTGCTACACCTGTTATTTTTAACGAAGAAACCCAGAAACATACATCCTTGGTTTAATATGACTAAAGGAAAAAAACTTCATAACTTAGTTTTGTGAAATATATAAAAAAATGTTTAACTCTTTTCTCCCTGTTTTAGTTATCTGACATGACTGAAGTGAAGGTCTTAACTCAAACTATGATGCCCTGTCAACCAAAACAGCATGAATCAGAAGCAAAAAAAGGTAAAATATTACATGGAGATCTGTGTCAGACTTGTATTTTCTGGATGGAAGACAGTTGAACTTTGAAGAGATGTGGGCTGCATATCATTTTTTCTGATCAGCCAGTTCTTTGAGAGTTCAGCTTCCTTCTGTACTGCAATTTGAGAACAATATGAAACATCTCTGATTTTCACATAACACTCTAGAGAAAGTGTAAAACTTGGCCATAACTCAGGTGGGAAACCTCCACTGGTAGACTTGCTTGCATATATAAGGTTGTACCTGTCTTTTTAAAAAAAAAAAAAAAAAAAAACAAAAAAAAAAAAAAACCAAACAAAAAAAAAAAACCACCCAAGAAAAAACAACCTCTGAGCATAAAAAAATTCACACAAAATTCTGGTTTTGTGTAAATTGCTTCTGTGTACAAGTACAGATTTGAGTTGCATCCTTTAGCCTGTTGTAGGGGTCAGTCATGGCATACAGACTATTTCATGCAACCAATTTAAGAACTTAGTAGTTTGGCTTCCTTTCCTACTCTTACTACGGTGCTTCTGAAATACTAATTTTTTGATGGTTAGAAATCACTTAATTTCTCTTACGATTAGTCCTGGACAGTTTGTTCTTGTATCAACACTGTCCTTAGTGTTTGCTCCTTGCACTTTTCTTTCTGTACTCCCTGTCACTCAGTACTCATAAAGCACGATAGTGTTTTTGTCATGGTTTGGTAGTTTAAACAAGCCAAACTTTCACTCTTTTTTTTATTACGGGATAATCTCAGATTTCAGACGTATTCTCACAGTTCTCCTCTGCACTGCTTCCTGCCCAATTCTTCATTCTTAAACATGTCACAAGAACTGTGACAGTGATCCAGGTTAGGTCATCAGTTCACTGAGACAATTTTTTCTGTTAATGTCTTCCTGTAATCAGGCATCTCGAATCTCCATCTGTAATCTCTAGTCCTTAAGTAATCTCTGAAGACTTGGTTTGTTCTGTTGCTCTTAGTACTCAAGAATTGAAAGAATTCTGTTAAATTCTATTGAGCCTTTCCTATTCTTCCTCAGTCTGAGGTTACCATCACCCAGGTTCTTGAGCAGTAATTCTACACTGTTGTGTGTTACTGACTTGAAAGAAGTCTTCCATGTATCCCCTTTCAGGCTCAGGTTCGTTTCTTCTGTTCTTGATCTTAGTAAATAGAATAATGTTCTGTTCTTTGGATCTGGTTTCGTGTCAGGCTTGTCAAGTTCTGTCTGTTTGGTGGTGGCTTTCTGATCTTTTCATTGATTCTGCTTGTGGTGTGTAGAGGGTATTGCATTCTACAAGAGCTTAAATTGCTTCTTTTCAGATCCTGCTCTCTTGTATAAGCCATCACTCTGGATCTTTTTTAGTGGCTAATTGCTCTGTGGTGCCTTCCTGAGTCTAGTCTACTCCAGATTTGTCCATAATGTCAAACTTTTTCCAGCACTTTGTTTTCAAAGGGCTTTTGTTTGCTGATTGTTGTAATCCTTTCCTTCAGAGTAACGCAACGTTAGAGGTCCTGTTGTTCATCTACTGCCTACAAATAACTCTATTCTTTTTTTTCTTTTCCTTCCTCTCTTCCATTGCACTGTGAAATTTCCACTGGAACTCCATTTTTATCTCCAGCTGTACCTGCAGTTCTAGGTAATAATTTCCACTTGATATCTGTTCAGTGGTAGTATGGCTTCAATTATCTGTCTTTACAGTTCTTAAATGCTTTTTTACTGCTATCTCAGTCACTTCTTTGCTTTCTCTTAGAATCATAGATTCACAGAATAGTTTGGGTTGGAAGGGACCTGTAAAGGTCATTTAGTCCAACCCCGCCCCCTGCAATGAGCAGGGACATCTTCAGGTTGTTCAGAGCCCCATCCAGCCTGACCTTGACTGTTTCCAGGGATGGGGCATCTCTGGGCAAGCTGTGCCAGTGTTTCACCACCCTCATAATAAAAAAATGTCTTCCTTGTATCTAGTTTGAACTCTGCTCTTTTAGTTTAAAGCCATTGCCCCTTGTCCTGTTGCAACAGGCCCTGGTAAAAAGTTTGTCCCCATCATTCTTATAAGTCCCCTTTAAGTATTAAAAGGTGACAGTAAGGTCTTTCCGGAGCCTTCCCTTCTCCAGGCTGAACAACTGCAGCTGTCTCAGCCTTTCCTCATAGGAGAGGCGTTCCAGCCCTCTGATCATTTTTGTGTCCCTCTGGTCCCACTCCAACAGGTCTATGTCTTTCCTGTGCTGAGAACTCCAGAGCTGGAGGCGGTACTGCAGGTGGGGTCGCACCAGCATGGAGGGGCAGAATCGCCTCCCTCGACCTGCTGGCCACGCTTCTTTTGATGGAGCCCAGAATATGGTTAGCCTTTTAGGCTGTGAGTGCAAACTTCTGGCTCATGTCCAGCTTTTCATCCACCAGTACCCCCAAGTCCTTCTCTGCAGGGCTGCTCTCAATCCCTTCATCCCCCAGCCTGTATTGATACCAGGGGTTGCCCTGACCCAGGTGCAAGATCTTACGCTTGGCCTTGTTGAACTTGGAGAAGTTCACATGGGCCCACTTCCAGGTCCTTCTGGATAGCATCCAGGTCCCTCTGGATGTCATTCTGTTCCTCAGGTGTGTCAACTGTACCACTTAGCTTAGTGTCATATGCAAACTTGTTGAGGGTGCACTCGATCCCACTGTCTGTGTCATTGATGAAGATATTAAACAGTACTGGTCCCAGTACAAACCCCTGAGGAGCACCATTTGTCACTGATCTCTGTCTGGACATTGAGCTGTTGACCGCTACTCTCTGGATGCGACCATCCAACCAGTTCCTCATCCACTGAACAGTCCACCCATCAAATCCATATCTCTCCAATTTAGAGAGAAGGATGTTGGGGGGGACTGTGTCAAAGGCCTTACAAAAGCTGTTGTCTTCACGTGTTTTTAAACAAGGGGAAAAAAACCAAGCCATAAGTTTTCAAGTATGCTCATGTTCTTTAAACTATTCTTTTTAAAGTTATCCTCGTGCCCTCACATAGGTTCAGCAGTTACACAATCATTGATGGTCAAAGGCAGGAAAAAATCCCATTCATAGTTGACTTTGTGGCCTCTCTTGTCAGCAGCCTAAAGCCCGAGAAGCAAAAACTGTAGTCTGTTACGCAGTCACTTGACTGTCTTACAGGAGGCCCATTATTCCTAAAGGAATAAACTTCTTTGTCACCGAGGATCAGAGATAAATTTTGCCCCTTCTTTGCCTAACTCCTTTTGTTTCTGCTCTTGTTTAAGAATATCAGCTTAAAATACGGACATGGTTAGACATTATATATGAGGCTATGCTAGATTAGAGATGGTGGTACAGTCTTGACTGATAACCTGCACGTTCTAAGCAAAGCCCCTGACTCTTGTTGATTCAATGTAAACCCCTCAAAACTCTTTCACTGGTATTAATCTCTTTGCCAGTTTATGTGCAGCAGATCTCATAATTTTAGCTGTTGAAAGACATCAACTTAATAGCTCCAAGAAAAGACACACTAACTTTTTGTTATCTGTCCCATAGAAACGTGTGCCACTTTGGTGTGAGTTATAAACAGATTTTCTTTAGGGTTTCAAGACCAGTTTGTGGAGTTTCTGTTAATTAGAACAAGATACAGGGAGTCTGTAGTGTAAGGTTGGATTTATCTTTTTTTCTTCTTTTGTGTTAAAACAACAAACTCTTATTAGCTTGGAATAGTCCTCCATATTTACTAAGTCAATTTGATTAAGAGTTAAAGTGAAATGCTCTATAATTTGCTACAAATTATTCTGATGGAAGGTCACACTTAAATTACTGCTGCTTTTAATATTGAGTTTTATATTCCACATGCAGCATTTCCACCTTTCTATAAGAAACCAAACAAATTCTCTGAATTCCCAACCTTAATGCCTTAAACAACATTGAACTTAGTAATTTTGTATGTTCACAGAAAGGATCAAATACAGCAGAGATTTCCTTCTGAAACTTTCAAGTGTTTCTCTCTCTCAGAAGAAGCCAGAGTTTCTTCCTGATCATCCAATTGTACTTGAAAAGCCAGTAAGTGCATTTTTCCTATTAAGTGAAGTTATAAAAACAGTCATGGAGGTTTTGACAACCCATTTGATAGGGAACATTTTTCTTCAGACTACCCTACCAAATTGATAAACCTTGAACAGACGGATTGTGCAGTGCAGCTCTGTGAACTTCTGTACATAACTTCCCCAGTCGGTATTTGACATCTTAACCATGGCAAGTACCATACAAAGGAAAAGGGCTTTTTCTTTGTTTTCAGGAAAAAGATCAGGTATATTTCCAAATATAAAGTCAGTATGAAATCATATTAAAGCTTTCTACTATGAAATCACAGTACATAGCTTTGGTATTCTATGTGAATTCCATCTCTGTCTTTTCAAAATAAAAGAGAACACTCTAGATAAATTTCTGGCTTGCTGAAAGTCTGATTCCAGTGTTTAAGTTGTCCATGCATCAGTGTCCACTACAAAACTATTAATGAGCTTAATGCAGTTTGTGTTATCATTAGCTCTGGTCTGTGTTGTTGGATAGAAATTAATAGAAATGAATAATTAATGTGAAGTATATCCAGGAGTGCCTCCTTAACCTCGTGAGATTAAATAATCCTGAAATACTTCGTATGCTAAAAGAAAAAAATCTAATGGTTCGCATTCAACACACCAAGTGTGGGAAAACATTCTTGGGTATAAACATTATAATACCAAGTCAGGCTACATACTAGACTGCTATTGAGGCCATCGGGTTGTAGCTCTTCTAGAAATAGGACTCCTGTCCTGGAGGAGTATGTCCAGGTGACTACTGTGTTGGCCACAATTCAGGGCAGTTTTAAACTTCTTAAATTTCTGTTCTTTGGAAAAACAGAGTTAAACTAATATATGACAGTAATCAGCCTTCCCTGGCCTTACTTTTTACATCTTTCTGTTATATTTGCCCTCAAGATGAAAGCTTTACTTGTTTGAAAACCTACCTGCAGATAGGGAAATTTCAGCTCTTGAATTTCCTAACTTCTTTTCTCCTCTATTCCTGTCACTCGAGTTTCTAAGGTGGGGGCAAATTTTGATAATATATACACTTTCACATGATTATGTTCATAGGTAAAGGAGGACCCCCACAGAAATGGAATCCATGGACGAACGAACTCTAAAATTGCTCATGACATGGCTAAATGGGAAATAAACCGGGTAGAGGGAAAGGAGGATAGTAAAAACTGGTGCAAGCCAAGATGGGTTGCATGTGTTTTAAGAGATTGTTTTGGGGCTGGAGGATCTGTGTCTGTAGGGTGACCTCATAAGTGTATCCAGTCCTGTCTTTAGACATAAGAGTATCTCACTCTTTGTGAGGCCTGCTCTTGGAAGTCTTTCCTCTGCTTTGTGTGAGTCATATGTATGTAAGCCCCCACCTGCATATGCTAGTTTATCATACAGATAAAAAAAAGCGGTGAGTTTTCTGATTCTATTCAGCTGCAAACGGGGGTGGGTAAATTACAAACCCTTGTTAGTCAGGATGTTGCATTAGAATAACATGAAGTGTATCACTTAGCTATTGGTATTGGTGTCTCAAGCACAAAGTATGGATGGTTGAGTAGGAAGCTAAAGGAAAAAAATCCTATTCTCATTAAAAGAAAGCAAAAGCTGGTGATTTGCTTTGTGGTCTTGGAGACAGTGTTGAAAAGGGTATTGCAAGTACACTGGTCTCATTAATATATAAAGGTGGTATTATTAGCTTGCCAGTCATACTTCAGAACTTAGTTCCACATTATAAGCATGAAACTTGGTCAGTGATAGTCTGTATTTTCTTTCTGAATTGACTAGAATAAATGTTTTGCTGTTAATGTAGGATAAAACTATACACTGTTGTATTCTACTGTTGAATTTTAGTGTAGACATTGAATTTTTAGTAGTTTGGGAGATTGTTTGGGAGCGTATTAACATGAATTAAACATGTATGTTCTTTGGATGTGGACTGTCTCAAGATGTATTTTGCATGTCTGCATGGATATACCACCTTGCTTTTCACTAAGCGGTTTCCTTATTGGCAAGGAAGAGGAAAAAAGTACCATTGTTTCCAAGAACATTGTAAGATCTCAGCTAAAGTGTATGAACCTTGTTAGAAAACCCATTGCCATATACTGCAATAAAAATTTTATTTGTGGGACACATGAACTGTATGCAGCTGGTCACTTCCTATAAAAAGATGGAAGCACTTGGAGATGTTAAGTTTTTCTGTATGGGAATTCAAATATAAGAATCTGTGAATAGAACAGAAGCTGAATCTTAGCCAAGAATGCTTTAGACTTGAATTGGCCTGTCAACTAATAGAGCTTACTTTCAGGTCTCATATATTAGTTTGAAAAGATAACATGTTGAATTTAAAGAATGGGAGTGATAAAACACATTTCAAAAGAAGGAAAAAAAAAACAATAACTACAAACATTTTATAGGACAAAGACCTGCATTATTTCGTCTTCTGGGTTAGCCACATCTCTTGGAAAATATTACTAGTGAGACTTTCATGAAATACAGGACTGATTATTGAACATGGACATAGGAGAGGCCTCTGCTCAGAATGCAGGGCTTGTTGGTATATAGCTTCTCTTAAAACAGTGACACTGAGTAAGCAATTTTTCTTTCCAGGAGAGGGTTTATCTCAAATGAGAATAGTCTGAGCCCAATATCCCATAAAAGGATTGAGCCGGTTATGGATTTTTTTTCTTAATACTACTTAATACGTAGATTGGAGGAAAAGCATTTAATAATTCTTGACCATGTAATCTGATGTCATGGTTTAACCCCAGCCAACCACTAAGCACCACGCAGCCACTCACTCACTTCCGCCCTACCGCCTAGTGGGATGGGGGAGAGAATCTGAAAATAAAGTAAAGCTTGTGGGTTGAGATAAGAACAGTTTAATAGAACAGAAAGGAAGAAACTAACAGTGACACTA